>SRLM01000349.1:389214-435933 GCA_015708895.1 Populus ilicifolia
TGCTGCCATTGCAGCTCTCTCTTCCTCTCTACTCTCTTCACATTCTCACAATTCTCTTCTCACCTTTTGCTCTCTAACATATGCCTATATTTATAGGCATTCATGGAGGCTTTTCTTCAACAAAGGTGGCTGCCAACTCCAACTCTTCTTCAACAATGGTGGCTGCCAACCTTTGACATCTTGTATGAATGCACATGTTTGGTGCAATACCAAATGGTTGTTGCACATTAATGGCAACCAACCTAACACCACAGACTCAGGCATCATTTTCATTCCAAGAGTCAAAACCATCACTTTCAACTTCAATTATCAACAAAATGCGGATTTAATCATACTCCAAATCATCAGGAGTAACTGGCCGCTTGAGGGGGAAAGAGGATTTCTTTTCGACGTCTCTAGATAAACCTTTCCTCGTATCTGAAGACAGAACACAGCATTGTCAGTGGTAAGAAGCAACTTAAGCTAAATGGAAGGTGTTTGGGGATGTTTAAGCCGGATATGGAACACTTACTTGATCCATCTTCCTCCCTTGAATAATAGCATAGCACCCTTCTATAGATTACATACCCAAGCTGTGAGACAAAGGCAGAAGAATAAGAATCGTTTTGTCTCATTGAAAATATAACTCCATGGTCATATCTAAATGCATTATATAACCTCATAAAAGGAAAGCCCATCTGCATGTTAAATGCAAGAATGGACCTTATCAAAGTGTAAACCCAGAGAACCTCAGTAAGAGCAGGTCACGTTGGATGTGAACTTCATAAAAGGCAGGGGGGACTGCCTGCATAACACTGCAAATGAAGAACATAGACCTTGTCAGAGAAGAAAACCCCAGATAATCTCTGAAAGGAGCGGGGCAAGGTTGATGTACAAATTAACTTAAAGAAAGTCAGAAACAGCCTAGGATAAAACAAAAGAGTTATACAATATCTGTTACACAACATTAAAGCAGAAAGATTATCCTTCCAATAATTCACAAGGTCCAGCACATTGCTGTTATCTGCTCCTGTTTTCTTTTTTCTCTTTTTTTCTTTTTTTGGTTCCACATTCATTTTCAAATACTGAAAGATAAAACTGGCAGGTTACAGGTGGAAGTTTTAAAAAAAAAATTCTTTTAATTGGGATCATTGCTTCCATTGTGTATTCTGAATTTGGCCCACGGTCTAAAGAAGAGCAGTCCTACTTGCTCTACTAATAAGCATATGTTGACTCAATCAGCAAAGGTTCTAATTCCCCGTCACACGCTAATCATTTCTGAACTTGTAGAATAGGGCTTCTTTCATTCAGAAAATAGTAAGACTGTCCCTCACAGTTTGCTATTAAAAATATGAACTTAACAGCTAATAAATTCTCTGATTAATCTACATGGGGGATCTGAAGCAAAGAAGCAGCAAGTATATTCCTTTCTAGCTGCCACTAAACAAAATCTTTATGAAGAATTTCCAGAGGATTTATAATATAAAGCACGTGGCCAAATTCAATTAATACCGTAGCCAACAAAAAAGAATTTATGTCATAGAAGAAGAAAGAAGTTAGACATCTATGCATGGGATTGAGAGACAAGCACAAATTGATTGATTTTCCAGAATTATCCATTCTAAAATTGACACAAATTGATTGATTTTCCAGAATTATCCATTCTAAAATTGACACTCTACAAAGAGATTATCCAAAAGCAATCTTCGTAAGGCATCTAAGCAACTTACAACCCCTAGTTCTTTGGAAGGAACCCATCAGACCACAAGTTCAACAGCCAGTTTGAAGGAAACATGGGACAGAAAGAAAAGAAATCAAATTTAAGAGCCAATAGCCAAAAGTAGCAATGCTCTTTCTTGTTATGATTGAATAGTCCAGAATGGATAACTTCCTAAATGAAAACACGAGCTTCAAGTCTCTTTAGATTAAATTCAAATCATGTTTGTTAACAAGATCAAGTTTTGAGTTTAAGTTCAATTTCTTTCACTGAAGACTCTCTCATGCATCAAAAAAGCATGCATATTCATTACAAACTCAGAATGATCAAGCAGCAAGAAATGCCTAGATACCAAAAAGAATTCAAAGAACCATTACCTTCTCATACATCTTTATGGCTGGTGTGATGCTCTCACAAAAAGATCTACAAAATAAGCCGATAGACAGCATGCAATTCGAAAAAATGCAGATGTAACCAAACAAACACAATTTCAATCAATTGCATCGAAATTATACGGCATTGCACAGTTGACTAACAGTCAGGCCAACAATGAGAGGAGAAGAATTGGATCGTTTAGAAGATCTGTTTATGTCAAGCTGCTGGTCAACTTGAACTGAATGATATTTAGCGATGAAGAAATAACATTTCGGCATATTTTTACAAAAACCATAATTTAAAGAACCTCGTAATGCTGCAATGTCTTGTTGAAAGAAGTAAAACTAAGAGTAACCAAAAACCATGAGCTAAAACTAAACTCGAACCAACCTCTCTCCAAGCATTTAAAATCCCATTCTACAGTTCCGTAGAGTGATACAAATCTCTCTTGATAAATTCCAAAACAAAAGAAAGTTTCCATGATAAATTTCTGAAAAATCAAACCAAATTCCTACCTTCAGCGAGCTAAGCTAAAATAAAACACAAAATAACATAACTGTAAATGATGTAAGGTTAATCTTACATCTTGTCGCTGATATCTTCCAATAGATTCATAAGTTTCTTAGCCAACTGCTGCCTGCGGTATTCTGTGGCCACAGTTACTGCTGTCACACGACCATGCCACGACTCGCCTTGTCCTTCTACTTTCCCCAATACTGCAACAACCAATTCAAATGCAATTCACAGGATTTTTTTAAAAATAAAAATAGTTATAATAGTAGGAAGGAAAGGCTTACTGTAGCCCATGATTTTGTTTCCAGGGCCTTCAGCAACATGGAAATAATCGGGCCATCTTGCCAAATAAGTCATGTAGAATGACATATTGAACTGAATAAGTTTTAAAATTTCTTTATTATTTTCTATTACAAGAAAAGAATCAATCGAAAAAAACTAGAAAGAAACAAGTGTTGAGTTCCCTACAGTTTCAGTGAGATGGTCGACATTGACGGAGGCGAAGCCGAGAAGATCGTTGCAGCTGAATCATTGAATTGTCGTCATCTTTCTTCTTCGCTCGTTGTTTCTTGGATGTGGCTGGCAAATTCCAAAATGGAACAGGATTGGATTTACCTCTTTTGCAATTTTCTCGGGGCCGTAACAATACCCCCGCTAAAACAAAGAAATCCCTTTCAAGTACTAGCCAGCTTGCCTACGAGACCACGAGAAATGAAAAGTTCGAAACCTCACACGGGGGAATGGAAAAGTTGGAAAGCTTCCCATGATGGTCGGCCAAAGTTGAGCACGGGTAAATCCTGGCCCTGCTGGACCTGGTGGGTTAATTCGAGATGCTCCCCGCAGATTCATTATGGGTTTTGCAGCTGGTATTGGTTGCTGCAATGCCTTGCAAGCTGAACTGTGGCCGTGAAGATATGTCCGGAAATGGCGTGCAACATGGGGTTCGGGTGGCTCTTGCCAGTGTTTGATTCATGGGTTGTGCATCTATATTGTTCTTATTCTATGTTGGTGAAACAAAGCAAGAAACATACTGTCACTGGTGGGAATTGGACTCTTTTAAGGTTAGTCATGTTTATAAGCAAATTTTAGTAGAGATAACCAAGCAAATTTTGGGGCAACGCTAGACAATGATACACTTTTATTTTATTTTGGCAGACTCCTTTCATAATGGAGTATTTGTAGAGGAATATGTGTGATATTGGGTTGCTGAGATTGTGTAATTTTCTTCCGTTTCGGCCCCTCGTATAGAAGGGGGTAAAAAAGCAAAAGATACAAAAAAGAATAATATATATTTGTTTCAAATTGTTATTATTTGGAGATCTATTAGACCTTGCCATTACAAAAACATTTGGAATGAAGATGCCCAAACGATTCACTCATAAGAAATGTTTATCAATACAGCGGCCACCAGATAATAACATGGTTGTTAGGATTCACCAGATAATACGTTTATGCCTCTATCATTAACTTCCTTTTTAACTTGTTGATCATCAACACTCTTTTGACATATCAATGCACATGGTTGTAAGATTCTCTAATCTTGATGCCAAATTCTGATTGATTTATCACCATCAAGGCCAGCAGAAGCTATCTTGTTCTCTGTAGGGTGGCATGTTACAGAAATGGCAGTATCCGTATGGCCTTCTAGTTTCTGAACCATGGTTTTTTGCTGGAGATCCCACAAGTAAACACACTTGTCTTCAGACCCACTCACGATGTATTTCCCATTTGTCACAGAGAATGTCGAGGTTATGCAGTATACTTTGTTGGTGTGACCAGAGTAAATCTTCAAGAACTTCCCCGTCGAGTAATTCCAAAGTTTCTGGCGACAGAAAAATGAAATTAAGCAACCATGAAAACAACAAACAATTCTCTTGGATTCTGAATATTACTGTCCCAGTTTGCACTGCTACACATCTTTCATCCAGAATGCAGAAGGGAACTCAAATTTGAATCTTATTATGGATGCTCCCGTGCTCAATACTTGGAATCTACCAAAACAAACACTCTACCGGGTGACAGAACCATCATACTCAAAACAGTTATAGCAAACGGAAACTAGGAATAAAAGCATGCATTTTCGGGGAGTTGAAACACACAAAACCAAATCCGAATTACAAAGCTCCACAAATCCTCAGCATTGAACAGCAAAAACAGTGAGTAAAAATGCACAATAACATCTACCAAAAATCACAAACCTACCAACCCCTAAAACCCAAGATTGCTTTCACTTCTAGCATCATTAAAAACGTTTATCAGTTCAAGAATCATAAAATAATCTTGAATTATTGTAAGATATGGAACTTAACAAAACCAACAAAGTGAAAACTTACAAGAGTGCTATCAAGAGTGGCAACGAGAATGAACTTTCCATTAGGCGAGAATTTAACAAAGGACACAGCCGGGTTCTTATCATCAATGAGAATCTTCAAACAAGTACCAGAAGAAGCCTCCCAAATCTTACAAGAACCATCATGACTCCCCGAGACAATCAATGAACCATCTCTATTAAAATGCACTGATGTTACCGGCATAGAATGAGCTCTAATGACCCTAACGCATTTCCCTGTCTTCACCTCCCAAATTCGGACCGTTTCATCAAAAGAACCCGAGACGATTAAGTTCGACTGAGGATTAAAATTCACACAGAACACGAAATCAGAGTGGCCCTTGAGGATCTTAAGGCAATCGAAGGGGGTGCGTGCGTCCCAGATGCGGAGAGTGCGGTCATCAGAGGCGGAGCAGATATAGTGAGAGTCAGAGGACCAGGCGAGGTCCGATACGCCCTCCGAGTGCCCTATGAGGCGGTGGACAAGGGAGAAGTCGGGAGAGGACCAGAGAATTAGGGTTTTGTCCAAGGAGGCTGAGGCCAGGAGCGTTCCATCGTTTGAAAATTTTACGCAGGAGACTGCTCGCTCGTGGCCGCTCAGGGTTCGTAGGTGCCTGTATGGTTTGTATGGTGGTGTCTGTTGCGATCCACTGCTGGCCATCACCAAATCCCAAGTGGAAGTTCCAATGGAAGGTGCTGGAGAAGCTTCTTGCTTGCTTATATAGCGGAGGGGATTGCTTTCTTAACCCATGGGACAAGTGTTCTAGGGATCATTGGGCCTTGGCCCAAGGTAGCTTAGCGCCTGCCGGTTTTTAGCTCTTTAGAAAACTACTGTCCTGAAAACCTTCTAGAAAACAACATCCATGAACACTCTTCCATGCTCTCTTGCAAGCTGCAACATCCATTAAATTTTCTGGAAGTGAAAATCAAATGGAAGATTAATGCCAAATATTAATTTATCGAATGGTTAGTGATCTAGTAAAGTTCTTCTCTTTCAAAATACGGGACAAGCTGCAGCCGCACTCTTTGTTAAGATGAGCTTTAATATCTAGAATCAAAGCGAGGTGTTTGAAGCAATGTGGAGGAGGAGGTCGAGAGATAGCAAACACAAAGGACACTTCCATGGATGGAAATGATGGGAAAAGACGGGAAGAGATCTCTTCAATCAATATTCCCCGATGTAAGGGACGGCATAAATTTATATAGATAATTAATACTAAGGATGTCATCCAATACCCTGAATACAAACTTTACAGTGAGGTAAAAGCGTCCACAATTCAGGGGAAAAGATTAAAAAAAACAAATAAATTCCCCAAAGGCTTTCAACACTCATCTCAGTAAACAATGGCAGACCCCAACTCAATTGTCTGTCCGGGCAAATGTCGGCACCTTTTAAAATCCACAGGTATCTGACTCTGAGGGAGGCATGAACGTGATGGCATATATGCAATCAAGTCCATTGCCCACGAGTACATTCAAGATGGTTCTAGTCAGCTTGCTCTCAATGAGAACCTCCTGCAAAAATCTAGGCAGCATAAGAGCCCACTGTCAGATCAGAAACATGTTTTGAAAATGCACAAAAAAATGGGAAAGATGCGGTGCCATTACTGGTACAACTCCACTACCATGATCCATGATCGTCCACCGCAATAGTTAGAAAAATTAATCATTAACTTTATGAAGATAAGACAACAAATAAACTAGATGCTATGCTCAAACCAGCTTGCACCTAACAAGTCCCTAGACGATTTTAAGAACACGCCCTGCATTGATCTCGTGCATTTATGAGAACTTAATAAATTCTTCTTTATGCTAATAGAAAGTTAATGAAAGAAGCATACATCTAAAGCAGCATCATTTTAATTTTAAAAACTTGGTTACATGGCAAATTCTACATCCAATTCGTACGCAATTGATAGTACCCAGTATTACATGATTTCAATAATAAAGACATAAGCGTCATGAATGGCAGCTTCCTGACATGTGATTCCAGTTCTTTTACTCAATCATCATGCACATCCATGCTAACCATGTTTCAAAGAGCCATAAAATACTGGTCCTAGAGTGACAGGAGAGATTACTTCATAGAGTTCAAAAACTAGCAATGTAAAGCATCATCACAGTCACAATAAAACTCAAAATTCATAATCTGATTAGCATAGAAGACGCAGGGATGGATACCTAATTCATTAGTGGCCACGATTCCAAACCTTGCTGAACTTGATGGTTCACCTAGCCAAGCAGATAATCATACTCATCTGAGCTTTCGTCACAAACAACATAACCAGAATCTCTACCCTCCTCATTCCCACTTGCCTGATCACTACTATAGTTGCTTTCCGATGTGTACATAAAAGACGAACCATCTGATGCAATACTGCTCATTAATGATGACAAGCTGACCTCACTATTTAGATCGCTATCAGTCATTTGGCTGATGTCAATAAAACTGCAAAACCAGATTGACAACCAAACCATGATGAATTTAATTCCAAAATCCTAGATTCTCTGTTCTTTTTTCCTCTTCTGATATTGGCTATTTTGACAGGAATAAAAACCAGAGTTCAACTCCTGCTGGCACAAACTAAAGGTTTAAAATTAATCAAAGATATCTGACCTTCCTTCTGATGGAAATTCTGCTAGCAAACAGATTTCAGGTCTTTCTTCTAATACTTGCTTCAAAGGAATGATACTGCCAATACACACCAAAATACTTTATATAAAATTAACAGGTAGAAATATTGTGTAAGCATGATAAATGAAGAAGGAAAAAAACAGTACCTTGAACTGTAACATCTACCATACGAGTCACCTGCAGCAGCCAAACCTTCCCTGTTTGATATATCCTATTAAAGGGCAGTAATAAGATTTAGAAGAAGAAGATGGAACGTGACAATCAGACTAAGACAAAGCAGGGTGTCAACAATATCAATCTACCCACAAGATGTTGAAGATATTTAAAGTCCCCAGCAAGAACTGATGTTAATAATCGTGCAACTTCCAGCTGCATATAATGAAACAAAAGGGTGAATTAGAGAAATAAAAAATACAAAAAATTATAATACATTTGCTTTTCATAGACCGATGTATAATCTATTTCTAGGTATATAGATTATCTGCATGCTGTCTCATTTAGGAATTGAACCAGATGAGCACCAAAATGATCTTAGAGACCCTGCAAAGTATGAAAGGCAGGATCTTTCGTATTCAAAGAAATTTAAGGGAAAGGATGTGGGGAAGCAAAAGGAACTATGGCCTACCTCTTTGAGATGTATGCAGTCTCGCAAAATCATAACTTCCAGCAGACTCCCGCCTATGTTACCTCCAAGGTTCCTAATGGTTTCAACAAAAACAAACCCTTGGAAGATTTCAAATAGAGAAAAGAATGGACCTACCACAATTATATTCTAAAAAAGATGTGCAGACCTCAAAAAACTTCCAGTGATAGAATATGATGTTGAAAAATCAACATATTTTAGCTTGCGAAATCCCTGTACAGGTATACAGATCTTGTTAGTCATTAGAGTTCAGTTAACAACCAAAGAACTAACATTGTATTGGCTACAAAGCAAGGACATGAATTTATTTATCAAAAGTTTCCATTGTTCTGTGCTAGGATCTTGGTTAGATCAAATTTTGACAACAAAAGATACACATAGTGAATGGCATGCCATAAGACCAATCATTATTGTAAAGTTGGTGCTAGAAATATTAATGACCAAAAGTATACAGATTGCTCGTTCAGGTCATGAAGTGTGGTCATTTCATGATGCGAACCACAAATGCACAATTTTGTGATGACACAAAAGCTTGCTAATTCCTCCCAGGAATACAAAGTAAGATTGGAGAACCAAGCAATTGTGTTTTAACAATAAAATCAACTAAGCATGGTTCTTGAGCCATGCCAACAAAAGGAGACCTCTATTGTGAACATGGAGAAATAATTATCTAGGAAACAACTCGAGAATGGAGCAATCAGGTGTATTATAAATTGAGTACATGCGGACCCAATCTCCCACAAAACTCCATTTTCTAAAGCCATCTTAAAGCTTAAAAATTAATTTCAACCAAGCCCTCCATTGGAGTGATGCCAGCTTAACATTCTTTCTTGTCATTTCCAATTTGCTTTGTTGGATGTCACAACTATGAAACAGTCCAAAATTTAGCACAACAGAGTAAAGCAATGATTAGATATTACTCTCAAAGGGGGAAGAAAAGGAGATTAGTTACAACTAAATTAAATGGAAAAATATCTCAGAAATACTCAGCAACACGTATGGAAACACATGGTTACAACAACAACAACTAGACCGAACTTGATTGTTGACGTACCTTAACAAGTATGCGAAGTTTATAATCATACAGCTTGAAACCTCTAAGAGCCAATGAAGTTAAATTTGGACAATTATTTACCAGCTCCACACATGTTGGCGATTTCAGGCTGTCATCTCTTCCTGGTAGAGAACATGCTCATAGTAAGCAAAACAAAAACATGTACAAGCATGGATTTTTATAAAAAAAAAAATCTCATCAGAAGGTTGAGCACCTGTTTTTGAAGATTCGAAAAACAAACACTCTATCAAGGGACAATTCATGCTGACTGACACCAATGTTTGCCTCAGCTCAACATGTCTGCTCCACCCAAAAAAATTCAGCTGCCACTATAAAGACTAATTTGCCCCAAATTTTCAAAATACAATGCTCAAAATGAATTATAGAAAGATAAAGACATTTGAAAGCAATTGCATGTCCATAAACTAACTCATGAATATATCAACATGAATTATCTTGCATGCATAATTATATTAAAGATTACTGGCATAATAAACACACATGGTCAACAAGTTTGTAGCTCAACCAGCACTCCTCCTCCAAGAGGTCTCTAGGTACAAGCCTCTCTTTTGTAACCAAAATTTTAAAACACACATGCAAATGATTCCCTAAGAGAAGCTGACTTAAGCCACTTGAATTTGTCAAAGGCGCAAGTCAAGAACCAAAATCAATTAAAAGTTGTGTGTTAACTGGTTTATTATCATGATAATATTACCATGCTATCGTTACGAAGGTAGCTAAAACATGCTGATGAGGAATCATAGCTAAATCAAATAGGCATATAATTATTACTACTAGCCAGTAAACTTGGAAATTTATGTATGGATGAAGCATCCAATCACATCATTAGTAGTAGCATATGAAAGCCCAAAAAGTACTGGGAGATGCAATGTAGCATTGTTAACATCTAGTATTTCAAATACACTCCATTTATCAATGCTATTCACCTGATTCAATCACCACAATTACCTCATGCAATGTTCCTAAACCAACAATATCCCACAGAAAACAAACTCAACAGAAACTTACAGGCCAATTATTTCCAGATCAAGCAGAGATGGGCAGGCTGACAATGCCCCACAGAGAGATGTGTTGTCTATTCTTTCAATATTGTATAAATGCAACCCTCTCAAAACAGCCCTTGCATCATGAAAAGGCAGGCATTATGATCAAAAGAAATCATATATGTGGACAAACAACTCTTTAATCTAAGTTTCCAAATTCCAAACATACCCAGCAGCACCACTGTCCCTGCTTAAAGGATTTAAGCAGGATCTACTAAGAATCGATGACTCCTTCCCCTGTCTGGTCTTTTTATCATTCCATGAAAAGTTGGACACTTCTACAGCGTTCTGGATGCCATATACCATCGGTTGACAAGATCCACGAGACATAATCAGACTTGGAACTATACCAAGCTTAAGAGACCTGGTTCACCAAGTGGCAAAGAGAGAGAAAGAGAGAGGGAGGGAGGAAATCAGTAGGAAGACCAACAATATCCACATATGAGATCCTGGGAACCATCATGAAGGGTTACATCCGTGCATGATATACAGCATATTTCTCATGCATAAATATAACACTCAACACAGGCTAACTTTAGTGTGATCAACAGAGCCTTTCCCAGTACAGATAAATCCTTCTCCATACAGAACACAAGGATGAACATCAATTAAATTTAATAATGACATATGATATCAAAATGAATTAAATTCTATATTTAATTAGGAAGGAAATAATTTGTCAGAATCTTCATAATTGCATGATAGGGGATCTAAATGAGATGCCAAGCATATAAGAGACCCAAAGAAGACTTGCACAAAATCTAGGCTTGTTATATGAAATCTTCTTACAAAAGTGCTTTCCCAGCACGCTGGATCATTGTAGACACGACAGCATTATTAACTTTTGGGACAACAGTCGTCAAGTCAATATTAGCATAGCACAAAGGATCCATGGCACATTTGTAGAACATTGAACAAGTTGCAGCAGCATAGCACAGGCTTTGTGTATCAAGCATGGAAAGCACCTGCATTTGTACACCATAAATCAAAAATCCATAAAAAGAAAACCAATTCACTCTTAAAATGCATTTATAATTAACTGGACATATGAATGCTCAACACGTGCTGAGAACAACAAAATAGACATTATCATAACAAGAATCTAGAAATCCATGATTCTTAACTATCATGTGCCATCGTACTAAACATGGAAGACTCATAACATCTCCAACGTTTGGATCCGCGGATTATTCAACACATCAATGTTTCAGAATATTCAATACATCAATGTACTTCTAACTTGAGAAACTATTATATTTGGCAGTATTTCTGTCTTACAGCATCATGAAAGTATCTTTTGAGAAAGATTTACAACTTAATTGACCACATTTAGTTAATACCATCAACTTCTTCATGAAATCAATTGATGTCAAGTCGCAACCATCAATTAAAGCATTGTTTAAAACTCCCAAACACAAACCACATTCCCTTTAAAGTTCCTCTATAGCACCTGACTTGACCATACTTCACAGTATCAAGCAACAGAAAAAACTTGCAACTCATGAATCAATCAACAAGTAAACCAAATCTTGAATTCCACATTGCAGTAATGAAGCTTAAAAAGGAAAAAAATCTACTGTCGTCGTCAAAAAGAAAAACACAGCACGCGACTTGCATGTATTCAAATTCTAAAGATTTGAAGAACAACCCGATGAGGAAAAAGATAGTTGACAATAAAACAAACCTTGATGGTGAGATCGGGAGGGAGAGCCCAAGTGAGCGAATTATGAACAGAAGAGCGTTTCCTAGCAGAGTGCTTGCCGGCTTCGAGAAGCAAAGATCCTAATTTAAGGGCGCGATCGATGAGGAGAGACTTGTCCGCATCGCAAGGGGAGGACTCAAGGAGATGCTCGAAGGAGTGGTCGATGGAGAGAGAAGGAGAATCAGCGAGGTTAAGAAAAGTTCGGAGGAGATTATCGAGTTGATTGTTCATGTTAGGGTTTGGGAAGGGGGAGGGATGAAAAGAGCAGGGACGCTTGGCCATGGAGGTTGGGGTGTGGAGGAGGGTATCCATAGCGAGTGAATATGAGAAAGAGAGAGCGTGACGAAATGAGAGTGTCTGTTTTTTAGATATATGGAGTACGACAAAGGAATGGGTGACACATGGATGTATACGTGGGGAGAATGCTGGAGTAGGTAGGGTGGAGGCTGCTTCGCTTGGATACCTCTTTGTGTGACTTTATCCTTTGATCCCTACGGGCAGATTTAATACATGGATATAAAAAAGAGAAAATCACATATATCTTACCACGGTAATAAAAATATTTTCACTTATTATAAAATTAATTTTTTAATTTCTTTTTTTTTGTTTTTATCTCGATTTATTAAATAAGTAATTATTTTTATAATTTAAGCATCATAAAAAAATTTCTATATGCTAAATAAATAAATTCTTTTAATAATACAAACACACAAGTTTTTTTTAGTTTTTTTATTATGAGTGTAGGTCTATATGAATCCTAAACATACCACCACTAGTTACTTTAACACGATTAAACCAGTAATTAAGTATGTGTTTGGATGAAAATTAATTTATTTTATAAAAAACATATTTTTTTGTTTTTAAAAATATACTTAAGACTTAAAAAGTGTTGTATTTTTTAAAAAAAAACACTACATTTCCCACCATATACTTTTTAACGGGCGGCACATAAAAAATATATGGTGGGAAATCATTAATTTAACGGGCGGCACATAAAAAATATAAAAAAATTATACATTTATAAATGATGAGATTTAAATTATGATCTCATAATATTTTTGTCGATTAATGAATTACGAATATGAATCATGTAAAAATTATTATTATGTAGTCAAACACTTTGAAAAAAAATAATTGTTGTGCTTATACAATATATTTAGAACAATACGACCAAGATAGGTATAGGAAATAATTAATGACTAGTTGTGTATATATCTGACTTGCTTACACCAAACTACCCTTGAATCGTTAAATGAATCAAGATTTAAGAGCATCAGAGTGATACTTTATTTTGAAGGTAAAATGCTAATATAATTTAATACAAACTATGAATGCATTTTTGCATGGATAAAAAATATATTCAAATAATTTTTTTTTTATTTTTTTAATTATTTTTATATCAAGAATATATATATAAAAAAAATCAAAGTTTATAAAAGTATCGTTTCAAACACATTTCCAAACTGCTACCAACTCTTGAAACTCAACATGCCATCTGAAAAATGCATTGCTGGGTCTGGAGCAAACTTTAAATTGCAAAATGAACATGAAAATGTTTATTTATTTATTTATTAAATTTTTACACGGGGATAAAATAATTAAAATACCTAAACAGAGGCAAGAGAAGGTGAATTTATAGGTGTGATACTTTTCAAAATATTTTTTATTTAAAAATATATTTTTTAAAAAATTATCTATAACATCATATATTAATATTAAAATAATATAAAAACTCTAAAAAATATGTATTTTTTAAAAATAATATTTTTAAAATTAAAAAATTAAACTCGAAAACAGTACTCGAGTTTGATCTGGACTGTCCGTGCCTGACAGAGGTCCAACGTTGTTAACGAGATCCCACATATTATTGTCAACAGGTGGTTCTAACTCCAGCGGTTTCCACGCCCGTGCAAGGACATTCTCATTCGTGGGCATGATCTATTTGGCGGGCCTGAGGCCCTCTTCTCATGCCATGGGGCTGCTAATTCATTTTCCATAAGGGTTTTTGGGCCAAAACCTAGCCCCATCAACATGTCTCTAGTATTAGATAATAATTAGGTAGCTTTTTTCATTCATTTAAAACACACGAGTTAAAAATAGGAGATATATTGCTAAAATCCAAATTTGATTAAAAAAACACAACACTAGCTTCATAAAAATTAATTAATATTTTTATTTTTTTCAAAATAAATACTAACTTCAGTATACATTTGTAAAAAGATAAAAATACAACTTTACAAAATAAAATTAATATTATTTTAGTTTATGCAGAATCAAATTTGAAATGTAATTGTATGAAATCCAATACAAAAGACTTTAGCATTTAACTAATCAAATAATTTTTTGATATGATTAGAGAAAAAACAAAAAATAACACTGATAAAAGAAACGACTTAGAGGGTATATGAGATTATAGTATATATGTTTTTAAAAATATTTTTTATTTAAAAATATATTAAAATAATATTTTATTTTTAATATTAGTATATCAAAACCATAAAGATACTTAAAAATATTAATTTTTTTTAAATTAAAAAAATCTAAAATTAAAAACAAATACAGTTACTACATGGTTAAATAGATTGTAAATGGCCTGCAACAAAAACATGGCTATATAATAAAATGAATACAAGAGAGCGTGCAGATGAAAATGAAAAGACACAAAACTAAGAATTATTTTTGATTTGGTTAAGTTATTATTTATAAAAAATAAAAAATAAAATTAAAATTGAATTTGTAGCAATTTTAACGGATCAATTTCAGTTCAATTTGGTTATTTTATATTAAAAACTAAAATCTAACCCATTAAAAGATTATTTTATATTAAAAACAAAAAATTATATTATTTTTTAGATTATTTGTAGATTTTCTAATAGGTTTTACAATGGATTTAATCTTAGTTTGGTTTGATTTTGTGGTTATGTTATTTTATATTTTTTAATTAAATCAATTCAGTTGAGTTGAAATTTTTTTATTTTAAGTTTATAAAATCAAATTGAATTGAATAATTTTTAAAATATTAATTGATTTAATCAGAATTTTTTCAGGTTGTTGTAAAAAAAAATCTTGATTTAATTGATTTTTCTGTTTTTTTCTTGAAGTTGTAGAGCTATTAACAGGTATCAGGGGAGAAGAATAACAGGTGGACATTTCTTAGATATTTGCTTCAAATCATTTTTCTGCAGTCATCTCATATGTGCCGTTGCATTCAGAGAGTAGAGCGAATCAGTATCCAAGAACTTCTCGCAGATGCAAAGAAAGAGAAGTAACTCGTTACCACATGTAGTGAACAACTCAGAGACTATGAGATGACTGCAGGTTAGCATCACACCATGCCAAAATCTTAGAGATCTTCAGTCTTCCAGAGTGATTCTTTTACAACCCAATAGCAGCATGAATGACAATCCACAGCATGGTATCCCAGGCCGCTTTAAATAAGGATATCCTTTCCTTGATACAGCATGCATAATGGCATTATGTAGTGTCTCTTCATGTTTGTCTCACTTACAAAAATACACAACCAGGCGTCTTCGGCTGAAGATTCTCAGACAAACCCAGAACTCAAGAACAAAGCATATCCTTTCCTTGATAGAGTATGCATCAAGCGATCATAAATTAAGATACAGAGCCACGCCTTTGGATAAGAATATAGAAAAATGTGCCACCAGGTGCATACTAGTAAGAGGACGATGGTTGTAGCTACAACTGAGTGCAGAATTAACCAGCTACCAGCAATGATCAACACTCCAGTCAGTGTTATGGCCCACGGTCGACACCTTGTGACAAATAAATAAGGAAGGCAATCAATTCGAAGCTAAAGTGATGCATGACGCAATAAAAATTAAAAGAAAGACGTGGATTGGAACTGAAAAGAGTTCCCGCTATTTTCTTTGTTTTTTACTTTTTTCTCGGCTCGCTCAACATGACTTGGACAGCATAATGGAAGTTGTAATCCCTCATTACGTAAGTTTAAGTAAGAAATTGCAACTGCTGGGATTCAAAGCTTGGTTCGCTAAACAACTAACAAGTAAAATCCTGTGCGGATATATATAAAACAAAAATCTTAAGCAAAAAGGCACCCATGCCCGTTAATGTCGTCACCTATATATCCATCTTAATTAGACATTTCGGTAGAATTCACGCAGTTGATCGAGTTTCAACGAAGTGTACTGCGAACCGCAGAGCATCTTAAGCTACTAGCAAAGAAGGGGAGCACGGTTATTGAAAATGGTTGTCGAAATAGCATTAGCGATTCAAAACGCACTAAAAATCGCAAATGGTTGAAAGCGTAATAAAATAGGTTGTCGAGCCGGTAAAATCTGTAAAATCCCTATTCTACGATTTTAAAATTTACTAATTGAGGACATTTGAGTTGCTGCCGAGCAGGTCATCTATTGAAGTTCCATGACTAGTAAAGCGTGGCGACCATTGAGCAAGCAGTAGTGGTACTGATAGATACATTCAGGAACAAAAGCAGAAAGTAATAACAAGAACTGAAGAAGAAGAGAATTACCATGATGTCTTGGTGTCCCAAAAAGAGTCATACTCCAGAGAGAGATAGTTGAGATAGCCATCCATATCATCAACAACTGCATTTTCATCCAGAAACCGAGACTCATTTGGGATGTCATTAGAATTCCCTCCAAAAACTACAGTTATGCCTCTAAATCTGTTGGGTTTCCAAGCGACTAACGAGACATGAGGCCATGAAAATGGTTTTGAAAGATGTTTCTAGCAGAGGAGTACTGGTTGGGTTTCAGTCTTGGACTAGGTGGACAACAGGGAGAGGGGGGAGAGGAGGGTTCCCGTTTCTATAGGCACGTCAAGCCTGAACAGTAAAAATGTCCGTGTCTTTCAGTAGAGCTAGTTTGTTTCGTTTCGTGAGAATGGGAAAGGACTAAAGAGTGTGTTATCGCCTTCGAGAGAAACTAAATAGTAAATAGACAGCCAAAAAGTTGCCAAGCAAATCATTTGCTAATTCTCATTATCTTCCAAGTTAATAAATCTCCAAACAGTTCAACCAGTCCCATTTTGTTTGAGACAGCATTTTCCTGCTAATTTCTGTCGATGTTTGCTATTGTGGGCCTGACATTTTATACCAAGTTATGAGTTTCGTGACTCTGATTTTGATTTTGCTTCTGACTTAAGATCTGATTTGCTGGGAAAATATTATTATCCAGGAATTAAACAGTTAAATCATCACGATGCATGTTCAGCATATTCTGGATGGGAAATTACATCTTGGAAAGCTGATTTGAGCGGAACTCTAATGTACAGAGCAAGTGCCCATGCACCATGGAGGCACGTGAACTTCATGGTTATTTAAAAAGAATTGTGCACGTCATGATTTGCTGCTGCTGTTTTCCCAAGCAAAAACCACATTTCAATGGAGGAACAAGAACATGACGAACGAGAACCGACTGGTTGACGATGATAGAATGCACACTGCAAATCCTTTACTGTCCATTAACATGCAATCACAATAATAATTAAGGGGAAAATGATTGGTGCCTTGTGTTTCTCTTATTCTATATGCGATGCATCTTTTCGAACTCTCGGGGGCTCAAATTAAGCATGCTGAAAGGTTATGAAGGCTTAACTTTGAGCACCAAGAAACTTGGATCATTAATCCACAAACAACAGCGACTACTATTCCAATTATAAAGCTCAACACAGTATACCTTAGAATGACAATTGAAAGATGAAGAAGGCTTACAGGGTAGCAGCAGCCAAAGTTGCATCAACGTTCATCTAAACTTTTAGCATGCCAGTTTCAGATGCTGGAATATTTCTCTTCACCATGCTGCTCCGATTTTTCAGCTGGACAACTGGGTTCTGTGCAGCTCTGACCGGGGGAATTTTAACAAAGCAACAACAGCACGTTTCCTCAGGGCTGTGGTAAAAAGTTCAAAAGCTGCTAGCATATCCATTTATGACAGAAAAGTAAGTACAATACATATATAGAGGAGAGTGCAACTATTGGTGTCGTATTTGAGAATTGAGCACGGCATTAATGTTGTTAAACAGTGAACATTCACAGCCCAATATAGTCTTGATTGGACGGAGACACTACTAGTTGATTACTCCAAATACAATGAGTCGGTATGTACTTGGGTTTTAGGATTCTCACCCTTCTATTTTACATCAAGAATAAAGGGGTGAGATTGAGAATCTAAAAACAGCAAGTACAAACTAACTTATTGGCTTGCGTTTGGGAAAGCGGCAGGCCTTTGAAAATCTACAAATTGTAGCTTCAGAAAATAACAGATGGAAAGGGATGTGATATTAGCTTTTAAAATATTGCCAAACACTTCAAAGCCACAGCCACAACCAAATTGATGATTCCCAGAATAAGCACTAATTGGCTTGACAGCTAGTCTGGAATCAGTATAACAGATGATAAGCAAGTAGAGCTGCACACATACAAACAGAACAGTGTTGTCTCATGAAATGCCTCAGATCCCATGTAAATGATGTACGCACCGGCTGCAATTTAGCCATTAGAACAAGTTAATGCTTGCAATCTCATTTCTTTACAAAAAGTTTTCATTCTCACAAATACTAATGGTTGTCACGGGAGTGCTTAAGCAAACGGCGATCTTACTGCAGAGCTCCACGAAGGTATCATGTTGATAGCATTCATGAATAGATCATAAATTATCGTAATAAATCAAAGCAACGATGTTTAGGCTGATCCCTAAAACCAATTGATGAAGAGCATTGGGTTAGTGCAATCATATAATACATATAAGTTGACGAGAGGAGGGGAAAAAAAGAAACGAATGGGTAAACTTCCAATTGCAATACCTGTATCTATATCACATCATTCTTTTTTTTTAAAAAAAAAATACATTGCAGGACCTATCTGATAAGACTCGATGGTGGAAAAAACTTATTCATTCTTCCAAGCATACAATATAAGGGAGAAACCAAGACCTTGCAATTGGCAATCTCTGAGTTTCTGCGAGGATGACCAGGTCAGTACAGAGGGATCGAAAATGGATTGATTGATCCATAATTTCTCCGCTGATAAGCAAGTTTGGAACATGAAAACTGCATTGCCCATAGCATTACCAAATAGCCAATTATGAACATCCCAAAACACTTCAACTGGAAGCCCATCCACCAATATAGTATAGTTGCCCCGGAACTTCCATTTCAGTCTTTTGACCTGCATTACCATCTCACCATCAATGCGGATCACAAGACAGGGATCTTTAAGATCAAATGTATCGCATTCAATTGTAACATCATGCATCTGGCCCCTGTCAGAAAACTGAGCTTTTGCACTATAGAACTTCTTCCCAAAAATATGCTCTCTTCTAGCAATGAAAATGGCCTTGGAGTGCACCGGAGGACTTTCAATCTTCTTGTATGCTTCCTTCTTCATGTCCCCGAGAAGTAACACCACTTCTAGATTAAAAGTAATGGCCAAATAAAACCCCTCCAAAGGCTCAGGCCCGGAACCAAATTTAGCATTGGACATGTCCCAATTTATAATTACCTTGTCAGAATCTACCTCTAAATTCTTGTACCCTTTTCTTTTAGAGAACAGCCAAGGTTTTATATCAACTTTACAAAGACACTGACTATTTGAATCGTCAATTGCAACCCCGACACCTTGGCCCATGAGATTCTTGGTCCAAGTAACGGTAATTAAACAAGAACGACCACGCAATTTACATTGATAGACACAAGTGACCAAATTTTGAGCAGCTTTTGTTGTACTTGACGAAGATGAATCAGCTACTTGAACTCCACTCTCACCAAAACAAGAAGGAAAGTCCCTCATTTTGCCAACAAAAGCAGGCTTATATTTAACAATTTTGGAACTTCTTTGATTGAAGGCAAAAAGAATAAGCACAGTACAAAAGATAAAGTACCTTTGTAGCCAGTTGAAGATAAACTCAAGACCCCATCTTCCAAAATATATGCTCCAAGAGCTTGCTTCTTTCCTCTCCAATCTGGGCACACAGTTTTAGCTGCCAGGAGCCGTTTATGTTACAAAACTATAAGCAGGGAGAGAAAGGAGAAAGGGCTGGGATTTGCTTAGATTTGTCAATGTCTGTGGCTCTTTGCTTAGCTTAACCATATGAATTTACTTAAGAAAAAAGAAAGATTGTCGATTAATTTATCAAGGGATGAGGCACAGGAAGGGATGGGCAGAGAAGGACCAGAGAGCTTGAGTCACGTGGTGAGACCATGAAGAAAACGGCAGATGGATATTTGCTGGAAAATGACTGGTTATTATACTACACGTTACACAAAAGAAAAGCAAAAGGTTCTCTCTTTTTCAATCTTCCCCTTCTCTCACGCATTTACATTTCCTATTCAGCGTTCCCCTGTCCATAATTAAGAGAAATCATTATGGGGCCTCGTCTTTTACTGACATATCACATGGATTAGAGCTCCATAAATCAAAGCTTAATGCTTAAACACCCCATCTTTTGACACCCTTTTTGCTTTCTTTCTATCTCTTCATGGATTTTGCTTTGGTTTAGTTGCTTTTGCATTATTGTCCTTTTGCTAAGTAAGACAAATGTCATCACAGTGGAAGCTGGGAATGGAAAAAATGTAATGAACAGTGACTTCAATTAATCGGCATCATTTTCCCGCGGTTTCTTTGTCTATTGTCATCATCAATTGCAGTTGCTGTTCGGTTTTCACTGCGGTGAAAGATGACGACCATTGTGATCGATGATACTCGTAAGCATTCACACTGTTTGAAACTATAGGCACCGTTATATTTTAAAATAACTTTCTACAAAATATTAAAATAATATATTTTAAAAAAAATTATTATTGACTTCAACATATTAAAATAATATAGAAATTAATTATTTTTAAAAACATTATATAAATTCAAAGACAAACAAGTTTTAAATCTATCCGATCAGATTTCATAGAAAATAAGAGTAAATTTTGATATAATTTAGTAAAAAATTCAGGTTAATTTTTAATTTAGTTAACTTGATTAAAATTTATTAAATTTATTTTTTAAAAATAAATTAACCCCGTAAAAACCTATTAAGCTTTTAAATAGAAAACATAGATTACCTTGCTATATTCATCATCCCAAGTGCTGAGGAATCGAGTTTAATAGAATATTATCTCACCTCACGAAACTATATAAAAATATATATACAAAAACGGCGTGGAAAAGAGCATTTTTCCGTGTGCATTGGTGTGGTGAATCACTTTTATAGCACGTGCTTGGTTGGCAGACCTCATGGACGGACCAACATGGAGAAGTCAGGTTCTCGTGACTTGTGTAGAGGGTACATTCGTTTTGGTGGTGTTACACGGTGTTTTTGTCTCAATATAAATTTAAAACCATTTAATTAGTTGATAATTGATTTTATCAAAAATATTCTTAATTAAAAAATATAATAAAAAAATTTTTAAATCATAAAAATAAAAATAAACACAACACTAAATACTTATCAGGATAACACTTGAAAGCTTTTTAAAATATTTTTTTATAAATACATCAAAACAATACTTTTTATTTTTAAAAATTAATTTTTAGCATAAACACACTAAAATAATTTAAAGGAAAAACATTTTTGAAACCTACAAACACGTGCAGGGATGAAGACTAAAAACCCTTATTTATGAGCCCATTTTGACCATCACGACTAAATGCTTTCATAATGAAATGGGAAATTATTATTATTATTATCAGTATTATTTTATTAGTATTAGATTATGAGACCAGCCACCCGAGCAACCACAAATTCGTTGGATTGGGCCGGCTGTCTGGAGTGGTAATCAACGACTTTATTTTAATAATAATAATAATAATAATAATAATAATTCAATTCAACACAAACTTATCTCGAAAGCATTATTATGGAAATAGTCAAATTATACTGAGAAAATCATGGCGGGTGACTGAAAAGGAAAAGAGAAAACATGATCACACTCGGACAGTGCATTTAGATCATAACATTGTCACGTCAAGGATGACCTCGGGGCTCCTCTAGAATAACGTGACGACAGAGACAGACTCGAACTGACCTCCACCGGTTACCACCACCGAGTGATTAGGTCCGTGGTTGTTAATCCCTTGCCAGTTTAAAGGGACCATTAAAAACTTGACAGGTGTAGATTTTTAAATTAAATTAATTGAATAGTTGATTTGATTAAAGGGTTTCTTTTTTACTTTTAGATTTTTTTTCAAAACATGTACTAAATTTATATTTTTCAATAATTTTGAAGTATTAATATAAAAATATAAAAATAATTTATTTTAATATATTTTTTAAACAAAAAAATTATCTTGAAAAACATCACATTACGTACTAACTACCTTCTAAAATTTATTTCACTTGAATAACACGGTTTAATTCGATTCAAATACAAGAAGGTTGTGTGTGTAATTAAAACAGCTTCATTTTAGTTTTTTAGTGAAAAAAAAGAAAGAAAGAAGTGGCTCGATAACTTGAAGATTTACCCGTTAATCCAATTGTTCAGAACCTTCATCAAATCAAGCTCCACGTCGGGAGCACCGGTCATGGTTGCATTCTGGGCAACAAATAACAAGAACAAAATTCCCATGCCAGATATTGCACCCCAAATAGAGCTAGACTAATAAAATAATATTTTAAATAATATAAATATAAATTTTTTATTGTATATACTCCAATGACAAAAAAGCTCGAGTTATTTTTAATGTAGTTCTTGATTTTTTTGGATTTTCTAAATCCACCCCCAAGTCTTTTTTTAAACTCAATTACTTTGTTAAGGTTTAAAAGGAATTTCAATCAAACCCTTCCGTCTATTTTATGGTAGTGAAAGTGATAAAACTCGTAGTGTTTCATTTTTTATTCTACTCTATTTTTGTCTCCGATGGCCTAAGGTTTCAAGAAAATCTCATTCAAGCATCTACCAAAGAAAAAAGGAAAGATGAGATTAGCCTGTAAGAAACAGCAACTCCCCCACCATGACTCTGTTGCCATAGTAACCGCTACCTGCTATAGCGTTTCAATTGAGGAGGATGAGCAGATTTTTAGAAGAAAAAAAACTCAAAATTAATTTTTTTTATACCTTTTATATTATTTTGATGATATTAATAATAATTTTTTTAAAAAATTATTATTATTTAAAAATAATAATTATCACCATACGTCTAGACACCACATTACACCATTAATAGTAGAACGGTTCTATCTCTACCTTCCTCCCCCTCTAACATAAATTTAGGGTCGTGTTAGATTTTGGATAACGTGATGGAAATTTATATCTGGATAAAGTGAATTCTTATTAGATTTGGATATACTTTTATGAATTCTGTTGATCACATTGAGAATCTGAAACAGGTCCCAAATGAACAAATCGAAATTAACCCAGAAGTCTCACTTTCATGTGCTTGGAAAAGAAGAAGTGACCGGCAAAGCTACCTCTTTCGTTTAATCTCTGCTTCGCATATCGTTCTTTTCTGGCCTTCCCTTCATCTTTGCTCGCAAAAGATGATAATCCGTGTGGTTTTCCCTTCCCATTGAATTTTGATCTCTTGGCTGGTTTTTAAAGGAAGATAGATCAGTCTCGTGTTTCAATGTCTCATGGTCCAAAAACCATCCCAAAACACGCAGTGAAAATGACCAAAACCATATACAACCCTTGTTTTTGGCAAGAAATCCTCTTTATCATCTTGTAGAGCTCTAAAAAAAATCTATTCATCAAGTTGAGAAGCATAACAGATAGTATCAGACAAGGACGGGCACAAAACATGACACTGACACTGGATTAAAATGCGACCATACGTAAAAATTGCAGATCTGTGTGCAATGAGGATCTGACTTGCTCATAGATCTCGCCTGCTTAACCCTGCTAGATTCATCACTGGCAAGTGGAGTTGATGTTTTCAACTTTGTCACGACATTAAATTTGCTAGTTACAGTGGTCCTCGTCATCTTCGGCGGCGGCTGAGGACAGTGGGATGTCAATTTCTCTTCTGTTTTTTGTCAAGATAAGACGTCATTTCTTGGCTCTTGAGTTTCAAACCAAACAATCTGCAGCTGCATTTTCACAAATCCCTTTTTGGATTCCTAATGTAAAGAAGAGGGTGGAAGTGATATCAATTGATTTTCAATAGGGTTTTATGATCCATGAAAATTAATTTGGCATGATTTTGTATTTGTATAGAGAAGAGAAAGAAATTATATCCGAAGAAAAAGAAATCGATATATGATATTTGAATTATATTATATACATGAGTAATTTTATCATTTCGTCTCATGTAAAAATTTAAGATGTCATGGAATGTAAATTATAATATAAAAATAAAATAAAAAATAAATGCACGTTTCTCATCTCCCCGAATAGATTACGATTATGGACTCGAACAGTTGACAGGCAAAAAACGAAGTGACAATGAACTCAATGATAAACGTAATTGTAAAAATCAAAAGAAGCAGGCCTTTGCCCACTCCCTCAAATTGTAGAAACACATCACCTTCCGCCTGCACATATTTGTCCTACAATGGAAATCTTCATTGGCATTCTCACGACTAATCTTATCAGAAAACAGGTTCCTACCATTTGCTTGCTTGAATTTCTCTTGCAGGTCAGATACCTAAAACATACACACAGCATATAAGAACAGAGAAGTTCTAGCAATGAAGACTTGGCATTCATGAGCACATAGTTTATAGCCAACTCTCATGTCTAGCAATAAAGATTTTGCATTCACGAGTACATACACGGGGGAACATTCAAGAATAAAAAAAGGACTTGACAAAGCACATTTAAACGTTCAAGATTATTGACCATGAAACAGAAGCATCAAGAAATTTATCTGCAGGCTCACGGTGGGTTCGTGCCAGAATACTTCAAGCATTAGGCAATAAACCCAACAGAAAGTTTCTCTGGCTTCGAAGGAAAACAATCAGCGGCAGGCCTTTTAATTTGGTGCTCCAGGAAGATAACATGATTTGAAATCGCAGGTTAAATCATAGCAATCTTGCCCGCAGGTTAAATCATAGCAATCTTGCCCAACACATCATGAAATAAAAAGGAGGAGAAAAAGGATTCAAAAAACCACAACAAACTCGGCAGAAACTACTGAATGGGAAGAGTTAGGAGATGGGAGATAGCGTAAACTTCACGTGCAAAAAAGTAAATGATGTTTTAGCACCCTTGGCGGAAAACTTCCTATTGTCAAAGTCTAAACATCCATTGTCAAAAACACCATGTAGAATGAAATTAGTATTCCAACACTAGACAGAAATGTTTCCCATGGTCCCAACTCCCAGTGATGCAAGTACCGAGAAAAAAATAATCTAAATCCCGTCTGTACTTTGTAGAGTACATTTAAGGAGAATGGCAATGCAAGAGTGGATTCATCTGTGAAATGATGTCTTTCTTTTATCTTCTTTTGAATTTTGACAGTTACATTCTCAACAAAATAAACTCAACTCAGAACTTACGGAGGAAGTTTTCAACCCCAAAAATTCTTTTGATTGAACGCCATCACTTTGCAGTTATTCTCTGCATAATTATCTTTTTCAATGCAAAACAATTGCTAGAAAAATTTCTCAGGTGCGATGCACTCATGTCCCATTGCCGAAGGCATCTTCCAACAATTGCCTATAACTGGGTTACTGAAACGAAATCACAGCTTTCCCTTCGCTGTCCTAATTAAAAAGGACATGTACCTTTCTAAAATATAACTCCAATTCCAAGCTATAATCGGCTTGAATGACATTAAAAAAAAATTGAAGCGATAAATGCAAACAGCACAGCAAGTTCAATAAGAAGACAAAAACCAGCAGAAAAATGTCCTCTTTTATCCACAATTACACTATAAAGGTAGGGTTGTGTCAATGTCTGGTTTTTAAGAAATAGATAACCACAAACAGAACTCTATTTTAGCCTGCAATTACTTCAATTGAATTCACATAAAATTGATTGGCAATATCCAGAGTTAGAACATTAATCAAAATTCAAAATTACAAAAACCTCTAGTTCGTTTTCAAATCGTTTACATCCCAAATCATTTCCTAACTATCAATTAAGATACTTTACAAAACATGATTTCACTTTCCTTTTCAACTGCTCACAGGTACCAATTCCAGGTATCACATTCCACATTGCCTATTTATTTTTACACATTTTACATTTCCTATTTATTTTTACACATTTTGAAAGTGTTTATAAAAAAAAATAAAAAAAATAATTTTTGTTTTTGTTTTAAATTAATACTTTTTATGTTTTTAAATCATCTTAATATACTGATATTAAAAATAATTTTTAAAAAATACAAAAATATATTATTTTAATACATTTTCAAATAACAAACATTTAAAAAAAAAATACTACCATACTCTCAAACACCCTCTTACCCTTTAGTCATGGTTAAGCATATATTTTAATTCACAATCCAAATCATAGCTATCAAATAGCACAATCCATATGATATATTACACTTTCATCTGGTTTTGAGGAAACTAATCAACCAAGCAGAGGGTATGTGGTTAGTATTAACATCTAAGATGCTAACAACGAGTCATGATGACAAAAAAATGGAGCTCAGCTATCCAGTTCAGATAATAATCATCAATCAAGATAAGGACCTAGAAAATATGATAAGGAAAGTTACGAGGAGGAATCATAAAACACCTCCTAAGCATCAGCACCGCCGGATGCTTTCGCAGAAAAAGGATCATGACTAGGACCAACATCCTGCCCAATATGGCGCTGCACTAGCCGCTGCAAATCAGCCATAACCTTGTGCTCACGTTTTGCCTTCTCTTCATAGTTAAACATGGCCAGCGCCCGCTTATCCTCAGCGCTATAAACTTGGTTTTCTTTCCTAATACGAATGGCATTCATCCTCTGATGCCTACTGCCACTCATCACATACCCAAGAGTCTCGAATTTCTGAATCTCATCCGCAGAAAGACCCACTTCACCTCTACGAGGAATACGTTTCCCTTGCTGCACATACTGTGCAATAGCATCACCTTCACCAGGCCTCAAAGCTCCACCATAACTAATATGCCCTTCAGCTCTAGGCAACGGCATTGGCCCAACCACAGGTTCATTTTCCAAAGCAGGTTTTTTTTGTGCCTCAATCATTTCTTTAAACATCAATGCCTCAACGTCAACTTCAGCCTTGTTAGCCTCGTCATCATTTGCTTTATTTTTCTCAGAACCAGAATTCTCAATGGAATCCAAATTCTCACTCCCTGTTTCAGAACCTCTCTTCTTCTTACTCCCCTTGGATCGCGAACCTGAAGAACGCCTCTTCTTTTTAGACTTTACACGATCATCATCAGAGTCAGACTCCTCACCCCTATTATCATCAGAATCACTATACTTACTCTTCTTCCTCCTGCTCTTTCTTCTTCCACTACTCTTGATCCGCCTACTAATACCTTTCCGCGACTTCTTTCTCCGTTTCCGATCTTCTTCAGTGTCTGATTCACTCTCACTTTCGCTCTCACTCACATCTGATTTACCATCACTATTCCTCCTCCTGCGCTTAGAACTTGATTTCCTCCTCTCTCTTTTCTCCCTCGAGTCATCTGACTCAAACTCAGACTCGCTATCCGACTCACCACTCCCAGAATTTTCCAACTCTGATTTCGCCTTTTCCTTTTCTTTTCCGCTGGAATCTTCACTCTTTACCTCGTCCACTCTGTACTTCTCTATCTCGTCCTCTTTCTCCACCAATTCCTCGTCGTCGTCCCTTCTCGGAGGACTTGGCGTAATATTCCAAATACAATACCTCGTAGACTTCCTCATCTTCTGCCTCTTCAGCCTCCTCCTCTCCTCGAAACTCAATCCTTTTAAATCCTCATCGGATTCCTCGTCCGATTCCCTTCCATTCCTATCAAGAAAGGACCGGCCCTTGCCGAATTTTTTAGGGAGAGAATAATCAAGGGTTTCTTTGTACCTAGGGCTCGGACTTCTTCTTGTTGTTCTTCTTCTAGGACTTCTTGAGTATTCGGGTGAGCTAGAGCGACGGCGTCGGCCGCGATCGATTTCCCGGTGACGATCATCGTAGTTTTGATAAGAGGGACTGCGACGTTCACGGCGGCGTCGGTAGTCAGGGGAGTCGAACTCGGGTGTGTCACGGCTGTTTTGGTGGTCAGGAATGTATCGTCTATCGGAGATCTCAACGGTGGATGATAGCCTGCCCATTTTAGGAATTTGCGTTCATGAGTTGTTTTTTATGTATTTATAGGAATTAACAAAAACTAAAACATACGGAGGCAAGTACTGTTTATTAAAAAAATATTTTTTATTCTATTAAGATTTTTTTCAAATTTATTTTTATTAAATTTATATTTTAAATCATGATAGTTAATAATTTGACTTCAAATTTTATTTATCTTTAATTTACTTTAAAATTAAATTAATATCGTTTATAAGTTTATTGGTGTATCACAATTTACCTAAATTTATAGATTTGATGAATTGTTTTTATTTAAATTAAATTTTAATTTTTTATAATTTATTTTTTTCTCATGTGACCATAAAAAAATAATATTAAAAAAAATCATGTTATTAAATTTTATAAATTAATGAAAAATAAAAGGCGTGGGAGAATTGTCATTCACTCGCATCCATTGCATTGAATCTATGATGTTTTGATTTTTTATATGATTTTACCTGAAATATTTATGTGTATTTTTTGTAATATAATAATTATTAAGAATCTGTCTTTCTAATTTATTTATTTTTATCTTTTTTCTTATAAGATTGGCATGGTTTGCTAAAGTAATTTAGGTTGCTCTAATTTATAAGTTTGATAAGGTGTTTTTTAAAATTGAACATAGCTTGGTTATTGTCTATTTTTTTCTCGCGTGATTAAAAAAATAGTTTCAAAGAAAATTCATGTTATTGGACTGGATTTGTGCCTGGTTTGTAAGCCTAGCAAGTTTAACTCTCTTTTTTTAACTAGTTTTTATTATTTTATCATTAGATAGCAAGCTAAATGAAAATTCAATTTCATATTTAGTTTTACTTTTTATGAAGCTACCATGATCTTCAAGAAACATCTTAATATTTGATCAGTGTTTAATTTCATGGTCATTTATTTTTATTGTCACATGGTTAAATAAAAAAATACTATCAAAGAAAAAAAAAATTACAATCTTAGCGAGATTCATAACTCAATTTCATGTATTTTGCATGTTAACTTAAGTTATTTGATTTACAAGTTTAATGAGTTTACTTGTTGATAGAATATTTTTTTTAGTCTTTTAACTGTTTTATTATTGTTGTTGTTATTACAATCACTCAATAATTGATTGAAAAATAAATTACATAGTTGATTCTTGTTTTTTTTTTATAAATATGATTGTTTAAAACAAGTGTTTATTTTTATATTGATACTTATTTTTATGAGCATCTATTTTTATCATATAATTGAAAAGAAAATTTAATTGATAAAAAAACTATTAAACCAAACAAAGTCTATGACTCGAGTTGTAAAAAGACCGAGTTCAATTTAATTTGTCACTGTCTCAATGTTTTTTAATAAAAATAACATGTTTAATTAGATTTAATAACACTGCTTGAAAATTTAATGAGCTCTTAATATTATATTTATATTTTAAAAAATTGACGTGACCCCAACAAGATGCTAAACAATTAAACATTACTCTAAAAGATATGAGTTTTTTTTATCATGTAAGGCTCCACTATCCATCATCTCGCACGTAATTAAGGACGGACTGTGTAAAAATTTATACCTTTTCAATTTAGTTCTTGAAGCTTTTTTTTTTATTTAGCCATGTCTGAAAACCAGTTCATTTTATTTCCATTAAAAGGTGGAACTAGAAGAAGAGGGACTAGAATGGAAATGGTGTCGGACATGGATGGCATGTCAGAAGCTTGTAAAAGATGCACTTTGATCCCTGAACTTAAAAATCACACAAATTATATGATTTCAGTATCACAAATTTTTTTCCAATTAATATATGATATAAGAGTTTATTTTTATTAATTTAAAGTTTTTGATTGGCAAAGGAGAGAGATAAGTTACTGGGTTTTAACGATAAAGAGTAAAAAATATCACTGATATTGATTTAGGTCGCACAACATATAATATTTGTATCAAATAATTGCATTTGACGAGAAAAGTTTATGCTATATATATTTTTAGCTCTGAAATTTATGAAAAAATAGATTTGAACTTGAATTTGATTTTAGATTCGAGTTAGTAAGATAATTTTTTATGTTTTTTAATATAATGTACAAGTTTAGTATAGTTTTTATGATATTTTACAAGTGTTATGGGTATAAAAAACATGTTGAAAATAAATTTTTTAGAAAAAAAAATTTCAAAGCAAATTTCTTAACTGCCACAATAATTGAAATCTTAGCAAGTCAATGACACTTTGTTGGATTTTTTTTTTAAAGAAATTTAGGGTGAGCAACATAGTTATAGTTACGAATAAAAAAATAAAAATAAACAAGAGCACAATCAATATCTAACATTTTTTTTTCTTTTTTTCTAATTATTTTTAAAAATTATTATTATTTTTTCATGATTTTTTATTTATATTTAAATTAATACCCTTTCTCCCTTTTATTTTACTTTTAGAGTCTCTTTTAAATTATTATTATTATTTAGTTACACATATAAATTTGAATATTTTTTGTATGATTTATATATGATATTTTTAAATATTTATATGGATTAAATATTTTTTAAAAATATAAAAAATATTTATAATATGTGTATTGTGGAATCATGTTTTTTCCTTTTTCATGTTATTCGGTTGAATTAATTCGTGTTATATTTATTTATTTACTCAATTATATTATTTGATCATTAGGGGTTTTGTTTAAGATTTTGAAATGGTAGAAGCCCGGGCCTTTGTGAGACTGGGACACTAATGGTCCTGGGCCTTGAGGAGGTTCATGGAGAACCTTTTTTTTCCCTTTGATCGTATAGCGAGGAGCCTTCATGCTATACGTTTGGGGTGATATTGTAGAGTGATGCTAGCCTGCATTATTTTTTTTTATCATGATATATAATAATTTTTAATTAAAAATATATTAAAATAATTTTTTTATATTTTATATTTTCATACTAGTACATTAATATCATCGTAAAACATTAAAAAAAATATATAATTAAAATCACAACACCAAGCAATCATATAAATATATCAATATCCAAACGAAGAATAATGTTGCTGTAAACAATATATATGAAATTTTACACATAATTTAATGTGTTTTGGTATGTTCATGACATCTACATCCTATAAAGATTGATTTATACAGGAAATTAAAGTGAACAAACGAGCTTATAATATAATTTATAGTTCTATAGTATCTTTTGACATGATAAAAACGAGCTTGTGATTTATTAGATGTAAATACACATAAATTTTAATATTAACTGATTTATGATACGTAAAATATACTGGTTCCAGAGCATCAGTAAACCTAGGCTAACTTTTCATGAAATTCAAATATTAAATTGATGTAGATGCAAATTAACCAGCAATTGAAAGTGAACCTTAAAATTAATAGATCTGCTGCATGTTAAAAATTTATTTATTTTAGAACCATAACACTAATTGCACGAGGCGTGGAAGAATTGAACATGAATTTATAAATTAAAATATTTAATATATTTAAAAGGAGACGGCAAAACACTATAGAAATGACAATTTTATTTTTATTTTTATTTTTCATTTTTCATTTTTTTTGGTGTAACGGTGCTGCGGATGTGGTAGGATTATAACTGTATGATCTCTTTATTTTAACAGGACTATAGCGGTGGCAAATTTATATTTATTTTATTTTACAAATAAAAAAGCTGTTATGGTTTTTTTTTTAACACTTGATATATCTAACATTTTATACTTAGCTTGTTTATTAACATTTTTATGTCTTTATTTTTTTATTTAAATTCTCTTGAAAAAAATAATATTTTTTATTGTCAATATTTCAAATATTTATCACTCGATACTTGTAGATGCCCAACACACGCTTGTCCGTGCATGTAGACTTTTATTTTTTTTCTTTTGCTATCCATTTCTTTTCAAAACAGGCTAGAAGCACGGGTCCAGCTCTTCAAGCCTGGCTACGCTTAAACTTTTATTTTGATGATTATGTTTTTTTAATTAATATTTTTTTAATATGTAATTTTAAAATAATTTGTGATGTGTGTTTAAATTAATATCCATTTCTTAGATTGTTTATTTGTTTTTTTTAAAAAAAAAATAGTTATTGTTTTTAAAACTATTTTTGTATTCATTTAATGTTTTAAAAAGACTATTATAATTTATCTATAATTTTTTTATATAACACACAAATAAACTTTATTCTTGAAAATAAAAAATTATTAATTCCTGGTGAGAAATAGTGTTCATTGAGATCAAAAGAGATTATGCGTGGAAAGTTAGGGTTGAAAAATCCAAACATGGGCATGAAAATACACAAGGCAATTAATTTATGATGGCATGATTTTTTATTGTGTATATCACCCATTGCAATAATCTAATAGATCATTTTACTAAAAATACATCAAGAAATTTAATTATAAATACTCTTGTTAGTACAAGATCAAGACCATCTACCCAGTTTCTATCAGTACCTTAACAGATTATGAATTTCATGGGTAATAATAAATTACTAGCAAGAGTGATATATATATTAATTTATGTATAAAATTAAGATTTATAAAATTAAAGGCCCAATCAGGACTTGTCCCATAAATTTTTTGAAAATTTAACTTCGATATCTTGAAGAGGAAGGATCAAATGATGCAAGAAGTCTTGAGAGACTAATTTTGCCTGCCACAGACTTCTGTGTCATTGACAGGAACTTGTAAAGCCTACACTCCAACTAGGATAACTCCATCACACTAGCATCTGATCATGATTGACACGTATTCAATTTCCTCGCCAGTTCGATTTGCTAATTGCAGTCAAGAGTAAAAGCAGAGTCTACGAGGAACCTTCGTGCCGAAGCTCGTCACCACGCCTGATAAGCACGTGGTGGAATATAACAAAAAAAAATCCTTAACACGTACGCTGCTGGCCCACCTTTTCTTTTTTGAGTACTTCTCTGGTATCCGTTTCGTTCTCTCTCTCTCTCTCTCGCGCGCGCGCGTCCATGATATTGATTTTTCAGACGCTACAGTGATTTTTAACATTTGTTTATTTTAATTTTAAAAAAATCATTTTTTTATTTTTTATTCAAAATAATATTTTTTAATATTTTTACATCATATTAAAAATAATTTTATTTAAATTTTATTTTAATATATTTTTAAATAAAATAAAAATAAAAATAAATCACAGCTAGACTCTTAAAAACAAAAATCATGTTGTGTTTTACAACACAAACAATGTCTTCAATTGCTAGAAAATTGCTTCAAGCTACATCACAATCCCGACATCTAATCTATTGTTGATATGGTTTGTCTTTTATGCTAAATTGTGTTTTTCTTAAATAAGTTTTTATTTTAATTTTGTATATTTTTATCTTGTCATTAAAAATATATTTTTTAAGTATTATTCTAGTGTATTTATAAATAAAAAAATTATTACTACAATAACAAATATAAGATTTATCCTTGAATTATTGTTTTTTATTTTATTTTCTAGTATTATTTTAGAGTGACTTTGTGGATGTATTAATGTTAAAAAAATATGATTTTATTTATTTTAAAATAAAAAAACATTTTTAAAAACATTATGTATTGAAATCACGGACATCCTTCTAGAGGGCTCAATGGATGAAAAATGTCTTTTGACAAAATAAATAAATAAATAAATAAATCAAGAATGATATGTTTTGACTATTGCAAAAAAATAATATTAAATATATCTATTTGACTTCTTTTTATGTGCTGAATTATAAATTAAATTTTATAATTTATTTTAATTTATCTCGTACAAAAGTTACTATAATATTATAATGTAAATTATAAATATTAATTTAGATCAATTTAAATCAATTCAATATATTATTATTTTAATATTTTTATAAAATATATTATTTTAATTATCTTTAAAATAAATTATATTTTTATTAAATTTTATATTATTTCTGAATCAAGTTGATTATGTTGTAACTAATCATGACAAATTATTTTTTCTACTGAAAAATATTAATTATATTTTGATATTTTTTTCATGTCAAGCCAGAATAAAATGTGATGAAGCCCAGTGCACAAGAAGTTACAATGATCTAGTCGACATGGAGTTCTGCATGACTCTCTTGTCTGGCATGAAAGAGGCAGGAATATACTGAGTCTATTTCACGTGTATCAATACGAGGCCAGAACTGTCTTTTAGCAAGAATTTAAACCTCTGGCAATACAATGTGACCGTTGCTTGGTGGACAAAAATATGAGGTTTTACTAAACAATTATACATCTTCTCACCCCTGTCCAAATTTACACGAATTATGAAGCTGGCAAACACAAAATCCCCAATTAATTTAATTTAACTTGTTTTTTTTTTAATTATGTTGAAGGTTTGGATAATTTAGTTGTATTGTGAAGATATTAATTATGTATGAGACAAATAAACACTTTGAAAATAATATTTTTATATATTTAAATTAATTTTATATTTGTTTCTATACCAAAATAATTTACCAATAATTTCATTAAATAAGAAGAAAACCTAAAATACCATAGCAATCATAGTTTTTGTTTCACACAGAGTCAAAAGAGAGATGTAAAGGCTGATGGGGAAAAGTTGAGGTTTTTTAGAAACAAAGTAATTATTTTTTTTAAATAAAAAATAAATGAAAAACCATGTCTTCATATTTAAATACAATATCCATTCATTTAGAAAAATATAAAATTATTTTTATAGTTTTCTAAATCTGCACTGAATTTGAAAAATATATTTTAAGGGTTTTCTTCAACCTGTTTTACTAATTCTTCATAGTTTTTCTAGTTTTTTTTTTAAAAAAAACACATTCAATTCTTTTATTTTATATAAAAGCACTTTCTAGCACTGTAAAAGATTCAAAATATTTTTTTTTTACATTTTTATATCTAGCCAGTGACACAGATTTATTTTTTACTATACATTTAATATATTTTTTTTCTTAACCTTTTTCATGATAATTTTTAATTTGAACAAGATAAAATAAATATTTTATAATTAGATTATCATAAATATAAAATATTAAGATGAATATTATAAATTATAGTTTTGATTATTCATGACAAATAGTTGTAATCTTGACACACACACCCAACAAATAAAAATATTTTCCATTTTTTTATTAAAAAAGAAGATTAAAAAACAAAAATAAATTTAGAGATGGACAAGTAAAATAGTTATTTTAGTTAATGAACACACTCCAAGCATGGCTGGCCATAAAGTTTTAAATATTTTTTGAACGTATATTTATTGTCTAGATATTAAGATAGGGGGGTCGGTATTTTTCCCTTATTAATTTAACACCCCAATAACGAAGCATCAAGTATTTAATAACCGGGCCAATGTTTAACGGACAACTAACGTTAGCATTTCGCAAACCTGTTACCATAAAACATGACTTTTTAAATATTGGCTGGAAATCCATTTTTTTTTCAAAGACAAATGTGTTTTATGGAGGGAAATTGAAAATTGTAGTTAATGCGAATTGACTGTCCTACCCATGCTTTACGGTATCTTGGACGAGGTATTTTAATCAAAACGTAAAACCCCCAAACCCAAAAAGGCACTACAAGTAAAATATTTCCAATCGCTCTCTCCTCGTAAAACCCATTCGCTTTCTCTTTCGAAACCCAATCTTGGTGCAACAATCTCCGGTTCGCCTTGTCGTCACCGGTTTAGCCTCGTTCACACTCTCACGCGATTCCGTAGGATCCTACAATCCCGTCTTCCTCGCCACATTAGTAAGTTTTGCTATTCTTCTTCTTCAATTTCCAATTTCTTTTCAGCAAGATTACCCGTACAGATTTTATTTTATTTTATTAATTTTCTTGAATGCAAGGTTTTCGATTAAAGGTTCTAAGAAGGGTCTTTCGTAGATCCAGCTCTCGATCTTTTGAGCACCAAATGGCTCTAATTGCCGAGTAAGATCAATGGAGGTTATTTACTTGTGAGTTTTATTGAAACAAAAAAGTGAAAGTTTTAAGGATTTTTTCAGAGAATGAGAGAAGGGTTGAGATCTAGTGTTCGTTTACCGCGGAAATCGGTGAAAAATGAGGTTTCTCCGAGTGAATTGACTGACGAGGAGAAACCGAAATTGAATCAATATGAGGCGTTAAGAGAAGACATGGAAGTGGATCAGAGAGATGGGTTAAAAATTGAAGAATGTGGAGGGAGTGATGCGGGGGAGTGTAATGCTGCCGAGACTAGTAAAAGTAGAAGGAAAAGAAGTAGAGTTGCTAGCGAGGGAGAGAGCGAGGACGGTAGTTCGCTCAAGGGCAAGAGCGGTGATGGGCCTGAGAAGAGACTGGCTGAGGTGAAAAAGGAAGACAGTGAGGCCTGTGATCACGAGGAGGGGAAAACATTAAAGCGCAAGCGTGGGAGGCCTCCCAAGGCTCAGAAGAGTGACGGGTCTGAGAAGACAAGGATCAAGGCGGTAAAGGAAGAAAGCAATCAATATGTCGGTAAAGAGAGTGAACATCCAGATAATGAAGTGAGGGAAAACTTAAAGCCTAAGCGTGGGACACCCCCCAAGGTTCAGAAGAATGACGTGTCTGAGAAGAAAAGGGCTGGGGTAGAAAGGGAAGAGGGAAATCATTATGTTGGCGAAGAGAGTGATCGATCAGATGATGGGGCAAGTAGAAGATTAAAGCATAAGCGTGGAAGGTTCCCCAAGGCTCATAAGAGTCACAGGTCTGGGAAGAAAAGAGGCAAGGCAGGTAAAGAAGGTAGTGATCTATCTGTTGGTGAGGAGAGTGAACAGTCAGATAATGAAGTGGGTGAAAAATCAAAGCCTAAGCGCGGGAGACCCCCCAAGGCTAAGAAGAGTGACAAGCCTGAGGAGAAGAACATTGAGGCGGTTGAGGATGACACTGCAGAATCATCCGGTGAAGAGAGTGATGAATCTTATGGAAAAGCGGGGAAGAAGTTGAAGCCTAAGCGTGGGAGACACAGCAAGTTGAACAAGGGCATAAAGGTGGGCGGGCCGAGGAAAAGACAGTTGGGAAAAAAGACAAGACATAACAAGAACCACAATGTGGGAGCTAGAAGTGCGTTATCTGGAGGGAAAAAATCTAATGCAACAGAGTTAGCAACAGCTAGGAAGATCAAATTCATTAATGATGAAAAGGAAGAGGGGAGAAATAAACAGAAGGCTGTAGTGAGAGATAAAATTATAGAACTTCTTTTGGGTGCAGGCTGGACAATCGAGCATAGACCTAGGAATGGTAGAGATTACTGCGATGCTGTGTATGTTAATCCTGAAGGAAGGACCCACTGGTCTGTCACCTTGGCTTACCGGGTTCTTAAGCAGCATTATGAAGGTGGCGGTGGTGATTCAAATACTTGCAAGAATGGTTTCAAGTTTACTCCTCTACCAGATGATGAACTCAGCATACTAACAAAAGTAATAGGCAAGGAAAGGAGTGACAAAAATAAAAAGAAAAAGAAATGGAAGCAAGGTGATGGTGGGAAAACAGGTGAAGGAGTTGCAAAACTGAAAAATAAGAAAGGAAAACTGCACAAGAGAAAACGGGATGCTGCGGCAACTCCTGGCCGTAAGAAGCTGAAGGACAGGACAAAACATAAATATTCTCTCTCCGAACAGGATGACTGTTCTGGTACATCAGACGACAGAACAGCAGTCAAGGATCGTAAGCAACTCAAAACACATAATAAAAAGCGGTGTGCTCTAATGATTCGCAATTCTAAGGAGGGTGCAGATTCAAATGGTGATGGATATGTGCTGTATAATGGGAAGCGAACTGTACTTGCCTGGATGATTGATTTGGGTTCTGTGCCATTAGATGGAAAGGTGCTGTACTTGAAACGCAGGAAGACACGGACAGTGCTCAAGGGTAAAATCACAATAGATGGCATTCAGTGTGATTGCTGTGGCGAAACTTTTGCAATCTTAGACTTTGAGTCTCATGCAGGCAGCAAATCCTGCCAGCCACTCAAAAACATATGTTTAGAAAACGGGCATTCACTCTTGCAATGCCAGCTAGAGTCATGGAACAAACAAGATGAGTCTGACCGTAAAGGGTTCCATTTTGTTGATACTGATGATCAAGATCCAAATGATGATACATGTGGGATTTGTGGAGATGGTGGAAACCTTATTTGCTGTGATAGTTGCCCATCAACATTCCATCAAAGCTGCCTAGAGATAAAGGTATGTCTTTGCTTTTGCACTCCTATCATGTTTATTCTCAAGGTCCTCCAGATTACTTGTACCAGAAATATTCCTTCAGGTTATGGAATGCCTAAAAGCAATAAAAACTCTAAATAGAGTTCCCGTATTAGATATTGAGAAACGAATGGTGGAAAATATTCCCGTGAACTTGCCTTTCCATAACATGTTATTTATGAAAAGTTTGAGATAATCTTTTTCTGCTGTCACTTGTAGAATTGAGTTTTGTTCTATATAAATGCTGCCGTGTAATTAATAGATTGTTTTCATCTTGCAACAGATGTTCCCTTCTGGAATCTGGCAGTGTCCTTAGCATCTTATTTATGAAATGAGATCAGCCTTTTGCTATCAAATAGAAATGAGTTTTGGTTTCTGTAAATGCCTTCATGTCATTAATATTTTTTTTTTCTTGCGGCAGAAGTTTCCTTCAGGTGTCTGGAATTGCACATATTGTTCATGCAAATTTTGTGGGATGGCTGGTGGGGATACATGTCAGATGGACGAAAATGATACTGCTGCCCAACCCGCATTATTGGCATGTTGCTTGTGCGAGGAAAAATGTAACGACTATATCTTCATAGTGTTTTAATGTATTTTGCCCTTTCCATTTCCACCATGCTAATTTTCTTCTATTTATTGTTATTTAATTGATGTACATTTAATAGACATCTTTTGCTGCAGACCACCACTCTTGTGTTCTTGCCGAGAACACTGTAAATGATGATTACAGCAGTGTATCCTTCTGTGGGAAAAAATGCCAAGAGGTATTGTTATAGGGTATAATCATGGATGTTCTATTGGACTTGAAAATCAAAATTTTCATTTTTAGAATTTCTTTTTCTTAAATCTGATTCTTGATTTGCAAGTGGCCAGAAACCTTGGTATCCTGTAGCTTATTGCTTGGTTTTCTTAAAATAAAATGATTGGCCCTCTAAAACCTTTTGTATGAACTTCCTGAAAACTTGATTGTAAATAGGTGTTCTATGTCGCAAATCTGAGTTTGAAGTTGAAGAGATTCCAATTTTTGGAACTTGTTTCAATCTCATCTCAATTGGATCTGTAAGTGATTGTAATTTGGTCCTAATAAGACATGGAATCATCTTTACTTTTGCCGCAAATTTTCACATGATCTGTTGGCTTGTAAACCTTGGTTATCATTAACCCTTTTTTGACTCACAAGAAACTAATTGCTACCTGCAAATTAAGTGTGTGAATGGTCAGGCTTTTGAGAAATGCATGTATAACTCTGGGTTATTAGGAAGACCTTGATTGATTGGTCACTGCTATTTTGTTTCATTCATTATGTGCAATTCGATCAGTCCCCTAAAATGTGCTTTGGTTCACATCATCTGCAGAGTGGGATTTGGCAAAAGTAGTCTGGAGTATTATTAATTGATTATTTGACTTAGTTGTGATCTTTCATATTATGTATACTCAGAGATTATACATGTACTTGATAAGTGCTCTAATATCACTAGCAGCAGTTAATTTATCCTGAGTTCTCATTAAAATGAACTGCTTTATTTAATAGTTTTTGATTTAAACAGGTTTTAAGAAAACTTGAAAATGAAATCTAGTATGTGCATTGCAATTCACCAAAATGGTCTTGTTTCTGTCAGTTGTATGATAAACTACAGGCACTTCTTGGGGTTAAACATGAAATGGAAGAAGGCTTTGCGTGGACTCTTGTTCGCAGATTTGATGTTGGCTCTGATATTTCTCTCAGTGGAATGCATCGGAAAGTTGAATGTAATTCCAAGGTAGCTGTTGCGTTGCACATAATGGATGAGTGCTTTTTGCCCATGCCTGACCATAGAAGTGGGGTCAATCTGATTCGTAATATTGTATATAATTTTGGGTAAGCCCAGTTATATTATAAGCATGCTTGAAATTTCATTATTAAGCTGAAAGAACCAACATTGCTGATCTCTTATTTTTTTCAAATTTCCTTTTGGACTTTATTTCTGGGGGTGTTTTTTTTTTTTTTGGGGGGGGGTGGGTTGTTGTTAGTTCTTTGTGAACAAATCGTATTGTTGGTGCTCGAGCTTTGCGAGAAACTTTTTATTTTGGTGTTGAGGTTTTAGTGTTGGAATCACAACACACAAGCCTAGACAAGAGGTAGCCTTTCTCTTTTTCCCAATTGATTTCCACCTTTAAAGTACATTATAGAACTGGATGAGGAAGAGAAACTCATAGAATGACTGTTATATTGCTCCAGAATTGCAGATTTATATGCTATTGAACCAAGTAGAGAACAAGGGAAATTGACACTGCATACAATTCTCTTTAACTGCCCTACCATATTACGATGTAGTATGAAATTATGCTAATGGTGAAGGGCTTAACTGATTGTTGGTGTTTGACCAAGAAGTAGTGTTCTGTTGTGCTGTACTATGTCTATACTGGACACATGTGGTATTTTCTTTCGTATCTCTAGCCTTTTAATACTTAGTTCACACTTAAGTTGATAATATTTTCCTGGAAAGTTGGTGGTCTATTGCTGGTACATGAGGTTTTTTCTTTCATTTTTCTAGCCTCTTAATACTTAATTTACAGCTAACTTAATATTTTATTGGAAAATGGGCTTTTAAATATGAAAAAGTTGTGGTACTTTCTTTTATTTATTGTCCTTACCGTTCTTGATGTATGCTAATAAAAATTATTTGCTACATTGTGTTTGCTTTATGCAATCATTGAAATTTTGCAAGTAATGGTTTTCTTAATGAATTTTAATATTCCTTTTCAGGTCAAACTTCAATCGACTGAACTACAGTGGTTTTCTGACTGCAATTTTAGAGCGAGGGGATGAAATAATCTCAGCTGCATCTATTAGGTACATCTCAGCCAAATTTGCTTGTTGATTGCGCTGCGTTTTGATTTTTTACTAATGGTCAGATTCTGCCATTATGTGGAACAAAATTATTGGAGATTATTTTTGGAAAATAATGCTTCTGGACGTGGAATCATTTGTTATAAATATTTTCTGGGATCATGCACTGAAAGTTCTCTACCTGATTATTCCTTTTTGCAAATCACTGCCTATTGTACAGTGATTGGATGTTTTATAATTGAAGACATCAGCAATCATTTGCATGAATTATTTTTTACACAATTGTGGTTTTCTTTTCTATCATTCTATGATTGATCGTTGTCTTTGTTTTGTCAGCAACATTCATTCTGGAGTCTTTTATTTCGGTTCTGAAAAAAAAAAAACAGATATTATAGAAAACATGGCAAAACTAAATTTATGTGAACTTGCCTCTTTTCTACTTCTGAAGTTCCACCATCTGCTACCATTTTTTTTTTCACCTCATTACCTTCACTGCCATATAGTAAGGGGATCTGGTGCCAATGCAGCCGATTAGATTGGTTTTCGGCTCTTTTTTGAACTTGGAGTACAAATTTTGTCAGATTGTTGCCTTTACTGTCTTCAGCTCCTTGCATCATGTTCTTTTTTTCATCTTCTAGCATACTTGCATCAGTATCTTTTTTGTATGCTATGTATATGAAAGAATGTAGTCCTCTTGCTATCTACTTTCCCATTTGTTTTCTTCCTTTTTAAATTGGAATAAGAATAATGCAAATTGTGCTGAACTTTGATGCTAAATTTCTTTCTTGTATTTTCTGTTAGTCAACATTTCCATGCATGTTCTAGTAGCAATTTATGACAATGTAAAAAAATCGCAATCACATTAACCTATACTTGGTCAAAAAGGATCCATGGGAACCATTTAGCAGAGATGCCATTCATTGGTACCCGGCACATGTATAGGCGTCAAGGAATGTGCAGCCGGCTTCTAAGTGCAATTGAAACTGTACGTTTGGTACCTGTTACCTTTGCTGCTTTTTGTGTGTGTTTATGTTTTCTTTTGTTGCAGATTAATTACACATATGATTGGATATTTTGTTCATTGTGGGAATTTGTTGGAATTTTTGGGTTATGTAACGGGTGTTAAACTCCTTAGCACTTTGTTTCCTTCTGGTTTGATGTGCGAGAACTATTTTGCTGTTCATATGATTAGAATGTATTTCCTATATGTTGTGCTACCTACACAAGATAGAGGTAGAGGTGATGACGGGAAAGGAAAATCACATTTTCTTTAAGCATTGAAAGGAATGTGATAAATGATGTGAGAAAAGGGGAAATAACAATGAAAAATTGTGTGCTGCCTTGTTTTGTATAAAAAATTGTGAAATAGTGAACCAATATTGAGATGCTAGAGAGTACATTATGACTGAAATTTGTCTCGTTCAACTGAAGTGCTACGCTTTTTCCAACAATTTTGTCTCCCTGTAAGAATTTGAATGGATGTATCTCTGATCTGATGAGATGGCAAACTCTACTATTATTTGTAAATTTTGCTAACTGATTTGAATTCATGTTTATGTCAAAATAATTTTGCTCTTGCATGAAGTGACATTTAATTGTCACTAGATATTTTGAATTTCAGTTATGCAAAACACCTTGTTGCCTCACTTTTTACTGATTTTTGCGTACAATTGGACTTTGTTTCTCTTTTATGAAACTGTCATTAGGCACTCTGCACCCTAAATGTCGACAAATTGGTCATACCAGCGATATCTGAGCTAAGGGAAACATGGACTTCTGTTTTTGGTTTTAAGCCCCTTGAAGGATCGAGCAAGCAAAAAATGAGGAACATGAAATTGGTGGCTTTCCCTGGCATTGATATGTTACAAAAACCATTGTTGAAGCATCATCAGTTTGCTGAAGCAAATATGGTTTCCACTGAAGGTATTTACTGCATTAAATCTTTAATTGATGATAACACATGCAACTTTTTTTGTTTCCTCGCTAATAATTTTTTTAACACATCTACACGCAGGCTCCATGGAACTAAAGGAACATCATACCATGGATGAGACATCAAGTAATTCTGATGAGAAATGTTCACCAGTGAGATTTGATTTGATAGTTTCCACCGGAACTAGTGTACCTCATACTGGCAAAATAAGTGATCAAGCTGCTGCAGTTGAATCTGGTTTCATGGCTGATTGCCTGAATGATACTTCTGACATTACAAGTGAAAATGCTACCCTATCCACTTGTCCCAAGGAAAAAACTGGTGGTCGCTTGATTGTTGTTCCTGATAATCTGAAGGGGAGTGACAAAAATACTTTGAGGACTCCTGATTATATGGGTGATGCTAATGAACAAACTAGAGAGGTGGCTGAACATCACGGTACTGTTTCTGGTTTCATTGCCCCCTCCAATGGTAAGATGAAGGTGAAAGGAGATGTACATATGAACCAGAGTGGTGTTTCTGAGGTTGAAAGCAAACTGTCTGGCATATCTTTTATGGGGGCTGAAGCGGCTGACTTTCAAGGACATTGTCAGTTTGCTTCCAAGGAGGATACTGAGACTGTTCCTTGTGAAGTGAAGGTTGAAGATAGCAGTGATAGACAGAACCACAATTCTGTTCATACCACCTCTGCGATCATAACAATTCAACTCCAGCACCTGGTTTCTGAGCTTGAACTTGAAGTTTCAGGAACCAATGCTGCTCGTCATGAGTCTACCACCTGCAATATTTCCAGTGATGTAGCTCAATCAACAACCACACCACCTCGTCGGAAAGTGCAAGATGATTGTAATGATCATTGTGGTGTATTGCCTGTCAACCAAAATAATAGTTCTTGTCAGGCTAAGGAGCCTATTTCCAAGGAAATGGTTGTCCTTGCTACCGTTGATCCTAATTATGATGTCACTGCTAAACCTGATCTACAATCTTGCAGAAGCAATGGATTTTGCTTTGCCACAGAGCTCGGAGTGAGCTCTTGTGGAGTTGATGTAGATGGAGTCCATGACCTCAAAGAAGTATCGGACACAGTTCAAAGTGATGCTACTTCTTCTTATGGAGGTTTTATTTCTGATGGGCTTCAGATGAACATCAAATCGTCAGAGCACGCCAATTCTGTTTCTGAGGTTGAGCCTGCTAGTTTGACAGGGGGCATCTCCGAATCTTTATGTAATTCAAGCTCTGCTCCTGCTACTGGCCTGCACTGTGCCTCTGGTGGTAATTCCTGTGGTGCACCTGAGGTGATGATTTTGTCGAACCAGGCTAGTTGATTTCCGTCTGTGCTTTCCTTTTGGCAATAGAAAGCAAGAAAGTTGTGGCTGGCAGCCATGGATAAATTTGGTGAATTTTTCCTCGAGCAGGTCTTAGATGATTAGGATGCCAAGATAGCACTCGAATGCCTCATTTGATGTTGATGACTGACTCCAGCTTTGGCAGGAGTTTGCGGTACCAAGTTTGTCATCTTAAAATCATACGCTCATCTAGCATTCTAAAGGAAACTTTGTGTACAGTTACGAGCCTCTCAAGTCATTAGTTATTTCTAGCCTACTCATGTTAGATTTAGATGTAACTGAGGTTTGTTCATCCTGGACCTCTCCTGTGCCTAACGCAAACGGAAAATTCATCAATGAAAAATATGAAAGTGTTTTTGCCTGACGATAACAGCATTAGTTGCTTGGATTAATTTATTTTTAATATAAAAAATTAAATATTTTTAATATTTTTTATAAAAAAATATAAAAATTGATTTGATATAACAAATTTAAAAAATTTAATTTTCAATCAATCAAATATATAAAAAAAATAAAAAAATAACTTGACTTTATCATATTTAACTTACTAAATTCATGAATGAAGTTATGGAATGGAAATAATTTTATAAAAAATATTTAAAAATATATTATAAAAAATATATTAAAACAAATAATAAATTTTAATTCTTAGTAAATTTAATATTTAATGATGAAATTGAGGGGGAAAGACTATTAAAAAAACAACAAAAAAAATTGAATTCTATTGAATTAACTTATTAAAATGATAATCTAGGTCATGAGTTTCGAGTAATTTCATAAAAAATAAATTAAAAAAATATGAAAGCCCAAACTCTAATAAATTTAATGTTAAAATTAAAAAATTAAAATTAAAAAAAAAACTAAAGGAATGGATGAAAATACTATTTTCGTGAATAATGTTACGTGAGAAGAGGTACAATAAAAATATCATCCCTTAGTTTTTATTAAATAGATTTGTAGATTCACACTATGCCATGGGTCAAAACATTTTTGTTATCCATAAAAGAAAACGATGCTTGAGTGATGCAAATGGGTTTTAAAAAAATAAAACTCGACATAAACTTGACCAACAGAAAAAAAAAACTTGTAAGAAACGACAAATAAAAAGACTTGAGATAACTTGAGTTGTTTTGAAAAATTATATAAAAGGTAGATAAAAAAACAAAACCTAATCGCTAATGATATAGATAATAAATGATGAAATTGTAAAAACACAAGTTTTTTTTTTTAAAAAAAACTAGACAATGAAGAACCTTCTAAATTTGAGCTATAATTTCAAATTCACAATCAAAAGAATAAAGATTAAATTCAAAACATAAAAAAAATTAAAAAGAGATGAAATTGAAAAGGAATTTTAATTTTATAAATTGTTTTAAAAGAATTTGATAAAAGATATAATCATTAACTTATAAATAAACCAACCTTTCAAATATTAAAAAAAAAATCAATCGAAAGAATTACCAAAAAGAAACCCAACAAAAAAAATAAAAATAAAAAATGCTTAAGATAATCATGGTCATTTTCAAAACTAACAAAATATTTTGTCAATTTTAAAAACTTGATTAAAAAATAACACTAAAAACTGAATTACATTAACCCAGATTAATTCTCAAAATTTATAATTCAAGTCATTATATGAAAATAACCTCATAAAAAGTAAATTAAAACAAGTCACAGAATCTAATTTCAAATCAACTCAATATTAAAAAATATAATTATAAAAAAAAACTAGAATTAATCTATCAAACTTATTATTTAAGTAACAAGATTTCAATAATCTCGTAAAAATAAATTAAAAAAAAAATATAAAGTTTAATATCGAATAAATATAATGTTAAAAGATGTAACTGAGATTAAAAATAAAATATATATTATGTAAAAAAAGCTAAAAAAAAGTATTTTAATGACCATGCTATTACAATAAATATTATTAGGTGATGATCGTATAATAAAACCTTTTTTCTCTTATTAGTATTTTTGGTTTGTGGTTTTTTTTTTAAAAAAAAAATTCCTGACATTTGAGCAAAATATAGAGATTTATAGTACTGTTATGTGGAGAATGTCCTGTAAGTACTGGAGAAGACATCTTTTTCAAACGAGGATTGCAATTACATAATGAAATTATTTTATAATTTCATTTGATATTATTAACCACGTATTATTCTGAGTCGAATTTGTATTTAATCACAACTAAAAAATTAAAATAATTTAATAAAAATAAAATATATAATCATTTACTTATAAGTGTCCATTCCAACCTATTACCGGTTATTTTATTAGCATGTACTAAAAGCCTTTTCCTTTCAATGT
>SRLM01000349.1:436111-740321 GCA_015708895.1 Populus ilicifolia
CAGGATTGAACTTTATATATTTATATGCGTGTGTGTGTTTTATAGTGTTGTCCGGATTTTTTTATTCAAGTTTAATAGTTTAATATGAGGTGACAAGTTATTTTTTTAACTCTACCTTTCAAAATTGGTTTGAATAAGAATCGTGTTTCATAGTTTTTTTTTTTCGTTTCATGAGATTATCCTCATTTTATTATCCAAGTCATGAGTTTGATTAGATAACTAAGTGATTTTTTGTGTTTTGGTTACTTTTTTTTTCAAAAATTTCATCATTTTAATTTCAAGTTAATTGAAAATTGAACTATATATTTTATTTTAATTTTATTTTTATAAAATTATCTTGGTTTCATAATTCAGGTTACTCGTTTATCATGCCAACTTATATTAACTTAATTTATTTATTTATTTGAATTTTATATTTAAATTATTTCAGTATTTGATTGATTGATAATTGAATTTAATAAAAAAAATTTAACTTATTTTCTAAAAAATTATGAGGATCTCGTGGTCTAATAAATCGATTTAATATATTATTATTTTAATATTTTTTAATGACTATTATTTTAATTTTTTTAACTAAAATATATTTCTATCAAACATTTAAGTTGTTTTTATACTCGTTAAATCTATCATGCCATCTTATATCAATCTCTATATAAACAATAAACAATAAACAATAAACAATAGCTAGGTATTTTTTATAAGAATGTTTTTATAAAATTACAATATAATACACATAGAGTACTAATTATGCCTGTGCAACTATTTCTATGAAAATATAAAAGTCACACGTGACATAATTGGTTAGACAAATTGCACAAATAACTAGTATAACTTAACTAGTAAAATTTATAACCATGCTCTTGAACTCTCCTAGGCTAAACTATTCCTTATATATATAGGAAATTGACTTGTTATTATCTTGAAAATAAAAATCTACATTTAATTCATAATTAGATTTAAGACAGAATAGCTATGGCTGTTTGACTGACACGGGGCAGAACAGTCCACCCACATTTTAATCTCGGCAAAAAATCATTCTCCCTCTCCCTCAAAGCCAACTATATATAGCGCTGTCTCCACATTTAGGGTTTTAGACTTTGTGATTTACCTCCACACTCAAAAAGCAGGCGCCGCTTAGCCTAGGACTCCCGCTGTCTCTGAAACCCTAGCCCATAGCCATGGTAAGCGGAATCTACCTTCCTCTTTTCTTTCCTTGCCTTCCCTTCTTCTCTTCACGCATGCGAGATCTATATAGTTAAAACACAGCATGTTTAATTAATTAGTGTTTCTTTGTGATTGAATTACTTTGATAGGCTCTTGTAGCAAATGAGGAATTCCAACACATACTTCGTGTTTTGAACACCAACGTTGATGGCAAACAGAAGATTATGTTTGCCCTTACCTCCATCAAAGGTATTGGTCGCCGTTTTGCGAACATTGTCTGCAAGAAGGCCGATGTAGACATGAACAAGAGGTACTTGCTTTTTACCCTTTCCCTTTTTAATATATTAACCTGCTATAAATTGCTCGATCTGGCCTTTTGTGTTTTTGAGAATATAAGTTTATCTCTTTGATTAATCCATCACGAAAAAAATTTAAATCGTTTTGCATATCTGAATAGAAGATATTGGTTTTTCTGCTTTATTACTTTATAATAGCATTCAATTTGTTTGGAAACTGTTCGAGAGGGTTTAGAAATTTGATAAATTTGTGATAGAGAAGAGATAATTGGTTTTATCAACTTTTGCTGAGTTGCTTCTAGTCTTTGTGTTGGTATATTTTTGGGTCTGTTGCTATTCTCTTTGCCAATTGATATTCATAGGTTTCTGTTAATTGCTGTTAAATGTAACTAAATTTTGATTTGATGTGTATTTGCTGTTGATGAATGCTATCAATTTGACATTTGGGTGGCATTGTTTGTAGAGCTGGTGAACTGTCAGCTGAGGAGCTTGACAAGCTTATGACAATTGTTGCTAATCCTCGCCAGTTCAAGATTCCAGACTGGTTCCTCAACAGGCAGAAGGATTACAAAGATGGAAAGTACTCTCAGGTTGTTTCCAATGCATTGGACATGAAGCTGAGAGATGATCTTGAGCGTTTGAAGAAGATCAGGTTTGCTCTGATTCTTAGTAGAGGATTATTTTAGAAAGAAATAAGATGCTATTGTCTTTGTTGTCACTTTTTTCCTGTTAACTTTAGCTGGTATGGTTCTTTTTTGTAGAAATCACCGTGGTCTCCGTCACTATTGGGGTCTTCGAGTGCGAGGACAGCACACCAAAACCACTGGCCGTAGGGGGAAGACTGTTGGTGTCTCCAAGAAGCGATGATCTAGTTATGCAGAACGGGCTGTCTTGCTTTTTATGCAGTATTTTTTGCGTTCCATGTTTTTTCTTTTTCAAACAAAAAACTTTAATATAGCTTAGATTGTTTGCTTGAATTCTGTTGTGTTTTGTTGGTTGAATGTTTCTCTATTCATTGCCGCTGAGAAGATCATATTTTTGTTTAAATATTTTTCCTTGAGATACCCTTAATCATTCTTGCGGTATTCTGGTTTCTGATTTCTGTTTTCTGATGGAGTCATATGCAAGAACAAGGAACATAAGTATTTCCTGTTGTGTTACCAATGCAACACGACTTGGATGAGATGTAGAAGCTGTACGCATGATTGGTGGATAATATGCAAGTTCAAATCTAAATCTTGTCAAATTCTTAATACCAGTTGGGCTGTCCTACGCTTGCATGTTGTTGGACACATATAGGCAATCTCCCCCAGCTTGGATTGAGTAGAACAGTCAGTGTGTATTAGGAGGGCTGTCAACAAATCAGATTAGATGAATGGACGGGTTTGTTGCATCACAATTACTAAAATTTGGACGAAGCGGTGCTAAGAATAGTTTCCATGGAGATGTGTTGTGCGGTCGTGTTTGGGATTACAGTTGTTAGTTGCTTTGCGTAAAAAAATATTAATTTAAAATAAAAAAATGAAAAGTTTTAAATGTAATACTTGGAAAATACAAGGTGTATCTAAATAAATTTTATCAAGCCGGAAAGATCCCTGTGAGACTCACAGAAACTTGAAATTTGTTTTGTGGTTCACGAATCATTTGTTGCCTCGTAGCAGTCGTTTTTCTATGCGTTGGTGGATGGTGAGTATGGGTTTAGTGAGCTGAATGTAAAGTAGCAGTTTTCAAAGCGCATGGGCTTGATCCATTCTATTGCAGTATGAGCCCACCAATATAACTCAGCTATTTTAATTGATGCGCTAGATGTCCTTTTATGGGCTCAAATGCTAGATGTGAACCCGTGGGGTTTATTTTTATTTTTGATATTTAGTTGTTGCAAACACGTTTTATTTTAATTATATAATTAGAAAAATAAATAACAATAACAAATGGACTGAAAAAAATAATATAACTTGCAAAAAAAATTTCAAAAGAAGGAAAACAATGTAGCATAGTTCCTAACCAATTAAATAGAAAGCATGAAATAATATAAAAAATGACAAAAAAGAGCTTGCCTGAGTCGACCAATGTGAGTTTAACAAATCTATAACTCGGGTTGGTAATAGAGGTCAAGCCAATCAGACTAGAATAATCTAATAAATAAGAAAGAAGAGAATCACAAAACTTAATAAGAAAAAAAAATAATGTCAAATGATAAAATAAAAAAATAAATAAAATAAAAAAAACTAAATGATGTCAACTAGTGTTAATTTTTTAAATTCATGACCCTGTTTATTAGATCGCAAACACCATATCTAAAAAAATTATAAAATTTAATTTTTAACCAATTAAATATCAAAAAATAAAATTAAAGAAAGAACTCAATTATACAATAGGATAAAACAAAAAAGTCATTAAAATAATGAAGATTAAAATTAAAATAGAACATAAATTAAAGGACAATCATAAATTTTTGATTGGAGGGTAAAATTGAAAAGAAAAATTAATTTAACAAAGAACAAGAAAAAAAATGAAAAAAATAAAGATCAAATTAAAAAAAATAACATATCACAAATTAAGATTGAAATGTGAAATTAAAAACAAAATAAAAATTTTCAAAAAATCAAGAACAAAAATTAAAAATTAAAAAAATAAATACCAGAGTTGAAATTTCATAAAAAAGAAGACAACTTTGAAATTTGAATTCCCAACATGAATTTTGAGACGAGCAAGGAGAGGGAAAAAAAAAAAAACATTGTCGGTGACAAACTGCCTTAATATTATTGATACACACAATTTTAACAGGAAGAAAACGTTATGAAAACTCTAACAACATGATGGAAAGAAATTTTTGGCTACCAGGAGATGCCATGCATGCTGCCAGAAGACCACGAGTGCATATATTACATACACTAGCAGCTTTTAGTTTTTTTAATTATATTTTATATTTATTAAAATATTAAATTAATTTTTAGTCAAGTTAAAAATATATAGAAAAAACTCTTAGATCCTTTTGAAAAGATTGTATAACCCTTAATACCTAATTCAATAATTTTTGTATGAGAAGGACAAAACCATCATTAAAATGTTCTCGTCAACAATGATCTCTTTACCAATGAATAGTATTTTCCCCTCCAGAATTAGATTTTGTTAGTAGACGTTTATATAAACAGATATACCCTGTAAGAATTCACAACATAAGCTGTAAGCTAATAATTGAGAACTAGGCTTCTTGGAAAAAATACCACTTAAGATAACAAGTAGAGTTTGTCTTATATACCTGTTTAACTCTGCAAGGTGAGAGTTTGAGCTCTGCAAGGATTTGTATTTAGAATCATTTTTAACTACTTTATTAGAATCCTTATTAAACTATTATTTAAAATCTTTATTGGAAAATGATAGTTGGGCTTTATCATTATCCTATATAATTTCGCTATAAATATAATGTATTTAGAACTTTGCATGCGCATCCGTGTGTTGAATATCAATGAATAAAAGCTTGGGAGACTGAATACTTGGGCGTTAGTGTTTTCAACAGTGGGTGTCAGAGCTCCGTTGAAAAAAATAAAAAAGAGCACGACAAGAAAGAAATTATGTTCAACAACTTGTGCATGTTGTTATTAAATGATTGATTCAAATTGAACCGTTCAATCGAGTTGCTGGACAGTAACATTCCCATAAGAAGCGTACGTTGCACAGTTGGTTTGAAGATCAGAACAAGGAGAAAGTGTCCTTGGAATTGCTCTTATTTCTGTTCTTGTGATAGCCTGCACCTGCTGTTCAAAATGCTAAGTTCCTCGAATGGTGAGGGAAGTAGAGCTGATCAACATGACTCTTTGACAACAAGAGATGCATTTCCATTTGATGTAGTTATTTCCATCAAGTTTCACACGAGGAAAGGAAAAAAGACTAAGGTTATTTTTTTTACTTCGATGATAAAGTTGTAATAGTAATTAGATAATTGAATTGTGATTATATATATTAGCTTTTTCAACATTTTTTTTTTGTATTTGAAAGATTTTTAAGTGAAAATAAAGAATTTATGCGTACAGGTAATTAAAATTGAATTTGAAAAAACCCTTTTCTCTCCTCCCTGCACTAAAGGTTAAAAAAACTTTTATATCTTTCTTAAAATTAAGGTAAAGAAATCGTATAATTTATGTTATTTTAAAAGTTAAAGCATCAAATATATCTTTCTTAAAATTTTTGAAACACGATCCATGTTTGATGCATTCTTTTTATTTGAATCTTTTTTCTTTCAATCCCACTCTCAACTAAGAAATCATAAGTAATTAATTTTAAATTAGGATAAAATCATTTAAAATAAAACTTTAAGGATGAAAATAAATTATAAAAAATTAAACAACACCATCCACAAAAAGTTTGTCAATTTCATTTTGTTTCGTCTAGAATGACTGAAATAGAATAATTTTCATCTCATTTCAAACTTTGATTTGTTCTGGATTTTTTAATAAAATTTTGACCGGAATGTTTTGATTTTATTTTATACATTCTGTCCCAATCTTGAAAAGTTATTAAATTAAATTGAACCTAGTTTAATTTAATTAATTAACTTATCATTATTATTTTTAATAATAATGATATTAATAATAATATTAAAAATTATTATTACTATTTTCATTAACAATGATATTAATTTTTTTAAAATTAGATTTATCACTAATATATATGGTTTATATTGATATTTTTTTTCATGTTTATACTTCGTAGGAATTTGAGCAAAATAAAAAATGTTTTAAATTTCATTAGTTTTGATAATATTCACCTAATTTTATATTTAAAATATTTTATTTTCATAATATTTTGATATTTTATTTAAGTTGAATTACTTTAAGTTGGAGATCTATTTAATCTTGACTATTTAGAAATATTTTAAAATTTTAAATTATTTATTTATATATATATAAACAGTACAATTCTAAAACATGTCAAAAACATTTAAAATTAAAACATTTTATTCTAATTAAAAAAATAAAATATTTACCGAAACATAATTCACATCTTGATCTATATAGATTTATGCGTGCGTATGGATTTCTGGTGAATTGTAAAAAATTGAACAGCGCCACCCACAGCAATTTTTGAAAAGTGTAAAAGGATTTCTGGTGAATGGATTAATTTTGATATGGATATGATGATTTACTCGAAGTCTTTAACTATAGTACGCAAAAACTAAATTAAGGCTATATATATGTATATATTGACACGCTATAAAACTGAAGAGGCCAACTCAGTTTTGCCCAACCACCTTTTTTTTTTTTTCCTGGTTTCTCCACGATTCCTTCACCAGTAAAATCAGTGGACTATATTCTATAATTTTGGTGCGATTACTTATTCGAAGGATTGAAGGCCCTGAATTCGAACTTACCAGACCTAAAAATACCTAATAATAACTATCAGACTCGAGTATTGGTTTCATCGACGAGCCGGTGAGAAGCAAGTGACCTAGAGAGGGACGAAACCACAAGTTCAACCATAATGTTTTTTAGATTAATATAAATATCCGGACCAGTTTTCACGCATCGACTAATCCCACAGGCAGTTAAACCATAATTTTTAATCATATTTATGGAGAACCAAATCATCATCAGTGGCCTCTGCAGCTTTCGCTGAATCTTTTGTGGCTCATCCTCGTCCTTGAAAATATAATATTGCGAGGGAAACGGAGGACAAAGATCAAGATTCCCTCGTTCTGCCTGTGTAAAACAGTATTTCTTTTTTAATCAACACAAATCTGGCCACTTGCTAATCCACTGGCTGTCTTGATGCAAAGAATCTTCCCGAAAGAAAAAAAAAAAACAAAAAACAAAAGCAGGATTTCTGTTCATGGCTGGAAGACAAATCCGAGCTCATCTCCCTCGCGTAAAAGACAACGTCTTGCCCTTGAGATTATCTTTCTTGTCCTTTACAGGTCAATAAGTTAGTCAGCAATTCCTTTACCATAGACATTTTTTTTTTATAGGTTCACAGGTGACAGGATTTGACCTTTCCTACCCTAATGTTCCCGTGTCCATGTTAATTACCTCTTCAAAAAAGCATGATCTTATGCAAAAACATAATTATTAACAGGCGACGAGCAACCAGTCATCCAACAAAGACTATTGGCTTTGCATGGAGGTTCACTGCAAAATGGAAAACGTAATCATATCTAATTTACTCTTGATAGAGCATGCCCTAAGAAAGTTCGATTTTCATTTTATTTTCGAGAAAAAAGCTACAACGTTCCAAAAAAAAGGATCACAAGTTTGGGAGACCCAATCGTAGAGAAAATATAACTAAGGACCTCGAGGTTTTTTTTTTATAACTGGAAATAATACAAACAAATTGAAAAAAAAAATACCAGCTTAATAAATACAGGGTCCTAAAGCAAGATGGTTGTGAGGGATAAGGTGCTGTGATAGAAGACAAGAGGGCCATCTTAGTCCCCCACATGTATATATTGCTGAATTATAGTCAAAAGATTATACAGTCATTTCCCGACACACCACATTGCTACATTATATGCACTGCCGCGAAATCCCACAACCATCGGAAGAAAAATCCTCTTCCCGGCGGCCACCATCTTCTGTCGTTTCCGTTGACAAAAGACTAACAAGAAGATCAGCAAAAGCACCAACAATGAACTTGTGGGTACTCTTTGGATTAAGAGAAAGATAACTCGATAGTAGCTCGTGCAAGTACTCCCAATTAGCCTTGACATCCACCAAGTCGCGTGCATCTACCATCTCCTGCATGGATCGCCGGAAGTCCATGTACGGGTCGTGTGAGTAGGTGGAGACAGCCATACTGTCTTTAACGGTTGGTGATTTTAATAATTGGGGTGGTTGTTGGTCATGTAAAGGATGGCTACTGTTGCAACCGTCAAGTAACAAAGACTTGCCAGTGGAGTGATTTATTATCAGACCATTGCTATTAGGTTGTGGGGCTACTAGATTGTCTGATGATTCTGTGGAAGTGACATTGGACGGTGTAGATTCAATGATGGAGTTGGAGCTGCCGGGGGAGGAGAAAAAGAAGCGCTGAGAGGCGTAGACGCTGGCGAAGTCAGGTTCAGAGGAGGAGGAGCTGGAAGAGATGGAGGTGGAGGCGGGGTCAATGGGGAGGTCGTAGTGGGAATTATAGTTTTTAAAGAGGAATGGATGGCTGTGATCATCTGGGGTTAGCGGGTTAGAGGGCGATTGATGATCAGGTGGTAGTGGACGTTTGATCTTAGTGATGAAACAGAGATTGAGGTTTCTTCCTGCTGCGCCAGCCATTCTTCCCTCTTCGCTCGGTATTTTATTTTTCTGATTGTGTGGGAAAGGGAGAATAGGAATTGTGAATCAATGATAAATAAACAAAAAGAAATTGTGGGGGTGATGCTGCATTTATTCGTGTCGGTTCAGAGAGACAGAGGGGAGGGTCCATCATGGTTAATGCCTTGATGGTGCTTGGGCCTTTAAACACATGCTTGAATGCCTAGAGTTGGTTTGGTTTTTTTTAGAAAAAAATAAAACAATAAATATATATATTTTTGTCATATTTCAATTACCATTATAATAACTAGAAAGTTAAGACAGTGGGTTTTTTTCCATAAAACCTAAAATTTCAAGTCATTTCAATAAAAAAAAACCTTTCCACTTTATTTAAATATCCATAAACCAATTCCTCCATAAAAAAATAATTTAAAAACCCAAAATCAAAATAGACCAAACTTATCCTTCTCTAATTACATCTGTTTTTCAGACAAAATTAAAATTTTAAAAAGCAATCATCAAGTTGTTTTAACTGCATTAAACCCGTGAATTGATGAACAATATTTTTTTTTTTTTAACACTGGATTTCAACAATCTCCCTCTCCCCCCCTCTCACACAAAGGATTGAAAAATAATATAAAAAAATATTTTATTAAAGTTAAATTGTAAAATAATTGAGGTATGGAATATGTGTACTTGGTAAAATTTAATGATTAAGGTGAATTTTAAACTTGCCATCGATTTTTAGCGGTTATCCTCCTTTTTTTAATCTTGCTCCTGGTCAACGAACTTGAATCAATTGTCATTTAATTTGGATCCAAGAGGATGCATTCCCCCGCCTCCCGCCATTAAAAAAAAAAAGATTTGAGAATCAAATTAAAAATTTCTTTAGCAATAAGTACAAATAAAATATGAAAGCATGAACAATGCAAATATATACAGTAATTCTCCCAAATATTTTAGAGTTTTTGTTATACTTTGTGATTTTTTTTTATAAAAGCATTAATTTTTTAATATTAAATTAATGCCAACAAGTATTTTAAAAAATATCCACACAATAAAAAAATTTGACTTGTAAATGATTTTGGTGATCACTCTACACACACAAACTTAAAAATTTGTCATAAATGCTGTAAACATTAAAATTTATTGGTATATTAAAATCATAAAAAATACTGAAAAATATTAATTTAATGTTTTTAAAAAATAAATATATAAAAAAATGAAAGCTATCTTGTTCCCAAATGTGTAATGGCATGTTGCTTTCCACGCTAACGTGAGCGCGTAAGAGTTAAGGATTTCTTGTGACACCCATTTTGCAAACCATGTTTTGTGTTCCAAGGAAGCTGCACATGCGAACTGGCGGGGGATCAAGGTCTCTCCCTCTCCCTCTGTGTTTTTATTTTGGGTTTTGGGCACCATAATCTTGCTAGATATTTCTATTATCAATTCAATGAACGGTCACTCCACTGATTATCACACACACAAGAAAACGATGCATTAAACGGTTATGATTGTCCTATCACGTCAGAGATTACACAAGCAGGCCTGTCCTGTACGACTGGGTCCCACGAACTTGCCTGTCTCAGGTTGCTGCCGTTTTAAGTTTTCGCTTAGAGGGGTGTAAAAGTATTGATCTTAGATATCCATCGTATGGCTACCCTCTTTTTAACATTTTATGGTAGGGCTATATTAAACACCTCGCCACTTTCAGGTTCATCGGGGAGGATGGAGGTGACGGAATGTCGCTGCAGCCCAACCTCGAGTTCAATACTGTATTGAATGAGGACTATATACATACATACATGTTTGCGCGGGCGCCGGTGTAGACACTAGCCATGCAAGTACATCTTACCATTAAAACTACTAAAAGGGAATACACGAATAATGAACCTGTATATCATGTTGATCTAGAAAATCTTTTAGAGTAATAAATAATATATTATTAGCTATTTTTAAAATTTATTTTGAATATATATATATATGTAACAACATAAAATCCATGATTCATAAAAATATATTAAAAACAACTTTACTTGAGATTTTTTTTATTTGCATTTTTATTTTTTAAAATAACCACAGAGTTAACCATGAAGATATCATTAGTTACTCTGTTAGCACTATAAAAAATTTTAGTCCTATTAATTAATAATTTTTTTTTTGTTATTTTTAAAAAAAAAAACAAGTTCTATTTGATCCAATGATCCAATAGAGTGGATGAGCTTGGGGCACCATGTAGAAAAAAATAAGGGAAAAAATAATAATTATAAGTCGCTATATTATATTAATTTGTTCAAATTAAACCGATTGAATCAACCCTCGTACTTTTAATTCAAGGCACATTAACCCTTCTGCCTAGTTATTTAGTTTGCTAACTGATTTCATGTTTCGTGATGATTACACTTGTTGATTTATTGATGAAACTATATTATTTTACTACGAGTTGGGTTAATTTTTTTATATAAAAAATAAATAGTTTTTTTTAATTTTTTAATAATAAAAAAAATTAAATTATATAAAAATTAATCTAGACTCAATCAAGGTTTAAAAATAATCTAGATATATGATATGTTAAAATATAATTTGATTCAAAATAATTTTTTTTAATAAATATTAATAAGATAATATATTAAATTGATTTGTGTCAACTTGTTAATTTGCATACGGGTATGAAATAATGATAATCCTATAAAAAATAAAAAGCGAATAACAAGAAATTACAAAGCTCAATCTTCAATAAACCTAATATTAAAAGATTAAAAAAAATAATTTAAAAAACTAATTCAAAAAAATAACTCAAATCTAAGTTAACCTGTTAAACCTACAAACAAAGTTACGAGATCAGGATAACTCAATAAAAAATAAAAAAAATATAAAATTCAATTCTTAATAATACTAAAAAAATCAATTAAAAAATAAAAAATAATTTGAATCAATTAGAATTAACTCACAAAACTCATGACTCGAGTTATGAGATAAGGATAATCTCATTCAGTATGGATTACAACAAATTACAAAGTTTAATTTTCAATTAATTTAATATTAAATAATAAAATTTATAAAAAATAAATATAAAAAAATTATGAAACACAATCCCTATAAATATAATAACAAAGAACATAATTATAATTGAAAAATAAACATAAAATAAATGAATAGCCAGTATTCTAACGAATAGTATAATACGAGGAAGGGTACATTAAACCCCCCCCTTCTTTAGTTTTTTTTTTTTTTAATTTGAAGCTTACATACGAAAACAAAGTTTTATTAATTGAAATAGGAATAACCATGGCCTCATATCATTTACAAGGAAAACACTGAAATTTATCCCAAGAAAAACCTCTGAGCCGCACTAACAAAAATGGAAGTGTGATAAATTCTTACAAAATTCTCACATGATCTGCCAAGATGTATAAAGACTGTCACCTCAATTAATGTATTGCCACTCTTCTCGCTGCAGTGCTCTTGCGATCAAGCAATTGGATTTTTATATTCTTCACTGTCAATTACAGATAGTTATGCCATCTCTGAAAGATGGAGATCAAAGACTAGATAAGTTGGATTGCAGCATGATGTTGTGGTGGCATAAAAAAAGCTATGCCCAAAGTATATAATATAATGGCACTATTGATGACTATATCAATATGCCAAGTAGCTACAGTAGCTCATTTGACCTGTACAGATTATAAACTTCTTCCACCATCAGAAAATTAATCAAAACACATGCTTCCAGGAGTGCAGGGGTTGCTGTTCATCCGATCGTATAATGCTAGTGTTTGGTCATGTGATCTTATCTCTTAATACTGTTGCAAGGACCAATGCACAGTAGACAGGACACCGATATTGACCTCTTGTTTAATTACAAGGGGAGTTTGCACGATCACAGTCCCCATGCGTGTCTGTGATATAGAAGAAAAAACAAGAAGGAAACGCAAGAAGAACACGCTGCCAAGTCAGAGCATCTTGAACAACAGATCTTAGAAGTGAGCTGTATGTATAAGGAATTGTATCTTTTGATGGATTCTGCGCCAATATAAGCCAGAAAGAGCTCTACGTAATGTAGTTACTGACACTTCCTCAGACTTCTTCTGCACAGCCAATCAAGCAATGCTGAATGGTTTATTAATCGTTTGTTTTTATGCTCTGGACAGATTAAAGATACTTCCAATAGCAAAATCCCATAAAACGGACAAAGAACATTTTCGTGTAGCGTCTCACTAGCAAATTCGAGAGACACCGGGCTTCCTTTCGTCTTTACGACAGTCAATATTGAGCTCGTTCAAGGTTCTGCAAGACCATTTTACATCAAAATCTTTTTTATTCATTCATCTATAAAAAAATAATGTTTGATTTTAATTTATATACTCGTACGATGATAATCAATACACGGTAAGGAACAGATTGTTATGGGTGCCTTTTCTGATAATGTGTTTGTAAGTGCTTTTGCAAGATGTTTTCGTTTAAAAAATGATGAAGGGGATGCTTCTTCAAAAAAACGAGAGGGAAGACACGCTGTGTAAGAACTCTTACAAAACCCCATCAGGGTGGTTCATGTGTTTGAGAAGATATCACAAGTTTTGCTTTAAATCCATTTTTCAATAACTCTTGAATCTTTTATACAATGCTTACCTTTTGGTATCCGGGGTTTCTAGATATGGGAGAGAGAGAGAGAGAATAAGTCAAATATTTTTATTAAAAAATAATATAAATTAAAATTTAAAACTAAATATATTATAAAATAATATAAAATATATCCATGAGATCTCCGTAGACCACCATCAGATAGAATCCTGGACTGAACCCAAGAGGGCATTCATCATTCATGTATCTATCGGACCAGGGGCTAAAAAATCCACGTCAAAAACCTCAGACCTTGCATTGGTGGGCCTGCCTCAATAAATAAACAAGCCCGGGAGGGGGTTTTATCATAGGCCCAGGCCTTCTTAAGGAAGGGCATGAAACTCTACAAGAACCTATCTTGTTATTACCGAGGCCGCTAATTTAATTGTTGACAAATAATTTTTATTTAATAAAAGATATTCTTTTGAACGATTTTTTTTTAGTTATTTGTTACTCTAAGCTTATCGAGTTTAGGAAAACTTGATTACCTAAGTTTTTTAGATTCGCTAAACTCAAGATACATTAAATTTAATTTGATTGATTACCAAATTTATATTCTTTAAGTATGTTGTTTGTTAAATCTATTTTATTTATTAATATTTTTTTAAAAAAATCTTAACAAAATATTCGGACTCTTGATAAAATAACTTTACTCCGAGTGAAAAAGAAAAAAGAAGAAGCAAAGACCGGGATCTCCGAGGATTGAAGAAACCGTGACGATGCGGAGTCATGACTGTTTGAGAGACTTGCGCAATTAACCAACGCAGAACATTCTTTTATTCAAGATCTTAACAAAAAGTTCAACCCTGATCAACAGAACCTTTATTCTACACGGTGAACTCTACATTTATTACAAGTCATGATGACATTAAGTGATCTCCGGCAATCCTAACATAGAACAGAAGTCAAAGCAATCCATCAAGCCACCTTATATTTGCTTCGTCGTCAACATTTTGCCCACCGGCAAAATTCTCCAAATTCAGGGTCTTTGGAACGGTAACAACCAACTGTCCTTCAATACACCTCGCACTCGTCATCTCCGGGCGCACTGTGGCCGGGAGCCGACAGGTCCACGTGTCGATTTCAAGTTCATCCATGGAAGGATAATGATCACCGCTGTCTGTTTCTTTAATTACCACGATCTTTGTCAGCCCTGGAAATATCTCAACTACGTGGGCTTGATAATCATCGGGAATGGTTATGTTCTCGATGTTTGCCACGAAACAGAAAGAATCTGGAGTTTCTTGGACCAAAACGTCAGTGTCTGAGTGGAATGGAAGTTCCAGTACTCTAGCAAACACGTGAGGGAGTCTTTTTAGCTTCTTTGCGCTTGGGGTGTGGGTGAGAGAAGCATCATTGTATTGGGTGATGGTAATGCTTCGCTTCTTTGGAGTTGGGTGGACCTTCATTTGTTGAGAAGTTTCGATAACAAGAAGAAATTAATTCAGGGGTTTCTTGCTCTGAGAAAGTCTTGATGGTGAGAAAATCAAGAACTGGAAAACAAGAAGGGATCTTCGGCAGAGATGGAAGAGCAGGGAAGGTCTTTTTGAAGGCGCTAGCGGTATGGGACCCTTTGGTTGCAGACAAAGATTGAGGACCAGTGAAAGTTTACCACGTAGCTATCTATTACATAAAACTCCAGAATCAGCGATGAGAGTCGATGTAATTCTGTGGTTCAGATTTCCTACTGTAGCACAGAATAGTGCAGTGTTAGACTATACCTGTATTGGACGGAGGAACCAATCTTCGACGTGCTAGTGCAAGCCTTATGTGTTTTTTTTTTTTAAAAAAAAAAATAAATTAATATTTTTTTTTATGATTTTGATATAATGATGTTAAAAAATAAAAAATAAAAATAAAAATATTTATTTTGATATATTTTTATATAATAAATTATTTTAATAATCATATTGTACCATAATCTGTACACTCTTTAAATATATGTTTGATATCTAGGTAATTTAAAATAATAAAAAATAAAATTATAATTTTTAATGGGATCAGTCGTATATTAACTGATTAAATATTTTAAAGTTTATGATTATGGTACAAAGATAAACTTAGCCTAATAGATTAATGAAATATTGTCATGACCGGCTCCCGTGGAGATAGAGCCAGGACGGTTTGAAAAAAGAGGTAGGTGCGTTGTAGGTTTGCGGTTTAACTAAACGTTTAAATTGTCTTTGATTTATCATATCAAAAGTTTTCTTCAATTCACCTTTCCATCTCCATCCGTGTATATACAAATTGCAATTTTCGAATGGATTGTGATCTGTGAGGCTGCTCGGGACAGCGAAGGAAGCTTCCTGCCGCGCCTGATGAAGCCAGGAACATCGAAATTTCTGTTGGCTGAGCGAAACTCGTCCTTATTCATTACTTTTTATATATTCGATTAATATCTATTTCGTATTTTGTGACTACGTGGTTAATATTATAATACTGAGTGTAATTTAACAAAACAAAATTGCCCATGTCTAGCAATTACTAATTAGTATATCCACGCACACTGGGATTTTTATTTGATTTTTCGTACGACAATATATAGTTTGCGGGAGTTGTTGATTCTACAGAGCCATTCAGATTATTAAATATTTTCATTTAATCAATGGTCATGTGTAGCTTTTATCACATGATTTTAAATAGCTAAAAATAGAAATCGCTAGTCTCGATGGTACGTACTACGGGAGTGGATTTGTTTATTGAATTACTATTTTATCTGGGATTTAAAACTTAGCTTCGAGGTGTTTGATAAAAGAATGAGAAGAGCATGCTGGGTTACCTCATTTTATGTCTGTTAACTTTTGTTTTTTTAAAAATGGGTTCCCTGCTCTCTGACCCATTGTGGATTTCGTGGGCAAGCTCTTCCCAAGTGTGCCACCTTGGCTTGGCGGTCTTTCACCGAGGACAATCAAATAAAGCTTTAGAACTGCCACAAACGTCATACGGAGGTGGTCGATACTTTGGGATGGGACTCCAGTGGGGGGACTCCGCCAAGGTATTTATTGTATTGCTGAATAAGAAAATAAAAACAAAATCCGTAAACGATAAATGAAGGATAATAAAGAGACTTTTAAGTATAGAATGTGATTATGGTTTTTTTTTAAAGTATTTTTATTTAAAAAATATATTAATAATATTTTTTATTTTTTTAAAATCCGCACGTCAAAATAATTTAAAAATATATTAATTTAAAAAAAAATAATTTTTTTGAATACTTTTAAAATACATGGTCAAACAGGCACTAAATTATGAAGAAAAAAACAATCATGGATGGATAACTTCAACTGTAGACTATTTGCATGAGACATTATTAAGGGAAAATAAACTAATCTTCATGTGTAAAAGTTGGTTCTCGTGATGTTTTTCAAGCAAACACCTCAATATGTAACTGTATAGGATTTTATAAGATGAGAAAAATATTATCAATAGTTATATAGACTATTTTATGTTCTAAATATATTTTTTAAAAACAAACATGTAAAATCACTGTTGATCACTAGGGGATTTGTTTTTTTAAAAAAAACCTAAGAAAAAAGTATGTTCGGGCTTGTAAACCCATGCATGTTCGGGCTTGTAAACCCATGCTCAAAAGTTGGATCCGTGTTGGGTACGTCATGCTTTGAAGCCCCATTTTCAAGCCCAGCTGGAAGGCATTTGTCAATCTCTGTCGTTGGACGAGGAGAAAGACAAGCCTTGATCCGTTCTGGTGACTGCACCCATAGCTCGGTACGGAGTTTTTTAAAGCTAGCCGACCCATTTCTCTTCCTTGTTTTAAAAAAAAACTCAAACTAATAGAATGCTACTATCATTAGAAATAAAGAATTTTTTATATATAAATGATAGATCAACCATCATGGATCCGTTGAATTATTTAGAAATTAATGATAATACAAGGGCTAAATTATAAATCGTTAAATCTTATTATCTTTCGATTCAATTCTCACTAGTAAAACTCTGAAATACTGTAATATTGATTTAAAAAATAAATAAGAGTTGATCATTAAAATTGAATTTAATATAAAATAAATTTAAACGATAATTATGGGTTTGCATAAAAAATCTTGTTTTGGGAACTCCTATGACCGGAGGGATAAAATTTAAGCTCGGCATTTTTAACAGGTATGATTGGATATGGCATCATGGATAGTATAAGAACAATAAGAATTAATATAATCATCCAATTATTAATACGATCAAAAATAAATAAATAATACTTATTTATAAATAAGCGATAAATCAAAATCTACCCAAACTAATTTATCTATGTTCTCGTTCATTTTCCACTCTCCTCGTTTCAACTCTCAGCTAAAATAAAGGAGTGAAAGTAGCTGATATATACACAAAGTTCCAGGCCTCCTGCCTCCCATGCTATGATGCACGAGTGGATAAAATTCGATTTGGGAATCAAGAAAGTGGCTCAACTAGTTCCTTTCAGACAAATAATCAAGATATATTCTTTATATTTGTTGGAAATGCATCACGTCTGGAGCACGCTGGACAGATGAAATTTCTCATTGAAGGCAATTTGATGATGGTTTTCCGGGGAGATCTGGCATCTTAAAGCAAGGGTGTGTTCTGCATGCCTTTCGGCGTGCAATCTTGAAGATGAATCGATACGTCCTTCTTGGACTTGCTTTCCTTGCTTACCAAGGCCACCAAGCAAAGAACCTCCTCACTGGCCTCTCTTTAGTCTTCACCAACATTTTGTCAACCGGCTGCCTGCAACGAGAGGAACCAGGTCTAGTCCCCGGAAACAGACACCTGGAAGTGGGGACATGGATTGCGATCGGAGTCGTCCAAGCCCATGGCTATTGCCACTATGCACCCACTAAACTTTTTATCTCTACCCTCTTGTCCTGTTACTCGGGGACCAGCCCTCGGGCATGGCTTTTGTGGTCCCAACACCTGCGCTCTTTTCCTTAACAAACATGCCCGAGCGATTTTTTGGGATAATTTAATATTGGGAGGATAAAATGGCTGAAATAGCCTTCCTGCAGGGGACGCCGAAAGGGAGTCGATATGCTTTACTTTCCTCGTCTTCGGTCAAAAAGTTTTTGTTCTCTACAATTAGAATTTTTTTATTCCAATATATATTTAATCTAGTTTAATTAATTTTATAAATTCTAAAATTAATAATTATATAAATATCTTGTAAAAATAAATATAATTAAATTTATAATAATTTAAAATTTAATTAATTAAGTTATTTCTTCTTCTTATTTTTTATTTAATTTTTTTGATACAGTTTTTTAAATTAATTTATATATATCTTAATTAACTCTATAAATTTTAAAATTAATTATTATATAAATATTTAATGAATTTAAAATCTATTAACTTTGATTTGAATTTTTGCATGGAAGTGAGGAGCAAATTCTTGGCATGTTTATAAAGCTACATATTTATTATTATTTTGTATTTGTTGAATCATTTCACTCTTCAATCTTTAAACAAATTGAAGAATTATAAAAGAGCAATGAGGGATTCATTAGCTTGAAGAGGATAAACATGAAAGCTAATTGTTAAAAACGATACAAAGCAAATATCAGGAATCAGTAAGTAATTTTTATTTTTTTATCTTATAAAATAAAACAACTTATTTTGTAATTGTTAAAATAGTACTGACGTTATAGATATATTATTGTTACCTGAAGCAAAGTTAACACTGGAATAGGAATCATATCACAAAGTTAATTAACTAATAAATCTCTAATACCAATAAGATTGTTTTCTACATTTTAAATAACATATTATAAGTCAAATCTAATATCTTCCCTTCAACATCATATTTTTATATGGATTAAACAACTCTCATGTTTGATTCCGAGACCGAAATTAAAATTAAAAATAATTGAAAGATTGTATTTATTTTGGTTAATGTCTCATGATAAATAAATATTAAAAAAATAGGTATAAAATACATGATAAATTTAAAATAATTTTTAAAATTTTAAAAAATACATGAAAGAATATTATTATTTTTTTATCACGACCGTCTCTTATTATTTATTCATGCAACTGAATTAAAACACCTTGCAAGAGAAGGTCGAATTTTCCATCAGCAAGAAAAGAACCCAAAAGAAAGGGTACACAGAAATCCAAGAGTCGAGAGGGCAAGATAGTCATCAAGCGAGAAATAATCATCCGATTAAAGACTAAAAGAATCCGTAATGTCATTCTCGTAAATCAGTTGGAAACCATGCCTACTTACTAAACCTTACAGTGTCAGCCTACTCTCTACCTCACAGAGGAAGAAAGTAAGCAGGTGTGTAAAAGACCTGAGAGTCATTTCAGATCCGTGGATTCTGTCTCCTTTCTTCATTTCTTGTTTGCACCCGCGGTCTCTTCCTCTCCCTCTCCCTTCCCCGCTCTACAGAAAGCAAAATACCAGCCCAAAATTAACACGATAACAATCAAACTTGTTTCCCTTTGGATCTTCATGTTCTCTCTCTGAGCTTTGTCACCGATATAGAGTCGTTAACTGGTGAGTTGATTTACTCCTTGTCTTGTTTCACTTTGTTGTAGATATGGTGAAGTTGTTGTCTTTTTCGAGTTTCAAGTAGGGTTTTTGGTTTATCTTTCTGATGGGACTCATGCTGCGTTTTTTACAGCCTGGTGAAGGGGTTTGTGATCTTTGCTTCTAGCTGGGAGAGGACTCTGATCTGATCTAGTCCGTTTTGATCTTATCTGCTCAGGTTTTGAATATAGTTTTATATTTTTTTATAAGCTGGCTTTGAATCTTGTGATGCTTGATTTGGACTTGTCATGGAGGAGATCTAGAACATTTGCTGTGATTTTGCTTCACATTTAACCGTAGAAGTTTTGGTTTTTAGAGGGATTTTGTTAGAATTGGGTTTTAGCTGAAAGAGTACAGCAGCTGAATTTGTGAGCATTTCAAATTATGGAGACGCTTGTTGTTGTGGCTCAACACAGGAATCAGTACTACACCAAAGTTAGGTCAAATGGGTCTGCTAAATTTGGGACCTCACCTTCTAAGCACTTTAAGGATATCAATTGCAGGACTTTTCAATCCAGGGACGGGATACTCCCAACCCCATTACAGGCTTCCACTACAACTGTAACCAAAATCACTAGCCATGTTCCTCCCACTTCTAACTCTCCAAGAACACCATCACCTGCTATGAAATCTCAATTTAATTCTCATCCTGTTGACAATGGCCCCTTTAAAACCATTTCAAAAAGCTCTCCCATAACCATTAATGTCACAGTTCCTAGAAAGAAGACATCTTTTTATGAAGAGATGGGTTTTGTGAATGAGAATTTACCCTTCTCGGAGCGGTGGGCTGGTCCGGCGTATTCAAATTCTCCACCACCTAGTTCTTTGCCGATTCCTAAGTTCTCAATGAGGCCACCAAAGCGAACAGTGTCCCTTGATTTACCTGTGACCCATGATACTGATTTTAATGTGCAGCCAACTGCCAAGTCTGCACCAGCTTCTCCTTCCAGGGAGCGTAGCCCATCTATGAGAGATTTGTTTCTTAGTGCTGACTCTGCGACAAAGACCCTGCGTCGCATTCTCAACCTTGATGTGGCGGATGAGTGAAGCTTAAGGGGCATCTTGCCCCTGTAAATAGAGAATTTCAGTGGTAGATGTATATAGATGAATAAAGCAGCCAGTAGTTTCGGTTTCTTTAGCTTGTGATGGCAGCGGAAGCAGTCTTGGCTTGGTGGGTTAATAATTTCTGGTGTTACACTGAGAAACTGATTTGTTACCTGTAGTGATCTGGTAGCAAGGCAGGCAGGCAGGCTTGTACATGACTTTGGAGCTAAGATGAGACAGGTTAATTGTAATTCATACATTGTGAAGCGGATGGAAGCTGACTCCAATACTTTCGAGAAGCAGAAGGAACTTAAAATGAAGTTAAAGAGAATGTCATTTCTTCAGAGGGATGGGGCAACTTATGATTTTCAATTCTGTCATGCACTAGCGATGCAGATCTATTTGCTTAATCTCCTTGTGGGATGTTTATTAGCTCTACTCTAGCCCTTGAGTAGAATTTAGACCTATAGCATCAAACACCATGCATATACTGCGTTGCGACTTTGATTAGTCTTCTAGTTCCGCATGTTTCTGTCTTATTTTCATATCTGGACTATCTTTTCTTTGTTTCAATTCCACTATCCTTTCCCAACTACACTTTCAATTGCTATCATTAATTAGCCTCGTAGATTCCTAGTATAGAATTGCCTCAATTGGCAACCTAGATGATCTGTTTTCTTGTAACTGTTTCCTTGGTTTGTCACCCCTCAACAATCAACTCCTCTTATATAAATATTCACCATTTCTTTCTTTCTTCTCTAAGTAGCTGTAACTCCCTGTACACCCTTTCTTCTTTAGTTAGCTCTAACACCTTGCACACCCTGCATGGGTGCTGTTTCTCCTTGGCCATCTTTTCTGTTTTTTAAGAGGGAAAAGTGGGAAGAGGAACTGAAAGAAGTTGTTAGTGTCTTCTTCTTCTCTGGTCTTCTAAGATCAATCCTATCCATGTTGCTCTGTCCTGCTGCTAGCCTATCAGTTTCTTGTTATTCTGAGCAGGTAATAGGGCCTCTGCTACAAGCCTACGATGATGTGTATATTCCTTGGAGATTGTCGACCATGCCAAGCCAAGGTAAGTTTACCAGTCTTCATGTTGAATGCTTTGTCGAAGTAAATTATATTGTTTTTTAAATATCAATTGATTGTTACTGATGTTTACTCAACATGTGTGTTACAGGCAGCTGCTTGTCCAAAGAACATATCAGGGGGCAGTTGTAGGAGGACATGTTCGTGATAGATATAGTCCTAAAAGTTAAGCCTTATTAGGGTTCATCCATGCGTGTTTTCTATTTCTTGTCACTTGTGACCAAGACTTTAGTGCAACATGTGTCCCGCTGTTTGTCTTGTGTACCAGGAGCCCCTTTCATTAGTCGAGTAGTGCGTGCTGTTGAACCAATGTTGTGTTTACAATGTCATTATGTGTCCAGACTTCAACGTATCAAAGTTTATTGCATCATTTCTTTCTTATGTTTGGATGGATGAAGCTGATTTTTGTTATCAAAATTATATTATGGATATATTGAATGGTACAAGTGGGTGGATGCTTTTGCACGAGTCTCTCTCTACCCAAACTAGTATTGAGTGCGGTTTTAGATAAATGGCCATCACGGTTTGTTCTTGGATAGCGTTTGTTGATTGAAGTTTGCTATATTTCAACTACGATGATGGTATCTTCCATTTTAATGTGCATCCATAATCATTTCTTTCTGGTTGTCCTTACATATGCTGAACACCATAGCAAAACGTGAATTAGTGTCTGAATGGAAATTACGATCTTGGTATCTTCCATTTTAATGTGCATCCATAATCATTTCTTGCTGGTTGTCCTCACTTATTTTGAACACCATAACATTCCTAGCCTTTTCTCCTTTCGCTATTTTGTATTTTCCCCGCAAAATAACGCGGTCTCCTTAAGGTTCTCTCCAAAAAGAAATTCACATATGCACAGATTTCACAATATGAACATATAGCGTATTTTTATTTATTTTTGCTATCACCATATAGTACCTGGCGAAAAAGAAGTCAACGCTTCCCGGCGACGTCCTCCCTTTTCTTCAAAATCCCAGTCTGCTCTCGTTCGCGTCTTTTTGATACGGGCCTGTACCACACTCAATTGGATTCAATTTCGGTTTAGCAGGGGCATCTTATCACAACCTTTTATTCACTACAGTAAAACGTGAATTAGTGTCTGGATGGAAATTGTTAAGAAGTTCCTTTGCCAGGATATACTTTGTATTCGATATATATATATATACTGTCATCAGATTCAATGGCGCTTTCGTGAGAGTTTGTTTTGGTTGTCAGAGCTGTTCGTGAAAATGTGTTAGCTGTGCAAGTATAACATCAAGATTTGACATGATAATGTGCATGCCAAAAAAAAAAGAAGCCTGATTTGTCGTGTGGAAAATTGAAGGGAGGTTTTCATGATAATGTTCCAGCCATATGGTGCCCGTGCATCACTTGCTAATCAGCGTAGTAGGTTTCTAATGGCTTTCTTCAGTATAGGGTCTTCCTTCATTTATGTGAAATCTCGCTTCTTCTTTGTTTTTGATGAGATGAGGTATTCAGTAAACATCAATGGTGAAGTACATATTGAAATCTTAAATGTCAACTTTGATGTGAGCTACAGTAAAAGACCTGCTATTGATCTTGGGAAGCCTTATAGAATCTCTCAGCGTTCATCAGGATTTCAACCAGTGTTCACTGAGCATAAGTTGGCGATAATGATGCTTCTCTTACCCTGTTTCTTTGGTGTTTGGCGAGGCTCAAGTACGCTAACAATCCTTAGAATTTCAATCGGTACGATCAAAAGCCTCCTTCCATGAAAAACATATAATCAACAAAGCACGAAAGCGTCTAGACCTTATTTCTCACTCTCGCCACACACACACTAGCTGGCCATTGAGCTCCGAGCTCTTCCTCCATGTTTCTCTTTACTGCTTTTTTCCCCTTATTTTTCGTTCTTTTTTACTTCCTGAGGGGTTATGATTCTTCTTTTTTCTTCTTACACCCCTCGGTGCTCAAGTGTTTGCAACTGGGCAGGCTAGTAGCACTGGTCCGTTCCACAGCCTTTCCAAGCTCAACAATTCTTTTACAAACTTCAACTCCTTTTTTTATGTTGGCTTGCTCTACAATGGTCCACAAGCATCCTTTACCAGTTCATTGAATCTCTATGTTCACAATAGATTAGCCATGTACGTGCTCACATTGGCTCCATATTTTATAGAGAAACATGGAAAATGTGAAAGTTCATAATCTATCCTCCCCCCTCCTTGGTGAAACGAGAATCAGAGAAGAAAAAGGCGGCAGCTCGCCGTTTTAATTTGACTTGAAAACAAACGCCGCCACAGAAAAGGCACGTAAAACTTGTGGAATGGATAGCTTTTTTAATAATTTTTTATGGCGGCCTAGTTGGCTACATCACGTGTGCTAAAAGCTATATTATAAGTGTAAAACAAAGAAGAGAATAAGGTGCACGAAGACTTCAGTTCATTTGACTCTTGATCATCTTCCTTATTTGTCGAAGTCCATTTGTTTTTGTTGTGAGAAGAGTATAATTAATGTTTGATCGAGTACACAATCGTCTGGGACCGGTGTTGTTCCGCTTTCTAACTCGTATAACCCTTCCTAAGTAGCTGTTGCTCATTGGTCGAGTTTGGATACATAAGAGAGATGCATCGACAAGATATATTTCCAGCAAATTCCTCCCCTAAATTTCACTAAAGAATGCGCAATTTTCATCTCGGATCACTTGACAGCAAGTTATAAGAAGCAGAACAGCCTAACAAGTTAATCCAGTGATTTGATAATAAGATCGGGATACTTGATTCTTTTAACAAAACAATATTATTTTATTTTTAAATTAAAAAAAAAAACCCTAAATCATGCCAATTTTTTAAAATAATCAAAGCGGATGGATTTACCATCTCAAATCAAACACATTTCTAAATCGGGTCTTACAATGACTGTGCATGACACAGCATCCAATTGTATCATCAACTAAATTATAAGTTGGAAGAGAAAATTGCGCGCCTGCTTGTCCAAGTTCTCAACTAGTTCACGTTATAGTTGTTTGGTTAATTGGTTGGGGAAAAGACCTGATTTTGTATCTACCGATTTGAAAAGGTCAGTTTTAGTTTTCAACTAATATTCATGCTTATCAACAAAAACAAATGTGAAATGTTCATTGCAAATTATTTTTTAAAAAATATTTTTATTTTTAAAAAATTATTTTTATCTTTATCGTATCAAAATAATATAAAAATATTTAAAACTAAAAAAATAAAGAATAACACATAAACAATACTCAACTGGTAGATTTATTTAGATTTGTTTGAGAGTATAATTGTGTTTAATTTTTAAAATATTTTTATATTAAAATAATATTTTTTATTTTTAAAAAATTATTTTTAAAATTATCACATTAAAATATATAAAAATATTAATTTTTAATAAAATATTAATTTTTTAAAACATATAAAAGGATAACAAGCAATAACCCACAGGTTGAGAATTCCCTAGGTGAAATAATCGGACACCCTCAGTAATGCATCGTCGTTGATTTGGGCCGAGAGGATAAGAAGTAATAGCCCACGGGTTGGGAATCTTCCTCGGTGAAATAATCGGACAACCTCAGGAATGTATCGTGATTGATTGATGTATATTAGATAGGCTAAGGGAATAAATAGTTGTAGACAACTTTTCAGTCACCCTGCATCATCATCATCATCCACAGAGAGCCAAAAGAGAAAACTAGGCAATCAAATTAATGAGCACTGATCTTGATAGACGACAAAATCCACTCTGCAACAGTGTCTCACCCTCTCTTTATCTCTATGTGCAAATGAGAAGGTAAAAACCAAAAAAGGAAAAGGAAAAGGAAAAGGAAATAGCACCCAATTTGAGCATAATCAATCGTCCTCGACTGAGCATAATCAAGAAGAGCCAGACTGACACGGTATGCTAAGTTTTCATCAACTTTTGAGAGCTGTGGCGCAGGACAAAATGTCGAGAACTTTTTTCCGAAGTGTCTTTCAACATCTCAAGTCTCTATTTCATCTAATAACATTTCTTGGCAACGGCATTCGTGACTGCAGAAAGCTTTTTCACCTCTGCATTGAAAGGATAATATACAATTAGGCCCATAGTGGCAGTGGTTAATTTGGGTCAGAGATATTAGTTAAGTGGACTAGAAAAGAATATGATAAAAATCAGATGAGAATACTAAAAGCATTTTTTATGGATACTAGTTGGTCTTTCAAACTGAACTTAGCAACGGCATAAAAGGGAGAGAGACAGGTAGCATCTTTTAAAAGAAAGAAAACGGTCCCAACCTGTAGATGTAAATGTCATTTTTCTGTTGAAGATTCTTCTTGCAAGTGTAACAGGAGCTAAGGAAACTCCTGGTCTCAGATTTGGACATATCCGATAAAGAGTGATAATTTTCCACAACGCAGTTATCAAAAATATGAGTGGTCGTTGGATTAGGTCCATGTGTTATGACACATGTATAGTCTTCAGAGAGCTCCATTTCACTCATTGATATGCATCCTGTGAACACCCGAGGAGAATCCTTTGATTGGATGCCAGAATGGACTGAAGGAGATGCAGAGAATTGTGAATTCTTGGAGGTCTCAATTCCAAAGTCGCCTGGAGATTTAGGTGACTCGACTGAAAATAGTATAGAATTTGGCTGTGGTGGGATTTGAACTCTGAGCTTGGTGCCAAACAAGACCGTTCTGTTACTGGGTTTAGAAAAATGGTTTTCGTTCTCTTTGATGGATACTTTGCCACAGGTTGGAGTATCATCAATAAGTGCAAGACCAATGCCCTTTGAGTCTGATTTGCCCCATGAGTGCTTGTACTCCGAGAAAACTTTAGGGGATTTAGGTTGGTTTATGACATTAGAAAAGGGGGTTTTGAGAGGGAAGAATGGTTTAGTAGTGTCAAGAATTGAAGTTGGACTCATCACAGGTTCAGCTTCAGGGAGACCCTTAAAGGTGAAAGCTTTGAACCTTGGAGAAACGAGAAAAGATGTTGCTGGCTTTGTGCAATTCTGATTGGAAGTTGATTGAGCACTGTTGTGATCAGTCATTAAAGTTTGCTTGCTGGTCACAGCTCTAGATCTATTCCTCAGCATACCTACCTCGTATTAGATGTTTCTCAGCACCCCAAATTCACTGCCCAAAGGAAACGAAGATTAAGGAAATTAGTTTAACATTTACCAACATGAAGACGAGTGCCTTACTAGATATATTGAAGATAAGATTACTTCTCACCTGAAATGATTGGAGGGGTTAAATACGATGCAAGAGATCACCGAGAATTGCTGCAAGTGATAGGCACAATAACTACCTTTAGAGGCTTCAAAAGAAAGAACAAAAAACCAATCCCTTTTTTTTCCTCTCGAAAAACTAACGCAAAAGCTTGCTATCTAGCTATCCACAGTACAAATCACAGAAACCAGAAGGAAAAAAAAACTGACAACACACGCTCTATTGGGACTTGAAATTAACTCCTAAATCTCTGTAGCCTCCATGACTGAACACTAAAAAGACAGGAGAAAAAATGATGTTTCCCTCCAGCTCTTGTCTTTTGTCCTGGTTTTTCTTTATCTCAACTAGAACAGGAATCAATTCCCCATCTTAGTGGGTCGCATGCAAGCCACATGATCTGCAGCAGACATGAAGAACAGCCCGATATACATTTACAGAAAAAGCAGCGGTACTAATGTATCTCTATGCACTCGAAACTAAGTTGTTTCTGGAAGAACGGTTAAAATGTTTTTGGATTTTTTCAAATCCCCATGATAAGGAAAACAAGCAATCATCACTATAAAGCAAAAAATAAAGTGAGGAAAGCTACGGCATCCTCTCTACTTTCAACTATTGGTGGGTTTCCATTCTTGGGTTGGCATCAGTTTCTCACTTTCTCAGTTCCTCCTTTATTCACTTTCAACCCCACAAGATCGCCACAAATTTGCAGACTTGCTAAGGCAAAGAAAGCTGTAAAAAGAAAAGTTCTTCCCTTAAAAGACAAAACAGCCTTGAGGATGCCCCTTTTAAAGAAGAAGATAATTGAGAGAGAGAATGAGAAGCGTGTTAGAGAGAAACAGTAACTTATTACAATGCAGCCTCCTCACCTTCCTAGCTGGGGACTCAGATGTCAAATCTAGCATTTTGCAACGCCCGTCCAAAAACCATGTTAAACAAAGTTGGAAGCTTGAAAACAAACTAGGAAAAAAATTTGCTAAGTATATTATTTAATTTTCAAAACTAGATAAAAAAATAATAAAAATAATATTTTAAAAAAATCATGTTGAAAAAAAAAAAAAACTCATCATCAAATTTAAATTACTTTTAACTTGATTTTCTAGATTTTAAACCAAGGCTCTCTGACTCTTGTTTTAACAAAAACTTTAGATGTATGGAAAATTTAAATATCAACTCTAATCTCACCATCTTAAATTTTACATGAAAAATAAAAATTAATAAAATATTTTGCTTATATCAGTTCCTAAAGTTATAAATTGTGAAAAATAGTTTTTTATAAGAATGAGGATTAAAATCAAAGAAAAAAATCAATTACATTAAAGTATTAAAAATTTAAAAATAGTAATTAGAAAAATAAAATTTTAAATCAAAATAAAAAATAAATTAGAAGGCAAGATATAAATTTTAATTGAAGGGTTAAATTGAAAAAAAATAAATCTAACAAAAAAAATAAAAAAACAACATATCATAAATTTGAATTGAAAAATAAAATTACAAAAATCAAAACTTTTGTAAGATGGTGAAGGAAACTAAACTAGAAATCAATAGAAAAGGAATTAAACTGAAAGGATTTGTATTTGAAAATTAGAATTAAATGATTAAATTGAGAACAGATAGAATTTTAATAAAAAGGCCAAGGACATAAATTAAGAATTAAAAAAATAAAGATTGAAATTAAAATACCAATAATAAAAAAGATCAATTTATATTTTTTTCAATGTAGAAGGAAAAAAAAACATGATAGCTTTTCTAATAACATGGCAATAAAATATTCTATACAATCGAGAGGCACCACACATGTCCATCTATGCTTTGACTCGTAATAAGTCATCTCATCAATATTAATATGCACTTAATAAAAAAAAAACATGATAACTCTTCTAATAACCTGACAAGAAGATTTTTTATTTATTTATTTACGTGGGGTGTCCGGGTCAGTTTGCGCGTACCACGACCCACTGAATACCCTGCAAACCCAGTAGACATATAAGGCACCGTGGGGATGACAGACGTGCATGTCAGGGCTCGAACTCAGGTGCAGTGGAAGGAGACAAGCCCCTTCCACCGCTAGACCAGTCCCTGAAATGCTGACAATAAGACTTTTTATGCAATCAAGAGGCACCACACATGTATTTATATTTTGACATGTATACTAATAATTTTTAAAAATTAAATAATTTATAATTGATGATAACAGATAAAAATATCATTGATTATCCTGGTAATCACATAAACTCAAGAAAAAAAATCTAAATGCCCTTAACTTACTATTCAAATTTAATTTCGTGACTCCAAGGGTGTGGTTGTCAATTTACTGTGCGTGAATAAATTGAAAGACAGCTATGCCCCTCTTGGTATGTGTTATCAATCTTGGATTCTGAGGACATGTGATCGTTATACCGTTCTCAAGAAATTAAGAAAAATACAATTGTAGCCTTGTATGGTCCTTTAATAGCTATTATGACGAAGAATAAACCGAGTATCAGCGCCCGATGTTTTTACCTTCCCCTTTGTTTTATTTTATTTTAATTTTTTTGATCTAGTAATCTATTAAACTGCGTTTTTTCAAATATAAATTTACATTTGATACTTTTACATGTATAATTAGTCATGAATAATAAAGAAATAAAATCAAGGGGCCGTGATGATTCTGGTAACGAGCCAGCCATGTTTTTTTTTAATTTAAAGTACACTACGTTGTTAATTTATTATTATTATTACTGAACTCGGTTTTTTTTAAAAAAAAATCGAGAAGGGCATAGAAACCGTCGATTCTTGTCCTTGATGGCAATTTTTGTCCTTGCTGACGCCTTTTGGCTTTGTGTCCAGTTATGAATGGAGAAATAAGCGCACTCCCCCGAAGAACACAGCAATGACATCATGTTTCATCTTCATAGCTCGTCCACTGGACCATCTCCTTTGTGCTAACTTATTTTAGCCAGAAGTGGTAACTGTCGGTGACATCATTGTATTAAACAAAAATAGAATAAAATAAAATAAAATAAAAAATTGGTAATCAAGTGCTTCCAGCAATGTTGACCTTCTACTACGAATTATGCACTCGCCATCACCATTTTTCCTTGTAGAATCTACACGTTGCTTCATGGTTTGTTGTCTTCTTCTGTTCCTTGTGTGTGTGTGTATCTGACAAGTCATCAAATAAAAATTCAAGAACTTTTACCAATGCCGTTAATCACAGAGTGATTTCATATTAATTTGTTTTTTTTTTTTAAATACTAAATTGGAGAACAGAAACAAAATCTCTCTCCCTCTCTCTTAAAGGAAAGCATAAAATAAAAGTAAATTGGTGCTCCAAACTTCGTTGTTTTCGATAAACTGCTTAAGGGCCCTTCAGCATCATGTGGAAAACTAGTGTAAAATACATGTACAGAGCACCAAAACAATGTTACAAACCTCCACGCTCCTCGGAGCTAATAAGTAACTTTGTTTGTTGCGAAACATCATCTGCAAGAATCAAGAATTGTTTTTAACCATGCTTTGATATTGTAATTGTGTTGTTTACCATATATATATATATATATATATATTTCGCATTTCGCAGACTTTTTCAAGACAAAGGTTTCTGTGTGCGTACGTTCTAAATTAATTAACCAAAATAAAACGACAAGTGTATATAATATTTTAACATTGTTTTTGAACTATAAGCCATCAATCATGAAGAAGAAATCCAAAAGTTTTCGTGTCACTTGCATCAAATTTTGTTGGCATGGGGGGTTAGGAAAAAAGGACACACCCACGCCCACACACTCGTGGGGTTAGAGAAACAAAAATAAAAAATAAGTTTATTTTTAAAATAATTCTGGAATAAATCTTTATTATTTCAAAACAAAAGGTACAAAAAAATATTTTTTTATCTTTATTTTTTTTTATTCTTGAAACATTAATTAAGCCTTGTCTTAAATACAATTTAATTATTATATTGAAACAAAAGAAATGAAACAGTAATGATAGGTAATACATGTTCTTTTGTTCTGAAAATATATATATATTAATTTAAAAATAATTAAAATGATTATTTTATATTTTTATTTTCTTAACCAGGTATTTTTATGCTACTTTATACATACATGCATACATATATCTTGAATCATAGAACATTAACAAAGTGCAAAAACAAACATCATGCATGTGACCCTATAGTACCTGCTTTGTTAAACCTCGTCATCATAGCGATTTGGTCCCATGTGTATTTGTCCATGAAGCATTCATGATCATGGGACATCATAGAGGCAAGTGCTAAGAGCTTTTTATTTTCTTGGATGTAATATTGATCCATGATAAATCTTTCCTTTTCTTTCTTAAAAGAAACTTTCACCGGAACCGAGCCTGGGTGCCGGGCATCTCCAGCGTCTTGAGCCATGCTCTTGTATTTTCAGTATCTTATTGTAGGTTCGTGCATGTTATTATCTCACGCAGCCTGAATGCCGTATGACAAGTATTTGAAAATGTTTTAGCTTAATTTTTTATATTTTTAATATAAAGATATAAAAAAAATAAAATTACAATGGAGTTGAAGAGGTGGTGGGCCCATATAGAAAGTACAGGTAGGAGCTTTTTCTTGGGTGGTTCTGTCCCTATAGACTATACAGACGTACACTTCTCTGCACCGCCACAACGTTCTGTGCTGTTTAGTAACGTAAAAAAGGCATTGGACCCAGCTAACCGAACTCAATCCCAATACAATGGTGGGCTCCACTTGACAGAGGTATTGTCCTTTTCTTTTTATTATCATTCAAAACTGATTACTGTGAACTGGCTGACAGGCCCAAGAACCTTGTGGCCCATTGCTCCTGGGGACTGCATGTTTTGCCTTAAAATGGCTTGATTTCATGCAAGGCCTTGTCTTTTAGCTCAACTCCTTGCTATAATCGAAGGCAATCTTGCCCAGCAGTTCTTCAGCGACTGGTTGCCCTGTGGTTTCTTTTTAGGGTAAGCGTACTGAAGAATCCCCTATAATGTTCTGTTATATGTGAATGGAGTTGGGTCTCTGGCGAGGTCCCTGAGAAGGTTGAATATTGATGATCGTGATAGGACCCCGAGCCCAGTTATGCCATGGAGCGGGGGTTCTCCGGCTAACGGTTCTATTCACAGATGTGTGCACTTTTGTTTTTTGTTCCCATGGATTTATTGTTTCTATTTGTTAGCCGTTCGATAAACCTTGATGCATAGCTTGGATAACTTGAGTTAAAAAACAAACGGTTTGTTTTGGATATAAACCAAACTTGGACTGAATCAAAACAAGAATCAATTCAATGTAGGGTAATTTTGTTTTTAAATTGAATAATTTGACGGGATTTGATTCAATGAGTTTTTAATTTGTAATGGGTTTATTTTTAATTTGGTTTAGTTCATTTAATTTTTTTATTCTGATTTTTGAAACCTGAAATGCAAGTCTTATTAGAGAATTTTTGAACCAGAATCATTCAATAAATCCAAGAAACTATTCAATTCGATTAATTTCATGTGAGTTCTTACAAATATCTTAAATAATTCAGTTAATTTACTCATCCCTGTATAAAATAATGTTAAGCAATTAAGCAAGGCCGGCTTAACCAGTTATCACAAACACACATAGATATATATATATGTGTGTGTTTGTGTGAAATAATAATAAACATTATAAAAAAGTTAATTTATAGTTCTACCCATCACCTCATCCGCACTTAAGATGTCAGCTCTATAAGTGAGCTGTCAAGTTTATAATAATAAATTTGTCACAACTCAATAGAAAACCACCTCCTAGTATAGACAGTGATGTCTTGTCTCTGTCGTTTAAGCGAACAAATTTGTCAATCACATTCTCTCCATTCAAGTTATTAAGATGAATTAAGATTGTAAACAAACAGGGACAAATTTATTATATATTTAGGAAAAAACTTTTTTATTTTATTTTATTATTATTCACAATTCAGTCTACTTGGAATCGTGTAAAGACACTTTACAAGCATATAGTAATTAATATATTTACGATGATTTTTTTTAAAAGATTTATATGTCGATGATGTAGCTAAAATGAGTGAATTTTCCTTTAATTCGATAGAAAGGAATCTTTATAGTAAAAACTTTAAACTAAAAAGTTGTGTAACCTTGCACGTTACGATTTAATTTCTTCTCACGTCTTTTTAGAGCATCAATGCATCTATCTAACCTGAATTCCGTAAAAGGATTCACCATGTCCTTTTAAGGCATTAGTTTATTTTTTAAAATTAATATAAATATTTGGATTAATTTATATATATTTACTTAATTTTAAAGTTAGTAGTTACACAATTCATGGACTAAACTGATATTTAATACATAACAACATAGATCATTAAAAAAAAAACATTTCCCAAAGATGGCTCTTTGTTGCTTGACTAAAGACAGAGTCTTCGGCGTAAATTCATTTCTTAATTTTCACAAAGATGGCTCTTTTTTGCTTGGCTAAAGACAGTCACCCTTCTAAATCCGAGATCGGCCTTATCAGAGATAGAGTCTCTTCCACGACTTTAATTCAGAAATGAATTTCTTCGATGTGCAGCGAGCAGCCATGCCCATAGACCTCTTGCTGCATTTACCTAGTGAGCTTTCTTTTCAACTAGCTAAGCAGCCAGGCAGGGAAGGAAGTAGCTCATAGTTTAGGGACAGGTGGCACTACCAAACTGGGAGATGAATTATTGAAGGGTCCACATATTTGTCTTCTTCCTTTGGCCAAACGACCCCACTATCATCATCGACCAAGTGGAGGTCTCTGTCATGGGGTTAAGTGTCAAATGCGCACAATTCAAACAAATAATAGATTGCCAGACAATATGTACTTTTCTGTTTCAGCAAGTTTGTATTGCCATTGACCGAGGCAGAGTGGGCATCCCCTCTCCCTCCGAGCTTCAATTTTCAAACGAAGAGATAAGATGAGAGCGATCTAGCAAGGCACCAGGTAGGATGAAGTTTAAAAAAATGGAGTGCTTTGTCTGTTTGTGGTAGAAGTGGAGTTACATCTTCGTGATCGTGTTCTCTGAGGACATGCCAAGTGGCATGGCGAAGAGAACAAAAACCCCAGACTAGACGCTGCGTTGATAAGGTGACAAGGTGATGGGATGAGGATAAACCATCTTTTGACCATCGAAAAGGAGGTGAAAAGATCGGTACTTTGAAGGTCGGACGAAAATGCAAGCGATCAGGACTTGAGTACGGGACCAATTATGCGGTGAAGTCGATAGGGCATTCAAGTCGTGGATCCTTGTAACACCCAAATAAAGGGTGTTTCTCACATTTTTAAAAATTTTATTTTTTAATATATTAATATTAAAAATATTTTTTAAAAAATAAAAAAATAATATTTTAATATAATTATAAATACAAAACACTTTAAAAAACAACCACAATTACCCTCTCAGATACACATTGAAAACATCAAAAATAAATGAAACATAAATTATATATAATTTTTTTAATATATAAAAAGTATTTTTTTTAAAATAATTTTTTATATTTTTAAATTATTTTAATGCATCGATTTTTAAAGTAATTTTTTAATATATTTTCTAATAAAAAACACACTAAAAATAAATCGTTTCCGACAATTTAAAAATTAGACAAGGCAGTTTCCTCAGAATTTGTTTGCTTTAACTAGGGGCTGGATTTACCAAACCACTACTATTGTCGAAAGCCAACCCCTGACGTGGCACGATTTTGTTAATGCCAGACAGAGGCAAATCTAATCATCGGTCGTTCTGTACGTGAAAAAGGAAATCGGAAGAACTTAAAAAATCTCCCAATTTACATGACAGCATCATCTAGGTCCCTGACCTTTATTTTTTTCTTGATTAGACCCTGATTTATCACTTGGTTTCTTAATCAGATCCTTTCATTAGTTTTCATTATCAAAATTTGATATCCACAACAAATCCAGGCGATTTCTCTTTTTCCCATTTAAAAATCATGAATAACATGATGGAATCGACAATGTATGAGAGATGTAGCTTGCTGCATGTATCTTTATCTTAAATTATTTGATTACTGTGGTGTGGTGGCTAGAAAATCAATACAACCTCTTTTTATTATTAAAGTAAACTTAATTTCTAAGCTATTTTAGTTCAAAAACACTTCATTAATATATATATATATATATATATATATTAGTGGACGGGGATATCCTGAGGGATATCTTAAATGATGACTTTTTCTTTCATTGCTAGTAACTTATCTCTCTTCTTTTTCTTTAACTAACGATATTTATCTGATTAAATTTATTAAATCTTATTAATCAAAATAATTTTTTATTCAATTAAATAATAATATGAACAGACACATATTAAATTACTTGACCAGTATGATGGTAAAAAATCAAAACAGCCTTCTATCTAGTTAAAAAATTTATTTTTAAAGTTATTTCAATCTTAAAATACTTTACCAACACTCTTCAAACATTGATAAACAAATTCATTAACTTAAAAATACCTGGAGAAAGGTCTAAAAACCTAAAATAAAAAAGGGTTAGATTTGTTAATTATATCTTAAATATTTTTTTTTAAAAAATAGCAAGACTCTAAACAATAACCATTAAAGCTCTTGTCTTGTAAAACTTGTGAATGTATAATTTTTTTTGGTGACTAGGGATGACTTCAATGATGATTTTTTCTCTCATCATTAGAATCTAATAGAATAATAATAAAAAATAAATTTTTGAATATTTTTTTTTTGAAAATTTAGAAGGATTTTAATTGTATAATTTATTTTATTTTTGAAGTTTAAGAATTGAAGTATATATTTTCCTGAATTTTTTATCACGCCACCCATATTTAACATTTTTTTTATTATGATCTTCCTTCTTCCTTATTCCGATCCCACCCTTGATGGTCTCTTTCCTGCAAGAGAACAGCAGGTTAAATTACAACCCAAACGGCTCCTAGCCCGTGAGAGTCGAGACAGGCCTGGAGAAGTTCATTGCTTATTTGCTAAGTGATAACGTAAAGATGGCATGTTATCACGACAAGAGGCACCTGAGAAGCTCGGCATGTTGTGTGGGCCGTAGAATCAACTCTATATGGCACATGGTTTGCTGTCTACACTACAATTGCGATTGCCATATACCACTTGAATACCGAGCTGGGTCGGAGCCCACGAGTAGTTGAAATCTTGATATGAACATTTCTCTGCGGATTCAAACTCTGGATCCTCCAATGACTCGTTTCCATCAAGTCCACGCAGATCCATCTCCCGACAGCTCCGAATTTGTCAGCTAAACAAGCATGCATTCCATCATAAATGGCAACTGCACTCACTCTCTTCTCAGAGCACCTGTTCCAAACACAGGTATCAAGCAAACGCTACAAGAAATAATTCCCAAGTTTCAGCCACGACATGCATCAGATTTTACTCTTGGCATTATTCAGGAGGAAACCCACCCAAGAAATATCCCACATCAAGGTCTAGAAAACATAAACTTCAAAGAATAAAATAACATGCACGGAAGCAATGCAGCACCAAGAACCAGTAGACCAAATATTGACAAGTTTATCATCACCAACTGATATAAACAGCTTCCAATTATAGAATCCTTATGAAATGCCTCTCCAGTTTCATCCACCGATGTAACCCCACAACGCCCTCTCTTTTCAGAAAATCCATACAATGAGTTAAATTCCAAAATTCCATGTATTTCATTTTGCAACTATGAATTCTGACCGGGTCAAATCATGCAGAATTGTCGTGATGATTTCTTACCGGAAGTCGAAGACGCGGAGGTCTAGCCCTACTGCGACAGAGAAGGAATCCTGGGACGGCTGAAATGAAATTAGGGCCGGAGCTACCTCTACGTCTCCGTTGTTTTCTCCTCCTCCAACTTGAGTGTCCTCCATTTTTGCTCCGGTTAAACAGTTGTTGCTGATAATGTTTCACCTTTCAGGGTTTAACTGCATGGGCCTGAGAAAAAAGTATATCTGCTCACTGAAGCATATTTGTTTTATGTATTGGGCCTATCCAGATTTAACGGATCTATTACCCCATGATGCCAGGTTTGACTTGTCCCGTCATGTGCGCACCGTAATTGCATTAGATAACGCATAGTCAGAGATAACTTTTAAGCACAACGAAAGTTATCAAATCAACCCATTGACAATGGAGGAGGGTTTTACTTTTCAGATCATGGGGTCACTACTGCGCTCGAGCCCAGGAAACTTAAGAGAAAGAGCTAGTCAACGAGCACAGATTTTCATCTACAAGAATATTGAGTGGAAAGAATAACAAGAAACCAGCAGATACAATTTGTGCAGATTAAAAAGAACGAATGGTTCGTTAATTGTCATGCATGCTGCTAAACAAATTTCATGTAACCCTGCTGCTGTTAAAACTGATTCAATACATTCAGCTTTGCCTTCCAAATGGAAGTTTCCCTCAAAAACTCCTAAGCTAACAGAAAATAGAGGCAAAGATTATGGCTCACGGATAAAACGGGATAGCCAGTGAAAGATTTACATTCCTTGTCTCCAGTAGGAAGGAACCGATGCCTTAGCGAGGGCACGCTTTTCACATAAAAGAAACAGCAAGAACAAACAGGATTAAATTCTCAGCTGTGCACAACCACGGATTGTTCCTCGGCACCGTGTCATTGGAGTTGCCTGGCGCCATGTTGGTCTTTCACCCCCAACTGTCAAGATATCAACATCAGACACTGGCTTGATATCCCAATTCCATCGATCAGGGCCAATGACCCCTCCAATCACATACATCTCATCTCCTAACCCTGTCATTGCAAATCCAATCCTTTTCCGGAATTCAGATGCTGAAACTACCACTTTCCTGGTTTTCCCTTCCTGCTTGACAATTAGTCCATGGCTCATCACATAGAGAGCATCATGAACAACTGCCATTGGACCTTGGAGCCAGCCATAATCCTCAACGGTCCACCCAGACCCTATATTGTCCAAAACTTGTACTGTTGACAAGCCCCTATGCAAGACATGCAACTTCCCACCCATAACTACTCCAGAGCATGCAGAATTGTGAGTTCGATGGAGATCAGGTATCGGGACCCAAATGTCCTTCTCTGGATCATACATTTCTGCTTGAGAAATTGATTTTCGACAGCTGGTGAAACCACCAGCAACAACAATTTTTCCATTCAAAGCACAGCATGCAAACATTGCTCGGGGCACCAGCATAGATGCACGCGCTGCCCATTCTCGCAATACAGGATCATATGACCAGACTTCATTTGTTGCAAAGCTTCCATCTTGATCACCAGTTAATGGGTCAACAGCATCACTACCACCACCAAGCACAAATAGCTTTCCTGCACTACAGACAACACCAAAGTGCGCAAGGTGCCTGATCTTAGAAGGGAGAACAGGAAGGGTAATCCAAAGGTCTCGGAGAGGGTCATAAAGCTGCCACAAATTCTCAGGATCAAAGGCACACACGCATAGCAGATCCTCAGCTGAACCAACCTCCTGCCGGGCTTTAAACAGCTCAGTGCTACGCACAGCAGCTTGCCATGAACGAGAAACAACCTCTAACTTGGGATGGAGGTAGAAGGGAACCCGTGCAATGCACCTGATGGCAACAGCGTCTGGAAGACCTTCAATCAGTTCAGACATACTAACCACTGTTGCATCAGTTTCATATAATTTCTTCACTGCTGATTTTTGGCTATACTGATGACAGCAATGCAAAAGCTATCTGACGAAAAAAAAAGAGAGGCAAGGACATGGTTATATGAATCAATTCATGGTTCTGGAATTTCAAAATCAATGTACTAGTAAAGGTGCATCCAATTCTTGATGAAAATAAAATTATTACAGCTGTCTTTTCATTTGCACTCTAAAGCACTTGGAAGATAAAACTCATCCTTTAAATAGGCACCACCATCATCAAACAGAATGGCAACAGAATTATATTGGAAAAAAGGGAAAAGAAATCCAGAACATAAAGATTAAATAGGACTACGTTCAATCACTTGTTTTGGTATGCGAAATTGTAAATGAGTGTCTACTAACACCTGAAGTCAATATCTAGAAGCAATTATTTGTTTCCAGGTAGCTGTATCATCTTTAAAGGTTGAAGAGTATGCTTTTTCATACATACAGAAGTATTATCATGAAAATTAATATGAGGTGGCAACCTAGCTTTCTCTTTTCTACCATCAATGTTCAAATTTTATTAAATTTAAAAAAGCATAAAAAATACAATGCCAAATCAGAATTCCTCAACAAAATACTTTTTATAATTGACATAGCCAGGCCAAAAAGAAACAAGTGAAAACCCATCACAAATTCAACCTAGACTAGAAGGTATCCGATTTCTCCTGCTCAGAGCATAGACTTACCAGACATTAGTCATGATTGCACTATAAGGGTGTGTGCTTGTGTGGTAATGTGTTGAGTCATAATTGCTTTACAAGGAAACCCAAAGAAATTGATAATCCCAGATAAGAAAAATTGTCTAAGAAACAAGTTTCTGGGCAGGACATTTGATGCTCTAATTACAGCATTGAGATGGACCTCATCCTACATATAAACACTGTCCGGGAAAAAAAAAAAAAACACAAAATTGCCTGCAATAAGTAACTAAAGATATTATCAAAGGATGGATACTCTATATCAGCTTTATCCAAGTCAATTAACATCCAACAAGCATTACACAAGGTAAGAAACAGATAAAAGAACGCCCAAGGCAACAAGCAAAATCCTCATAAGCAATTTCATTCCATGGATCACCAAGATCATACCACATTCACACTAAGATTGTTAGACATCTTTCCTGATAAAGAGATAAGTCAGTGAACTTCAATCGATGACAGAATATGACCACATGTTTTCACTTTCACATGTCAGAGTCAAAAATTGAACTGTGATAAGCAATCTGGTTTTGCAATTTTCTCCATATTCTTGAGCAGATTCATTGAAGTGCACCATAAATTCATAATTTATTTGATTCCACACACAAACTAACTTAACACAGGTAATCATAGAAGCATTTGAGATAACAATTTTGTGGAAGGAGGAAATGGAACATCGAATACCACAAATCTCATTTCACGTGCCTGCATCTAAGAGTTTAGTAGCTAAACATAAATTAATAAATTCTCAAAAGTCCTAAAACCTTGGAACATAAACTAAGAAATCCCATGGAAGAAAGCTCAAAGTCCTCTCAATTAATAAATGCTGAACCCCAAGTATATTAAGACATGCAAATCACCATCAAAGCCCTTCTTACTTCTAGTTATACCTCATACACATTTATGAATATCCAACACAAGAACCAATGCAACTCGCAATCTCACCTATAGTTTCTGAAAAAAAAAAAAAAATCGACATCAAAGCCAGGGACACTTGTATCGAATTTATGCCAAGGTCTACTAAAACTCATCAACCAACTAAATGAACGACAAAGAAAATCAAAATACAAAGGCGCTAAATTCAGCCTCAGAAACAAGTAATATAACCCAAAAATAACCAGACAGAGCGTTCTTCACTTCAAACGCCGAACCCACTTCCAGTTCACCACAAACAATAATGGGTATTAATTAATTTCAAAATCAAATCAAGATTTCAGCAAATCACCGTCAAATTCTGTCACAAAAGAGCAAAAAATGAGTTAATTTCCTTACTTCTGCTTGCACAATAGAAAGACAACATGCTTTACCTGAAACCCAATAAGATTCGGGGCTCTGTTGCTTAGATTTCTACACGCACAGAGAAATCAAAAGTAGCGTAAGTTTGCCTACAAGAGAGACCTTCACAGCTAAAACTGAAAGAAAGAAAGAAAAGAACACACAGTTCTTGATGGGCGTTTTTGTGATTTTCTTTAGCGTTTTGTTTTTTTATTTATATGTTTATTTTCAAGTCTTTTTTTGATTCGTGCTTACCCTAGAGTCTAAACCAGAACGCAGGCCTTTGAGGATATTTCTGGGTCCATTCTTTTCTCCCTTCACCGCAATGCCATTTTTATTAATTAAAATTAAATAGCAATCTTTGGTCGACACGTGGTTGAAATGCGCCTAGAAAATGTGTTTTGTTTTTATTTTGTTGATCTTTGGATTAAGACGCTTAATTATATGATTAGTGTTCCCACCTCGGGCCCTCTCTTAACTTGTATGTCAAGGCTTTGACAAATTGTTTGGAGCAACTCATCACATCTCTGGTATTAGTCTTCCGTGCGACTTTAGATTATCAAGTAAGATAATTAATACCCATTGGAAATGGATCTGAGGTGATTGCTAACTATTCCTTCTTCTTCCTTTTTTAGATCCTGTCATAGAAAAATAAGAATTCATTTATGGTTTCTATCTGAGTTATTTTAAATATTATTTTTAATATCAACCCATTAAAATAATTAATTTAAAAAATATATATGTATATAGAACTGCTGTAAAATGGTCGGTGGTGAGGTGCGGCGCACAGCATGAAGAGCCTGTAGTACATGCTGTGGCATATTTCACCAGGTGCATCACATTACATGTTTTTTCATGAAGTGTGAAGCACACATTTTTAAACAAACATACACACAAACGCGGAGAAACAATCTTGGCAGGATCACATATCTTTTTTTCAATTATTTTAATTATTTCCCAGGAACCATTTCCCTGTTGAAATTTGACGGCAGGGGCAGAAGAATAATCTTGGCTTTTGATTTCGTTCTGCTGTCATGGATTATCCACATTTATCTTCTGCGGGTCATGGATTACATGGTTACTTACGTGAACAGTCATCTACAGAAAGTAGATTGTCCATAAGAAGCAGGAAAAGAAAAAAATTCACGTCAACATCTAGTTATGTTACAGTGTAACTTTCCGATAAAAAATGGAGTTGCCGAGGCGCTGTGAGTGATTGGAGGTCTCAGCAAGGCAACGCGCTTTGACTTCCCGGTTATAATTTTTTAGTGCACCAGGGAAGAAAAACAAAGAAACAGTGCCGATTGTTCGAATTGCATGCGCTTCTGTAGGTTCAGGCGCCCGTTAATTCAATCGTAAAGTCATTTGTTACGGCTCCAACTGTTTGTTTCCGCGTCCGTGGAAAAATTTAAAATATTTTTATTTTTCTATTAACATTAATATATTTTTAAATTATTTTAATGAGCTAATATTAAAAATAATTTTTAAAAAATAAAAAAAATTATTAACAGACATTTTAACATAAAAAACAACATTTCCAAAACAGTCCCTTAAGCATTAAGAGCTCCTCCGAATTGAAATAAAGAGTGCTTTAAGAGAAAACAATAAAGAAACATCACATCACTGTATCGAAAAAAATAAAATAAAAACTACTAGAACTATTTTTTTATATTTTCAATTTATTTTTTTTAATAATTTCTGATTATCTTGGCATCCCTATATAACAAAAATTAAATGATTTTTTAAAATAAAAAATTCTTTTAAAAAGAATTCATATCATAAAACCAAACACATAATTAATATCTAAAATAATTTTAGACTATTAAATTAATTTATGTGTTAAGTCTATTATTATTCTTAAATATTATTTCATTATTTTTTATTGTATTCTAATTAAATTTTATCAAGTTAATATTAAAATTAATTTAAATTAAAACCAATCTAAGTCTGAGTTGAATTTTTGAATTACAAATTTTGGTGGCCATGTTTCAAATTATGATTGCTATATTTATTAAAATTTAAAATTTTTTGTTAAAAATTAATTTTTTATATGTTTTAGATTATTTCAATGTGTTAATTTTAAAAATAATTTTTTAAATTAAAAAAAATTATTTTAGCATATTTAATCATAAAAAATATTTTAAAAAATTACCACATGACATCATGGATAGTCATGATATATATCTTTTGTTGCTTGAATGACCATAATGACCCGCTATCTAAATTCTGAAGACGGTAATTTAACGGACTCTCCTCTGGCCAAATGATTGCCGTTGATTCAGTACTCTCACTGTAACAAATTTACTGGAACACGCTTATGGTTGATTAGTCAAACATATCTGACTAGTTTTTGCTTGCTTGATAATCTGCTTCCCGTTAATTGCCAATATCTTTTGCTTGATATTTTTATGTACTGTTAATAAATATATTTATTTTGTTTTATTTATTAAAAATATATAATATATATATATATATAGATTAAAGATATAATGTTAGAATAAAGTGAACAATGAAACCTCACTTCATCTTCTTTTACAGTTATATTATTTTTTGGTTAATTTGAATTATTTAACATATGTATCATACAAATTGTAATGTTATTTTCAATTAATATAAATGATTTAATCCAAGGTATAAAATAATAAGTAACATTAACATTAATTTTCTATTTATATCATATACTAATGAAATTTTTATTTCACACGACCTAAATTTTTCATTTTGATATCAATAAAGATACTTGGGGGATATTAAAGAGTATGATTGGTTGTTTTTTAAAATAATTTTTGATTTTTTTTAAAATATTTTTATATCAATACATCAAAATAACTTAAAAATACAAAAAAATAATATATATATATTTTAAATACTTTTACAATACAAAAACAAACATTACCTGAAGCAATTACCAATTACTTGAAAGAGTTCCTCGAATTGTATGCGACACCAACTTCAGTAAGCAAATTTTGCCTCTAATTAATCTCCAGAGCAGTATGAAAAACCAAGAATCTTTTATTTATTGGTAATAGGAGTATGCATATGATCAACTCCAAAAATGCACCCCAAAAAGAATTATGCTATGTCTTACACGCGCACGACTCACTCATGCCAAAACAAAATGAATATTTGGAGTCCCATGTTACAGTAACAGTTCTAATGGTAGCAAGAGATCATATGGTGACCAGGGTCGAAGCATATGACATGATGAAGAGCAGGAAGAAGAGTTGAGACACCATCAACTTTGTAGAGTTTGCATCTGATGTTCCATTATCCGTTGATGGTACTGTCTTAGATCCGCTTCCTGCACTCAACACTGGTCCTGATACTAGAAGTAACAAAAAATAAAATAAAACTATGTTGTGCGTAAATTCGTGTCGCAAATTGGAGATTTGGTAACATCATTGGAAAACTTGATTGAATCTTGTACCTACAGGAGGAGAATTTGGTGTTCCTGATGGAGAATCTGTGGGCGAAGAGGCTGTTCGAACAGATGATAAAATGAATTAGCTATTTGCATTGAAATGAAATGATATTAGAGCTTGGATTGCTTGCAATTGCTTTCCATTACAGCGGCCAATAGAGGGAGTTTGAACATTGCAAGCATCAGGGAGGGCCAGAGCCTGAGTCTGATTAACATTGTCTCCAAGTGAAGACGCACCGCCATTGACGACCTCACATAGACATTGAGGCTGCGACTAGACAACATTAGCAAGCTGTGTACAACATGATGAAGACGGTGTCGATGAGTTTCCTGTTATGTAGTTCAAACATGGGGACATGCTTATGATCACATTGGTGCAAGATGATTGTGCCTTAGCTCCTGCCCGCAAAGTTCCGACAACGGCTATAGCAAGCATAACCTCCATCCCTCTAACTGCCATCGGGTCAATTCTATGAAAGTTTTTGGCAACAATGATTTAGAAATGTACAGAGAAGAATGTTTTCTTTGGCTTGTTGGGGATGAAAAGGCTGAGGTTAATTACACACGGGAAGATAGCGAACAAAAGGTTGGCAGCTGGCTAATATGGTTTGCCAACTTTTCCTACTCTATAACAGAATCTTTGGTAAACAACTCTCCTACATTTTCCCTTTATTTTAATGAAGTTGAACTAGTGTGTCTCTCTGTTTCGTTCAGCTTAATTGCCTTGCAGTGCAGAATCTACACCACATAAATCAGATGCCGAAGTTGGCCTAAAACTAAGCTGAATGCCCTCTACATAGCACACCAACTTCCTTAAGAACAATAAAAAAAATGCTATCTTGTATGTATACTTTAATGCTTTAGCGTCCACTATGCCACTCATGGTCAAAATATAGATGCTGAAGAGCTCGTATGTTCACTAGTTGATCAGTTTCAATGGATGGCTAATGGATGAATGGATAAATCGTGAAAGGATGATTTTGGATAGCTTTTAATTTTCTATCTTAATACTGAATGTTTATATTTTAGAAAATCCTCCTATTCATATGCCAAAGCTATTTACATAAATTAACCAGGATAAATTTTCTTCAATTTGTATGGTAACTTGAATTTCAAATACGCTTTAAGGCAATATCTTGAGTGTACTAATTTGTTGTGGTAAAATTTGCAAGACAAAACAGCCGATCATTGAATCTGAAACGCTCTCTCTCTTTTTTTAGCAATGTTTAACTCTGTTCTTCTAGGAATTAGCTGTTTCTGTAATTGGTTTCATTGTCTGCTAATCCATAAATATTTAGTTGTTTCTCAACATTTTTGTAGCTTCTCAATTTCAGATAACTAGATAATGTATCTTGTAAGCTGTAAAAAATTTCGTGCTTCACTTCAGTACTTTCAGATGCAAGGACAGAGGTAGCTTGTCATTCTCACAAATTTCGACAATCAAACAACAGATGCAACATAAAACAGCAACAATGCAAAACCCACATAGTTACAAGTCAAAATGTAGTAGCAAACTGGGAGAACAAGCTCTGGCGATTCTTTGTAGGTAGAAAGCTCAGAATCTAACGATGCCCGAGGTACATAAAGCACTGATAAATACGAAGATTGTGAGATGAAGTTGCATTCTCATGATGCTTGCATCTGATGTGCCTGTTGATGTTGGGACTGTCTTAGATCCACTTCCTGCAGTCATCAATGAAATAACATGTCAAGTTAGAGAAACAGGATGTATACAGTAGAGATTGACATTAATTTTGCCACAAAACTTTCACATATTTTCCTATGTGATGATTATAGCTGGCCTGCCTATTTTTGTTTAGGGAAAATATAGAACTGCTTGAATTTTTCTAATTCCTGAAATGTTATTGACCTGCCGGAATGCTTGGTGTTGTTACTGTAGCGGGAGCTTTGGGTGTTGCATCTGAAGAATCTGCTGGAGGACTCAGCACTGGAGAACTTGCTGGTGAAGTTGCCGGAACATTAGCAGCTGATTAAACATAACCAAATATTAATTACATGTAACAATCTTCTTGTTATAAAATATGAGATGTAATTAAGCACAAGCACAAGTCGACACTCTACCATTGCACTGGCTAACTGGTGGTGTTTTCACATTACAAGCTCCAGGGAGTGCTAGGGCCAGGGTTTGGTTAATAGCAATACCAAATGAGGATCCACCCCCGTTGACCAATGTACAAAGACACTGTGGCTGTGATTGAACAATAGTAGCTAGCTGTGAGCAGCAGGAAGATGATGGAGTCGAGGAATTTCCTGTAACATAGTTCAGGCATGGTGCTAGGCCCATGAGGGCGGTGGTGCAGCCTGATTGAGCTGTGGCTCCATGACAAAGCATCATTGAAAGGACCAGCATGAGACTGAACTGAACCCCTTTTGAAGCCATTTGGAGGTGCTGAATTATGTGGCAAGCTAGGAAGCAAGAAATTTGAGGAGAATAGGATCTTTATTTGTCTAGCCGGGGGCAGTTTACACACAGGAGCTCAGTTCTGTGGTTTGAAGAGACTGAGTTCAGGAGTGGATTTATAATCCGAGGCTAGTGTGGAACAGAATATTGTAGTTATGTATGGATGGCCAACTTTTACTAAATTGGGGTGCATTTGGTAGAGATTTGCAAGAAGCTCAACCATTCTTGCTACTTGAAAGCTAAGTTCCTTTCTATAGAAATTTTGATGGAAAATTTCCGAATTATTTGTTTATTTGTTTTAACAACCATACTTTGTTATCAGACACCAGTGATGATGCGTTGATGTGTCAATGGACTTAAGAGTATGATGGTAGGCTGGCCAACTATTTTTGAACTCGTGATTGTTACTGTTGTCTAATTAGATTCGAGATCAGCAATTTTTCATATTTCTGGATAATTTTGGGAGCCGTGGAGCTTTTGAACTACCAGCTTTGAATATGAGGCTCGGGCTACTTTGTACGAAAGATCAAGAACACAATATGTGCTGTGCATCCGATCAGATGGGAACTGAAGAAGGTCACGCTTGCTCCAATATTGTTTACATGTGGCTGAAAGCCCACGAGAAATTTAGAAAAAAGTCCACTAAGCAATGCAAACTGATAGGAGGTTGCCGGTCCGTAAGCATATAAATTGAAGACCATCAAGTGCTGTTGAAACCAATGTCCAAGAAATTGAGTTCTTATGTATTTTCACCTAAAGAAACATTCGAAACTCATCTTGAAAAATTAATCAAACTTGAAAAGGTTGTAAATAAATCATATGCATATAACCCGTGGGTGTGACTCTTCAATTTCTTCCTCAAGTATGATCCAAAATATGAGGAACAAAACGTGGCTGGTTCAGAATGTGGAGGAAGGAACTTCATCTACGTTATTATTTGATCTGACAAACTGTACATGTTGCAAATGCACAAGGATGAGGTCGGAAATCCTCTGAGATAGATAAAGCTTTCATGTTGAGCTGGTGGCTGATTATGCTTTTGTTTAAGAGGTAGTGTAAGTATTTTATTTAAAACACAGATCTAACGTGTTTGATAAAAAAATAATATGATTTACTATTTATAAATTGTATAATATTTATAAGGTGTGGAGTGATTATGGAAACTGACATAGTAAGTCCTATTAAAGGTTCAAAGAACCTTCAATAGCAAAGTCGGTGAAGAAAAGAGTTCGAAAGGGTTAACTTTCTGTTTGTTTTTATGATTGCTTTTATTTTTAAAACAAATCATATAAATAAATATTTATTAATATATAAAATATCATTTACTATTCATGAACTCCACTACTATTTACATTTGAAACGTGAAGTGACAAGTACATCGAGCTCAAAGTGACAAAATTCATAATCTCTGTGCAAAGTGCATCAAGCTCTACTATTCATGTACAGTGGAGTTAATCCAACTGGCTATAATTTAAAGTTAAATAAATTAAATCGGGTTTGATTTCATAAAATAAAAAATAAATTTTATTTTTAATTATATTTTATTAAAAAAATTAGAGTTTAATATTGTTTAATAGCATTATTTACATTAAATAAAGATCGCTTGATGACAATTTCAATTTTATTTTGGATAATATTTTAACTGATGTTGTTGCGCGCTTAATAAACCAAGAAAATTATAGTCCTTATTAGATGTATTTCATATATGATGACATTGTGGATAGTTTAATGAAACAATAAAAAATATTTTGTATAAAGTATTATTTATTTTATGATGTAATGATAGTAGTTAAATCTATAATATTTAAATTAAAAATCATCAACATATATATATATTAATTATTTTATAACCTTAATTTGAAAAATATTTTTAACTAAACATACCAAATCACTTTTTGTTTAACTTCAATTTCAATTACAATTTCAATTAAACATATATAAATATCAAATGAACCTTAACTAAAAGTATTTTTTATAAGATAATTTTTTTAAATCATGACAATATAAGTTACTACAATACTAAATACACTTTAAAGTAAGCTTGGTATACATATGTGCAGCAAGTGGTGAATGCTACAAAATAGTAATGGAATGTTGATGAAAAAAATAAGTTCTGAAAAATTAGAACATCTCACATGAGAGCTCATTCTCTTTTGCAATGCATGTATAAGCCAAAACAACTTGTGTAGAGATAAAGATGATAGAGTCAGCTCACTTAAACTCTATTTGGTTGTGTGGTTGCGTCCACATTTAGATGCGTCAATAATCAACAATGTGTTTGGTTAACAACTAACCATATTTTTTTTTTAATACATGATTCCCACACAAATATGCATTCCAAATGCAGGAATAGCAAAAACAAGTTTTGTCATGGCTACTGTTCAGAAAGCATGGAAAGTAGAGAATGAGAATAAAGAGAGATGCTTTTGAATACATAGATTTTTTTATTTTTATGATGGTTATGCTGTCGTGAAGTTCAAATTGGTTAATGTTATTGTTTTCTTATGATATTTTTATATTAAATAAGTATGATAATGATAACGTCTTATTATTATTTTAAAAAAAATTATGATAGTCTTAGCAAAGAGATATATTTCTCATATAAAATTTATTTAAAAAATTAATGAATTTCATGTATTATTTATAAAAAAATATTTTTTATTTTTTAATTCATTTCCAAGAAAATAAATAGAGAATAAATAAATAATTTTTAAAATAAAAAGGTATTAATACTTATTTAGTTTTATTATATATAATAATAATAATAAGAGTCCATTTTAGATTATATACGTGGACCTAACACTTTGATTTATGTTTTGAAATTAGATGGTAATTATAAATAGGTTTTTATGATGTTTAAAATTGTGTTTTTTTATGGAAACTGTAGTTTTTATTAGATGAATTTCATATATGATAGAATTGCAAATAGTTTAATGGAATAAAAAAACACTTTATATAAAATATTATTTATTTCATGATGTAATAGTAGTAGTTAAATGTATAATATTTGAATTAAAAACTATCAATATTAATATATATATTTTTAGTTATTTTATAATCTTAATTTGAAAAGCATTTTTAACCAAATACATTATACTACTTTTTATTCAACCTCAATTTTAACTATATTTTTAACCAAATATATATTTTTTCAAACCAACTTCAACTAAAAATATTTTTTATAAAATATTTTTTTTTCAAATTATAACTACAACAATTACCACAATACCAAACACATAGTAGATTGGTTGTATATTCATGTCATGTTCGTAATATTGTTCATAAAAAGAACAAAAAGAGAAGGTTTGTTGGTACCAAGACTTCTGACATACTTTGGCATGCCTATGCAGCTGCTTTGTCTTGTCATGCTCGCTGATTAGGCTCTTAATTTTTTTTGGTTTGTAATTGGATGCGTTTATCCTATATTTTGTCATGTCCACGCACCTGTCATGACAAATGATAATTATCTGATTTATGCATTTTAACTATTGTTATGGTTAAGATATTTAGGACTAAGATTTTTTTTACCCAAAACTTGTTTTTTAATTTATTTTTTAATAAAGTACTATAGAAATTGTGATAAATCTATTTATAATATCAAAAAAATAAAAAAAATCACCCTAAAAATCAAAATCAACCCGAATCCAAAAATTAATCAGAACTCAAATATGTTTTCTCACAAACTTTAAAGGTAAAAAAACACTTAATATAAGTTGCCTTCATCAATGAAATAATTTGGCATAAATATTGTTTGTTTTAATGGTTTAAATTGGTTTGAAGAATACTTTTTTTTTTATTGTCAGAATCTAACAACCTCTCTCTCTTTTCTCAATTAGAGATTATAAAAATATAAATATAAATTTTTGTATCAAAATTGAATTGAAAAAAGATTGAGATACTAAAATTATATAATTTGCTTGATTTTAAAATTTAAAAATCAAAGTGTATTGTTATCCATATTTGACCCTTTTTTCATGTTTATCCCTTTTCTTTTAATCTTATATTTTCATAAAAATTCACAATCAACTAGTTTTTAATTAGAACTAAATTGCTAAAAAAAATTTAAAAATTAAATTGAAGAAAAAAAAATATAGTCCACCTGCGAGAATACATGAAAGATACAAGTTTTGCATCGTAAAAAACCCAACCCAATTTTACGGGTTCACTAATGATAGAAGAATTTTTTAAAGCATTTACTAATTAGTCTGAACCATATGTAAGTTTGATGGAATGATATAGGGTTTTACCCATTAGCTTTCATTTATAATGTTATAAGATGTTTTTTCTACAAGTTAACTTAGTGATTTGTTGATAAGATCCTACCTCCTAGAAGATCAAAAAACATAAATGTTTTTTTTTTTTTTTTACTAAAATGATTTCATTTTAGAGTTTTCTTAAGTCAAAGTTTGGGTGCACTTGAATCTTCAACCTAAACCAAGACTTACAACCAGGCTTATTTAGGTTAAGCCACTTGTTCAGGTACCGTTCTCCGTTCCAATCACTAGGAGCTCATTTTATTTACGTTTTCTTCTCTGCTTTTCTTTTTTGCCAGCCTTATCATATCTCCACACAATTCTTAAGACTTCGTATAATTTGTCAATGCAACTCTCTGAAAATCTCATTATTCCACTGCAATCTGCTGGCGGAAGAAGATGCGCATGCTTCATCCTCTGGAACTAGAATGGAAGCATAACAAAATTGGTAATCTAAAACTTAAACTGCAATGAACTGTTTATAGATTTCTGTAATGTGATGTGAACTTTCTCATGATAGCTGAGGGGAATTTTTCCTGGGATTGATCGTTCTTTATCAGAGGTTCCTATCTTCAAGAGCTAAGAAAATTGAAGATTAAAGAGTTGACAATGGTTTTTGGAAGGAACCAGTACGGCTTCCATTATTCATTAAGCAAACCAAACAAATAATACAATCACACTGTACAGGTGATGACAAGAATCATCTTTAACAGAATTGTACAAAAATAAAGAGTATCTTGTAATCATAATCATTGATGCAAAAGGGCACAAATCACTCTGGCAATTTTCAAAGTACAATTCCACAAACCACTTTTGGGACTCAGAATTGGGCAACAGTTGAACCACTCCATACCACAAAGAGAACGAAGAGCACAAAATGAAGGTGTGTTTTGACAATACTTCCATCAGATGTTCCAGTTGATGATGGGACTGTTTTAGAGCCAGTTCCAGTTCCTGCATTTATCAAATAAGAGCTGACCTCAGAATTCGTTCCTATTAATATTTATAAATAGAAATTGCTTAGACTGGTGCTTTCATGCATGTGCTTATTTAATTTTTGTCAGCCGTATGAATTTTATTTCATGCCAAAATTAAATTTCGTCTCATCCACATGATCAAAGATCAAAGATCAAATTTCAATTCTTTATCAATCCATGGTAATCGAGTAATTATCCAGCTAAGCTTGCAAGGCTTGCACAATAGACATTTCCTGAACATACCTGAAGCTGAAGGAATGTTTGATGCTGATGGAGTAAGAGCTGGCTCGGGTGTCTGATCAGATGAATCCGCAGGTGAACTGGCTGGTGAGCTTACTGGCGGAGTTGCTGAAGCCGTGGGTGCAGTGGCAGCTGTTTTACCATGGTAAAGTCAAGTCAATATGAATCTAACACTACCTTGTTTATAACACAGACAAGCAGGAGTTAAGAATTTGGATTACCATTGCACTGGCTGATCGGTGGGGTTTGCACTTTACAAGAGGCGGGGAGATTCAGAGCAAGAGTCTGGTTTACGTTGATGCCTAAAGAGGCACCGCTATGATTGAGTAGTAAGCAAAGGCATAGTGGTGATGTTTGGACAACATTGCCTAGCTGTGAGCAACACTGAAGATGACGGACTCGTTGAATTTCCTGTAATGTAGTTCAGGCAAGGGGCCAGGCTCATGAGAGTATTAGTGCAGCTTGATTGAGCCATGGCTCCACCACATGTTATGGCTACAAGGAGCAGGACTAGACCAACAGGAGTCGCACTTGAAGCCATTGACTACTCTTGCAAGTTCTTGGATGCCTCGAATGATGTGGTAGTATTAGTCAAATGTCTGGTGGGAATTTTGAGTGAGAGGCAAAAGAAAGGGAATGGATTTATACAGGAAAGCTTGTGGAATAGAGACAAGGTTGTTGGTATATTTGGATGACCAACTCTAACTAAATCGAAGGGCTGTTATATAACTAAACACCTCTAGACATAAAGATGGCAGGTTTTCATTTGTCATCGGCATATATTTTAATGTTCTGCTCAACCATATTATATGTTTACTCATTACATGACAAAAAGGAAGGTTCGAATTTTCTTATTACTCGTTATTAAATTTAAAAAATTATTTTATAATTTTTTTATCTCACATATTATAAAGATATTATTTTAAGTTAAAATATTTAAATTAATTTTTTTAATCTATATTAAAAAAACACAATTTTTTTTAGTGAATATAAAATATATATACTAAAAGGTTTTACATTTTACATTGAAAAAATAAATTATTTTTCTAGTATTTATATAGTAAACTTTGAAAAAAGTTAATAATCAAATAATAAAATTAAAAAAAAAAAGATTTTTAACTAAAAAATATATATTAAAATAAAAAATAAATCTCTTTTGCATCTTACTGGATTATCCACATTCTAATTCACCTTACAGGATGAACGGTTTTTTCCAAGCTATTACTAGCTGAGGTTTTAAATAAAACAAACTCAATCAATCAATCAAGACCCCGGATCACCCGATTCCAGGGTAAACCTGCCGCTGGGCTGGGCATCAAGTTGAGCTTTCCCTCGAACTAAGTTAAACAAGCAGAGACAAATGATGCAATCTACCAATGACTGACGTTGCTGTGATATATATATATATATAAATAAACAAAACAAATTTAAAATTATGACCGGCATGCCTAACATACCTAACTTGGACTCCTGTCCTTTAATGACTCGGGGAAGTAAATAAAAAGCTTCCTTCAACCATGGGAAATCAGCTATAGTTGTTGAATTCCAGAACCCATTTCAAATCTACAAGTTATTTCCCTCCAATTCTTCTGCCCTCACCAATCTATATATGATTTTCTTATCTCTACCCATATAACCCGGTTCTTCTCTACACTCTTCTAATCAACAAAATTTGCAGCTCGTTCAAAACAACTAATGGAGGGTCTCAAAGTAATCAAATTGATGGCAATGCTATCAACTCTACTAGTAATTTCAGTGAACGGGCAAATTAATACACCTTGCACCTTGTCGATGATATCAAGCTTCACCCCGTGTGTTAATTTTATAACTGGAAGCACCAACAATGGCTCACCACCAACTGCTAGTTGTTGCAGTTCATTGAAGTCACTGATGAGCACTGGCATCGATTGCGCCTGTCTACTACTAACAGCCAATGTACCAGTTCAGCTACCAATTAACCGTACTCTAGCTATCTCTCTCCCCGGCGCTTGTGGCGTGCCGGGACAGTGTAAATGTAGGACTTAAAATCTACCTGCTAAGAATCTTTTTAGTTCTGTCAATGTTTGTTAAACTTTCTAATGATATTTGTATTGTATTTTACAGCATCTGGGACCCCTCTGCCAGCACCAGGTGATTGCAAATTTATGGATCCTTTACAATTCTTAATTTTGCTGGGAAAAAATATGGAAACTAAAACATAAACTATATACGTTTTTTGTCAACCTAATACAAACACTCCTTCCTTGGCTAAACAACTTGTTTCACTGGAACACTGGCAGGTCCCGTCTCGCTAGTGCCATCTCTTCCACCTCCAGCTGCTGCTCCTTTAAGCCCACGAGGTAACCCCCTGCTCTTGGATTTTGAAAAGAAAGATTATCTATTGGTGAAGACAAAAAGTTGAATGTTAGTGTACCAGTAAGATAATACTCATGTTGAGAGTTCTATACCTGAACTACTTACAAGTTGCTTTTTGCAGCTTCCAAAGCAGTAGCACTTGCTCCAGCACCAGAATCTGAAATTGCTCTACCATTAACACCAGCATCCCCACCGGTGCAAGTAGCATCCCCGCCAACAACTGCAGGGATCCGACCAATGCTGTCCCCCCCAGCATCTATGTCATCCCATGTTTCACCACCATCTTCCTTGCTAATATTTCTAGCAATCATGGTTTTCAAAAAATTCTATTAAGCTCCAAGTTGCTTTTGGCTGCTTTCAAAGCAGTAGCACTTGCTCCTGCATCAGAATCTGAAATTACCATACCATTAACACCAGCATCCCCACCGGTGCAAGTAGAAGCCCCACCAGCAGCTGCAGGATCCGACCAGTGCTGTTCCCCTCAGCATCTATGCCATCCCATGTTTCGCCACCATCTTCCTGGCTAATATTTCTAGCAATCATGCTTTTCAAAAAAATTCTATTAAGCTACAGCCTCTTCATCTTCATCCCTCTTGCTATCTGTTTTGTTTTTTTGTTGGTGTGAAAACTTGACGAACACAGCTCAACGTTATGTTGTCAGAAAACAAAATAACAGAACGTTGGAAAAGAATGCCTTTGTTAATTCATTGTAGTTCAGCAGCTAAAGATTCTTCGAACTGTAACGCCTAGACAAGTATGATGACACAGGAGTGTTTGATAAATTTAAGTACAAGGCAAATGATGGAAGATGAAGCTTGATACTCACAAGCAAAACAAAAAAACCATTGGAGAAACCCTTTCAGAACTCTATTTAATTATGTTTGCTCTGCATTGAAGTCGAGAAAAACTACAGACACGTAAAGTGACGTGGCTGCCTAATTAATGATGCTAATATAGATTATCATTTCAGAAGGTTATGACACCAAAACATACTCGAGAAAAAAAAATGACAATCTAGGAGGAAAACCAGAATTAGAAGATGCCTATACTGAATTCGAATATTTAGGATGCAGGTGCATCGCTGGTTTTTATTTTTTCTGATAGATTCCCGCCTGGCATATTCCTTGGACTCTCTCTATCGCCAATCTTGATTACGAAATTTGGATGAACCACTTCCTGCCTCGAACAAATCACGGAAATGCATTTATCCACCAAACCAATGGCTTCTTGAACTGTCACTCTACTGTGGCAGTATAGACGATCTCTTTTATTAACATATTAATATATTTTAATACATTCAAGATATCTATGAACGTTACACTAAATATTAATATTGTATTTTCAAAACTTTTGATCAGAAACCTATGAAAGAAATTTTATTGCAACTTATTCTTGTCCATCTCCTACCAATCCCATGTCCTAACATGCATTTAATTACCTTCTCTCTCTCTCGCTCTCCTCTTCCTCTTCTTTTGTTACTGCTATTAATTTTGCCTGAGTGAAAAGCAAGCGAGCTGTGTACAACAACGGCATGTCCTTTAAATCTTTCTACTTAGTTATGTAACGGCCCAGGAAAAACCTTCCAAGATCTTATTGTTGGTTGATAGCGCAGCTCTATAAATCACTCCCTCATCTTCCGGTTTCTTTTAAATTGAAAAACAGGATATTGCTAAAAATATTTAAGCTGAACTTTTCCGTTCCCCTCTTGTTTTTTGGCGTGTGTAGTGCTAAGGTTGGTGGTGATATAAAAGAGAGTTTGACTTCCTCTATGCACCTGTGCCATTCAATTTTTTCAGCAAATCCGAAAGGAGTGCAATGGGAATATTAACCACAAGTTTTGCCAAAAAAATGGATTCAAACGGCACAAATTAGACTCTGTGATTCTATAAATACCTCAATCCTTCATTCTTCTTCTCTTCGCATCATCCATCGAATCAAGAGAAGAAACACACGAGCAAAAAGGAGACAATATGGCCAACAAACTCGTAGCAGTTTTTCTCATGTGCATTGTTGCTGCTGCAACAATGCACCTAAACACTGCAAGCAAGGTGGATGATCATTACGCAGCATGTTTCAATGATTGCGAGGACAAATGCAAGAGTGAGGGCAATGGCTACTCCTTCTGCGAAATGAAGTGCGACGCTGACTGTGTGGCCAAAGAGACACATCGTAAGCTACAAGAGTCATGCTCTGTGGACCCTTTTTCTTAAAAAATAAAATCAATTCTCGAAGCAACATTAACATTTATATATTCACAGGTGTTTGCTTTAACATTGTGCAGTCAATTTCAAGGATATACACTTCAACTGATGATGCTGACAGATGGCAAGCACGCAGTGCGACGTCGGACTGGCTGAGGCTACATGCAAAAAAGCCAAACAAATTCACAAAATATATATATATTTTTTTTGCTCTGATGTATTCGTACTAGCCTTGGATTAAAAAAAAAGGATTAAATAAATAAAAACAACATATTGTCAACTTGATTTTCCTTTTATTTTATGCAGCTGCCACAAAATTGCTTACTCGATAATTATTTGATGCGAGAATGAAAGTGAGCTCATGACTGGTTTATAAAGCATTATTTCAGAATGATAAATAAATTATATTTCAGAATCTCGTTTAGTAATTCAGAATGATAATTATTTAATATAATATAAGAATTATGCTGATCAAATGGCTACAAGATCTATCGCTTTAAGCTTTTGAGCTAAATAATTCCTTTTCAAATCACAACATTATTTAGAAGAAATATTTTCATAGCCATTCTAGTTTAATTGGTGGGCTAGTTGACAAAAGTAAAAGAGGCAAAACACAATTCATCTTTCAAATTAATTCCAGCTCCATTCCGAGCTATTTGTGCAATCAGATTCTTGATCCGGCAAGGAGCTTCTTGCCACACAACCATATTGTTCGTGGCCATCAACGAGGTGGTCATTAGTAACCATGAATCTTGCAAGACCCATGTTCATCCATCCATCGAAAGTGTGAAACCCATAGTATTATTATCTTTAATTGTTGGCCCATTAAGTTAAGCAGTTTGTTTAGCACGTTAGTTTGGTCCAAAAGCTTGGTATACATAATATGGCAGCCATTTTCATTCCATTTCCCCTTCCCAGCTCTAAACTGTCTTCCCCTTTCCTTTGCTGGAAAAAAAGAAAAAAAATTCTCTTCGAAACCCAAGTTACCAACTGATTATTTAATTCCTTTATCCTGAGTAAGTTTTCTTAATTTTTTTTAATTTATGATATTGTTTTAGATCTTTTTCTTTGTACTAAGTTTGTTGAAAAATTAGGGTTTATATGATGTTAGTTATATATTAATAGATTTTTTGAACTTGATTCATGTGGGTCATATATATATATATATATGAATTAATTGAGTAGCAAAGAATTAATATGTAATTTTGTTTAATGGGACTATCTTGATGTGTTTTGAATAACTAATTGAGGAATATTAGTACTGGAAAGAAAATAAGAAGATATGACAGGATTATGTAGAGAAGATCAATATTAAATTTTAAAAAATATGTGTGTGAGGTTGAAAATGATATAATTACATTTTAGTCTTTAAATTATAAAAAAATACAATTTTACCCTTGGATTCTTGAAAAATCAGTTCGATCCCCGCTTGTAAATGATAGTTTTTCAATTAAATCTTAATAAGTAATTAAGGTTTATTGATAGTTTACTATCAAGCTTTATTGCTTCTATTTGAATTGGGAATTAATTTTATTTTGTGTTGACATACATCTAGGTATTTTAGGGACACCACCTACTACTCTTTTACATGGAAGTGGTAAAAGATTGGGGTTTGCATTCTTGTTGTATAACCTTGATTAATTGATATAAATATATATTTAATAATTACTATAAATTATATGTGCTTGTATTTACATGATTATATAAAATGAGATATATACATTTTGATATCATTTAAATGAGGTGTATTGATGTGTACTTAGATGAGGTGTATTGATGTGTACATGCAAGGCCTGCATATGATGTAATTAGCCATAAGAATTATTCTTAATTATATGTGTTTGCTTATATACAGTCATATGAAATGTGATACATGCATTAATTTGATATCATTTGGATGTGTGCATGTGTATATTGATTGATGTGATGATTGTTTTTTAAATATTTGAATCTTTTTTGTTTTAAGAATGTTTTAGTTTGATATATTTAAGACTTAATATGATCCAAGTAACCTTTCTATACCATCTACCAATTATGTTCTAGTTTAGGTGTATAACAATTATAATATGAAATCAAAGACTCTACGAGTTTAGTGATTATTGAAGTGTATAGTCTATAAGGCTTTGAAATATTCCCATTAATTTTTAGATATTTGTAGTATTAGCATCATGTGGAATAATGTTTTTAATTGTTCTCTTTATGCCCATGTATTTCATACAAGTTTAAAATAAAAAAGAGTAAGTCATTGGTTGCCTTACGTAAAGTTGAAAATGATAAGTTTTCTAATTATTTTATTTTCAAAAAGAAACCAAAGGTGTGTGTCTATATATATATATATCAAAAAACCAATAAAAAAAATGCTTGAAATCAAACTAAAACAAAAACTATTCTTAATCTTATAACTGTTTTTTAGGCAATTTTAAGACTTAAAAATACCTAAACAGAATCACTTTTACTAAATAGAAATTGTTGGTACCAAGATAAATAATTTTGGTGGTTGAAATTATGGTAAACATCGATTTTTTCTTTTTAATGTTGGAAACCATGAAGTCCCTCTCTCCTTTCTCGAACCACGAATTAAAATATATATATATATATATATATATATATAAGTTTTGGATCAAAATTGAATCTTAGACATTGAAAAGTACCTAAATTATATTATTTGTAAAGTTTAAGAACCAAAATGTATATTTTTAAACTTTCAACATATCATCCATTTTAGTTGCTATTTTCATTTAAACCCTCCTTCTTTCTATGTTTAATTAGCCTAAGAAATCACAAGCAATTGACATTCAATTTAAGGTCAAATTATCAATTATAAAAGTTTGAGGACTAAAATTAAAAAATAAAAATATACAATAAGTGAACAATAATCTACGAGTGTGTGAAAAACACAACATAATGTTTTGTCTATAGTGAAAGCACCACCTGCTTTAGTTTTAATGATAACTAAAAGTAAAATTATAAAAATTGAGAGACATATATAGATTAAGATATTTAATTTTGCAAACGAGATATTTACTCGGTTGTGTTTATTGAATTTATTTATTAAAATTAATTTTTTTCAATCAAATGATAATAAAAATAGACACAGATATTAAATTTATTGAATAAAATATAAGAAAAAAAATATTATGCAAGACTGCACGTATTAGAAATATTATCTTAAAATATTTTTTTATTTTCTTTATTTTCAAAAATAAAATTTATCTATATAAAAGACAAAAAGAAAGAAGAATATAAATAATCTTTTCAACACCATTAAAAAACAATTATATCCAAAAAAAGTTAAATAAGAAAAAAATAATAGAGGAGAGATATTAATTGAAAAATAAATTTAAAGATTATTTAAAAAAGTAAAAATATATCAATTAAAAACTAGAAATATATATTAGAAAAAACAATAATAGAATGGGTATATTGGTTTAATTCGTCAAAATTGTGGTTTGAGCCATGGACCCAATTAAGTTCAATATTTTTTTTTATCTCTTAAATTTATATTAAAAAAAATACAAAAGTGTCTAGGCTCTCAGGCCTCTAGCCCCACACATCTAAGCCATTGTAATAGAAAAGTCTAAATGTGTAGGTGGGCTTTCAAGCCAAAGCTTAAGCCTTCAAGTTTGAGCTTAATTTTATTATTATTTGTTTTTAAAAGGTATTGGTGACCTGCTATCTAACTTTATTTTTTTTTTAAATAAGCCAGTGAATATTATCTACTATGACAGATAATGTTTCATCTATAAGTCCAGATTTTAGTCACCATTATTGTGGTTGGAAACTTAAGAGAGCATTTCTCTTTGCTTAAAAAATTCAATTAGAAGTCATTTCAACTCAAAATACCTCGCCAACATCTTTAGAATACTTATAAAACTAATCTATCAATCCAAAATACTTAAAAAAATTTAAAAATTCAAAATCAAACTGGGTTAGTTTTGACTTCCTATACTTAAATATGTTTTTTTAGGCAATATTGAAACTTCACAAACACTATCAAACCCCTCTCATATCATAGAATTCGCAAACACTTAAAAAAACTATTGTAATGGCTAGAAATAAAATAGACATTAATTTTCTCTCATCGCCAAAATTCATTGACCCATTTATCTCTTCTTTTCTTCAACAGGATTGAAAAATAATATAAATAAACTTTTCCATCAAAAATAAATTTTAAAAATTTAAAGGGACTTAAATTATATCAATTGTGTTATTTTTAAAGATTAAGGATTTAGATGTATTTTTTCATAAAATCTTTTACATGCCATTCATATTTGGTATCCTTTTCATTCCGGTTGCTCTTCTTCTAATTCCATTATTACTTAATAAATCAAAAGCAATTTGATTTTGATTTAGATCAAATAACTAGAAAAAATTTAAAGGATCAAAATAAATTATTAAAAAATAAATAATAAATCGACATTGTTTTGTGAATATATTAACAATGTCAATCTAAATGAAATCATGCAACCTTCTAGTTTATTCTATAATGTTTTTTATTTATTTAAATATTTTTCACATCTAGTTGGTTATCTTTAATGCTACAATGGGCATTAACATTAATATGAATAGGGTGTCGATGCATGTTGGATGCATGCTGGGAGTGGGAGTGAACTATTTAATATCATTATTGATATATCTCCATCTTCTAATAGAATGGATTTAAAAGGATGATAACGTGGACAATTTATAAGTTTCAATTACCTTCTTTATTCTCAAGAGACGTGTTTTTTTTATATAAATATTTATTATGTTTAATATTTTTAATTTAATTTGTATATGTCTCAAATCTTCTATTAAACCATAAATCCAAATATAAAAACTACCACCTTTTAAGTACCAAGCATATAATAGATTTAATTAATCGTCTGGTTGGGTTTTTCTTTTTTTTCACTGGAAATATTTTTTTATAATAATGTTTTTTCTCTTAAAACCTCGGTCTTCAATAGAAGAGGAAAAAAGCCACCCATTCTTATTGGCTCTTAATTTTAGTGTTAAAAAAAAAGTGTGGATTAAAACTCTTCAAATAATAAGATTCTAAACACTCCAAATTGGGAGGTGTCTCATTGGTCACTTTGACTCTCCTACCATACTCTACAGCACACAGTACCACATCACCACCCACCCCTAAAAACACAACTTAAAACTTAAAAGGTATCTCTAATATAATTCGCTAACAACCAGGGGGCCCCACAGTAGCCTATATAAACCCTGAACAATCAGGCGCTACTCTCCTCACGCACGCAAGAAGGAATTCCAGTTTCAGTTTCAGTTTCGTTCTCCTTTGGCTTCTCTCTCGTTCTTCTCGCCCAATACCCTAATTTTTGGATTTCTGTAAAATCCTCAAATTAATCAATCAATGCCAGGCAAGCGCTTTCGCTTAACTCATACGCAGAGCTTCAGCGACATTGGTTTCAGCAACCACCGACTTTCGCCGTGGGACGCTGGTTTCATTGCTGATGAGACGGACAATCAGTCTCTCCAGAAGATTATCACGGTTTCGCCTCCCCAGCCGCTGCTGCCAGAGAAAGAGAAGGATATAGGAGGTGGATTAGTGAAGACTGAGCATTTTCTTGATAGGTGTGGCTATTGCAAGAAGAGATTGAATAAAAAACAGGATGTCTATATGTACGGGTAAGATTTTGTTTCTTTTCATTATTTTCATTCTATGTTGCACTTATCGCGGTTTTTTTTTTTTGTTGATTTTGGAAATAAAATAATAATGCATAATTGATTTTGCATGTTGTCATTGTATCAAAGAATTTCTAAGAACAGATGCAATTTGCTCTAATATTTTTTTTGAGTCAATGTCTGAGAAAATTGCGAAATAGAAGTATACCTTGGAGTTTTCCCTCCGTCATGATTTGTATCTTTTTTTGCTTGCCTGTTTTGAGCAATGAAAGGCAAATTGATTAAGCAAAGTAGTGCTGTTAGGGTTAGTAGGGGATCATTCATGTGGCCTTCCTGAGGAAAAAGAACTCTATTGTGATGCTTGCGCGGTTGCTGAGAAGGGAACCGGGAATGTATGAGGAAGGAATAGATGTTATACCTTTTCATCCGGTTAGATCACTACTAAAAAATAGAGCAATTAACAATTAACTAATCTGTTGTGGATAAAACTAAAATTCATTGCTGATTTTTTAAATAATTTTTTTTGACAGTTTATTGTTTTTCAGCAATGGATTTTCTGTTACTAAATCCGATGTTGATGTTAAAAAAATTATATATATACAATCCGTTGCTAAATCATCAACTGAATTATTCTGCTGCTAAAATCCGATGCTAATAACCTATTTTTTAATAGTGGATGTTTTCCTTTTGGCTTTGCTTCTCTGTTCTCTACAGTATATTTTTTGTATTTGCTGGAGAATGTTTTAGATGAATCCGCAGATTAGTGCATTTTGATGAAGTTGGAGTAACACCGTTTTTGCAATGCAGTTACTTGGGTGCTTTTTGTAGTCCTGAGTGCCGTGATGCACAGATTGCAATTGATAAGGCAGGGCAGGAAGTTCGTGGACAATCAATCGGAACGAAGACTTGAAGCAACGGGACGAATAAATTGTATCTAGCTAGATAGTGCCATTGCGAATTAGAATTGGTGGTGCATTGCTGTCAAGTTTTTCGGATTGGCTTGCACCTGTGACTAGAGTTGGCATCCTTAATTTGCACTTACACTCCCATGACTAACACAACATTGGGCACAGTTTGTTTTAGGATCGAAAACCTTTTTCTTTCATAGGTTGAATATGGATATTGCATTTTCCTGTTTTCATTGGAAAATGTGATTTTATGAATTTCTTGATATTTCAAGCTTAGAATTAGTCATGCATATATGATGAATTGGATTTGTTACAGAATCAGAAACCCTATGTATATCCTTCCATACAGTTTGTGTTTGTTTTCAATGATTTCAAATTTTCAACGATGAGATGGCTATTATATCGCGAGCTTGCCTTTTGCTATTGCTTTCTTCACTATATATCTAACTGCTCATGCTTCAATTTATTTGATTTCAAGCATCTTATGAAGTTTAGCTGCTGGATATACTAACATTTGAGTGATCACGAAAAAAATATATATGAAAATGTCATCATCTTCACATGTATCGTGTGTTTTCTCCATCTTATGAAGTTTAGCTGCTGGATTTACTAACATTTGAGTGATCACGAAAAAAATATATATGAAAATGTCATCATCTTCACATGTATCGTGTGTTTTCTCCATCTTATTGATCGTTTCCCCACATTTTTTTCCCATATGAAACTTTTCATACATGGATTAGACTCACATGGTCAGGAAGAACTTGGATCAGCCGGAATATTCACCACTGCAACTTGATTTGAATCCGGGCCACTCTAAGTTCGAATCCTTGTGTTTTTTCCTTCGTTAATTTCAAACAGGTTTTGATATCTTATTAATTGTTTTCCCCCATTTTTCCCATATGAAACTTTTCAGTCATAGATTACGCTCACAGGGTCAAGAAGAATCTGGATTAGCTGGACTACTTACGACGGCAACTTGATTTCAATCCGGGCCACTCTTAAGTTTGAAGAATTCATGATTTCTTGTGTTTTTTCCTTCATTTCAAACAGGTTTGAACTCTTTATTTCTCGATTTTTTTTCGACCTGTAAAATAAAACATACGGGCAATGTTTGAATGGGCCTTTTGGAGCATCACCAGTCAATTACTTTACGTAGTCAGTGGGCTAGAGACTATGGGAGGTGAGATTTTGAAATTGATCAGGCCCATTGGGAAGAAATTTTTCCTTGCCCACTGCTCTTACCCTAACGGCCCATTAGTTGTATTTCCTCTCACTGTTCCTCATTCGAATTCCACTTTGGAGCTACTTTTTTAGTGTAAACTGCTAGCGAATCGAGTTTATATTGACAGGTGCTTTTATTAGTCTCTCTTTTACTCATCTACGTCAAATACCTGCAATTAAAAAGTTTGCTCTTTTTTTTTCTCCTGTGTTTGTTGTTTTCTCCCAAGTGCGTGGTAAGAAATGCCAGTTCCGTTAATATTGAAGAGGCTAAGCCCACAATAATGTTAATCCGATCTTTTCAAGGTCATCCTTAGTTAATCTTTCTGCTATATCGAAAAACCGTGGTTAGCACAAAGTTCCTATGGATACTGTTCTTGTCAATTCCGTTAATTAAATCCTTATCTTGTTCAGCCTTAATCTGGTCTTTAATTAACGACAACTAAATCATACGGGGAACATGTAGCTGCTCTCACGGGACACTGTAAATTGCTACTACAGTATTTTCCTGCAATTAATTAGGCTGGCAACAATTGCAAGAGAGGTATTTGTGATTAGAAAGACTTGAAAAAGAAGAAGACAATGATCTCTCACTTGCACAACAATGAAATTTTACAACTGCAGAATATTATAGTCTCAGAAGCAAAATTTACTTGCCGTACAAAATCCAAAACACCAAACCCGCTAACCCTAGAGAAGTCAATCAGCAAGCCTGAAGCCCATGAAAACCCCACAAATACCCTCTGATAAAACCCCAGATACCCCAGCAACCAACACGAACACCAAAGACCTCGCTGAAAACAGCGCAAAGCGATGGAGCTCGAGATCTGAAAACGACGACCAAAAAGCAAAGTGAACCGATGAAAAAAATTCAAAGTGAACTAGAATGGTGGCGTGTTGAAGAGAGGTAAACCCTCGCATCACAGTGAGACCCATAGAGAAGTCGAGCTGGAAGGATAGGAAGAAAGATTCTTTTATATATATATATTATCGAAAAGAAAAGTAGTAACATTGGCTTTGAAATGATTTTTCCCACTTGAATTTGAGGTTTATGGTCTGTTGTTGATGATTTCTTTTGTTTTGCTGATTCTCGGTAGTGCTTTATATTGTTTATGTTTTGTTCTTAGGTTCTTGGGTTTTGTTTCGAGCACGGCTACTGGTCTTGGTTTGATGGCTGTCAGATTGTGGAGTGCTGGTTTGTCCATTTCTACTTCATGTTTACGCAAGAGTTTTTTCCCGATGTTTTTTTTCCTTGGGATTTGATTTCTGATTACATTCTGGTTATGGCTTCTTCTTTTTAACAGTTAGTAGCCTGCCTTAGAAAAGAAAGGAAAGTGATTATTTTTTGTTCGACTTGGTTTGTTCTTTTTAATGTTTTTGTTGTTAATTTGTGCCTTGAACATTGGCAATAGCCCGTGTGATTTTTATGGTGGTGCTGCTTAGGGAGTCGAACATGCTTTTGGAGAATCTGTGTGCTTTGTTTGGTTAGAATTTATGGCTTTTTTTTATTTTTTCACTCCGTGTAACTGAAAACTTATTTTTACAAACTGTATATTTGTTTTCCATCGTTTTGGTAGTTGTTTCTACATTTCTCTGTTTTACTACACGAACTTCTTTGCACCCTGAGGTTGCTTTATGATAGTTTGCATTTCATAGGAATTTATGTAGCTCAAGTGAAGGGTGAGCCGCCACTCTTTTTCATCGCTTGCGCTGTGTTGAGGCATGGTTTTCTTTACGATCAATTGTCTATTCAATAACTAGTAAAGCAAAAAATATGCTATGCCAACTTAAAAATTCTCGGTTGAACTTGCTGCTAATTTTTTCTTCGTCATTCCATTGACAAAGAATTGCTTTACAGAATCCTAGATTAAAGGTGCATTTATTTTCCTTTCCTTTTCCCCTTTCTGTTTTTTAGGATGATAATGACCCCTTAAATAGTTGTTGGATGATGATATAGCTAGATCTAAATGATTCTTGGAAATCACATATTTTTTTTTACCAAGCGTGTAAGGGGATTGATCTTTGCGTTTGCTTGAGAGGTTTGAAAAGCAGCATTGACTGAATTAAAAGATATCATAAGCAAGGAATATGAAAACGCAGATGTTTTGCAGTTTTAGTGAATTTCAACTCAGAATATAGGGTACTACGTCCTTAGCATTGGTGACAAAGTATGCCTCAATTGAGTTCTTATTGATTTTTGGTATTCAATATCTTTCAAGCAATCAAAATTGTGCTAGTGGAAACAACATCCTTTATAAACTCTATATAAGATATTATAGCTTAATACATCATATACTGCCAAGAACTTTTTTTTTTGCTATATGATAAAAGTTCTTTGTTGTCTCTTTTCGTTTTCATACCCCCAGCTGCTCTCTTTTTAGCATTTTTTTCACCTTAGTGTTTTCTCTTCGGTCTTTTTTACATCTGATGAGTATTTTATTTCCCCATATTCCTTACAATGAGTATTTTTCCTTTCTCTTGCATTTACATAGCAAAGATGCCTCACTAACAACATTTTATGGTGACAGCCCTGCGTATGCGGTTAGTTTCCCTCCCAAATAAGTTGATTAATAGGGGAACCAAGTTTGCTTCTTCTAGCTGCGAAGCATCTGAACCACTGCGAAAAAAAACAATGGTCTTCTGCGTCAACCCACGCTGTAGGTAACTCTCCATTTATTCTCTGCTGCGTCATATTTAGTCCCCCGTTAATCTTAGTCCTTTGTCAAACTGATATTGTGGATAATAGTTAAAAAGACTAGACTGTCACCTATTTTATTGAATGCCATAGTAATCTGAATTAAAGCTCTGAGCTACGTTATGTAGTCACTTGTGCCTGATCAAGTGAACTATAATGCTCGTTTATATTCATATTTGCTTGATATAGCATTCCACTGTCATTTTGCACCAACTCTTTCTTTTTTCAAAACATATTATGCCTGAGCTGCATTGATTAAAACCAGTTGGCATTGCTTTAGTTGGACAGTTTGCTCTGGTAGATGACGTGTTTCCCTTGGTTTTTTCATCACCTTGCTGTTGTTTCTGTGGTTGCTTATGGCCAGCTTTTCCTGGGTTGAACTTCAATAAATGGAGACCCGACAGTTGTTGACAGAAACGACAACTTATTAATAAGTTGGTTTCTCGCATGACTTATTGTCGTTACACCTAAGCATTTGCTTATACACAACATAGCTAGTTTTATGAGCATATAAAAGCCTGTATTAGATTATATCTCCGTTCAGATCTTAATTTTCAATGGGATGGATAGCAATTCCTCTTTTTCAATCTTTTTTGTTTCAGCTACTAATTTAATCATGTGGGTCATTTGCAGGACATCTAGAGCTATATAGCCATGAATTAACTTTTTGTGATGCCACATTCTTTTTTCCTTCCTTCGACAACATTCTACTTAACTCTCTTGCCATACGCTGCTATATTTAGCTCTTTTGGATTTATCGAACGTCTTTTTGTTATGAATTCCTCGGAAAACAACCATGTTCAGTTAATGTAGCCTTTTGTTTTCTTATGCAACTAACATGCAAGTTTTGATGGCGCATGACCATCTCTTTCATCTGCCTTTGCAATTGCTCAACCACAACATTCATTTTCTTACAATACACCGTAATCTTGCTTGCATATTGAGAAAGTTCTTCCATTTTTTTTTTTTTGGTTATAGTCGATGTGCAATTACCAAACAAGCCCGCGGCAGCGCACGGGCATCCACCTAGTGGAGTCTCCTAGGAACCTTTCGCTATCCTTATCAGGTACCATGAAATTTTGGGTAGATATCCACATCCTGCATATCACGGAAAAGCCCTAGCTACAGCAACTACTAGAATAGCTCAAGACAACTACTGTTACGCATGTACGGTTGCTGATGTGGACTTTACTAAAATGATGAGGCACCCATGCAAGGTATCTTAAAAAGTTACCTTAGAAATTGAAAAACTCCTCCAAAGTAGTCGCTGAGAAGATTAATCAAATGGTAGATGACATCTTTCGAATCCGAGGCGCCTTTTTCTCTGATCACGATTTTTCAATTTCCGGGTAATTTAGGTACAATGCCAAAACCTCATCGTAGAAAACGATGGTTGACTTAAAAGAAACAAATGCTTATTTTCCATGTTTTTCTATTTTCTTCGGACACGTATCATTTCTGTGTTTGATGGAGAGAAAGAGAAGAGATCGCGTGCACGTGGAGGGGCAGATACCTTTGAATCAGCTAGTTCACATCTGCATGCGCCCAGCTCTCTCCTTGTCGAAGCCATGATATCATCTAGAGTCAGTCTGTAGGTGAAAGGATTTAGAGTGTTACACCTTGTTGACTAATCTTTTACCAGCCATAAAGAGAGGCCCAGAGCCCTCGAGTGTTTGCTTCCGTTTTGTGTAACTGATCAGGGCATCTGATCACTACTGACATAACGAGTTTAACAAGCGAAAACAAAGCAGGAGTAAAAAAGAGAAGATGCTTACTCAATACGTGACATCACCTGTGCATAATAAATGCTTAACTTGGTACTACGCTCACGTGGATATTGCAAAACTCATCCTTGCCGACCTAATTATTATCCAGATCTAAATTATCTTTCTCAAGTCAGCCCCTACCCTAGTTTCGCTGTCTTTCTTGATCCAGTTTCACATGAACATAATATGCCTCCGAGGAAAGCCTTTTTTTCTCCATTCAGAGGTCTAAATACCCTAGCCTCTCTCTCTCTCTCTCTCGTGTTGTTCTGAGACAAATATAAGTCCAAACTTGTAAGGTGGTGATGATGTGCGATGTTAGGGGAAAACAGCTGAAAGGGAAGGCTTTTAATTATTACAGTATTTCTTTGCCTCCCCGCTGGGCTCACATTCGTTATGTTACTTTTAAGCGTGAGGTCGTTGTCTGATATGACAACAAATGGAGATGATTCTACTGCGTGTTCCATAGTTCTATTTGTCATTTAGGTCCAACCGCTTTTAAGATTTTTTTAATTTTTTAATTTCAAATAATTTTTTTATATATTTTTAGATAGTTAATTAAGTTTTAGAAAATAAAAATATATATTATTTTAATTTTTTTCTAAATAAAAAAATATTTTAAAAAATAATCTCTACTACAATTCAAAACAAACATATAAAATAGTAAATTTTTTGTTTGTGATTTGAAGAAATTGTTTAAAAAAATATAAACTTTTTTAATCAAGATATCAAGAAAATATAAATTATAACTATAATATATGTTTATTAGATAAAATTTACAACAGTTCTTGATTAGTTAAGACTTTCAAATATATAATTAAATATAAAAGATAAACTCCTCTTTTCCATTAATTTTACTCCTGCCAAATCTCTGTCTTGTCCCAAACTTAAAATTTACAAGAGTACTTTCACGTCTTTTCCTTTCCAAAAAAAAAACACACCATGCACACGCACGCTTATGGGTGCGCGCGCGCGTGTGTATATATATATGCCAAAATTAATCGTACAGGACCTCGCACAGTGGATCGAATTATTCCAGCTAGCGTATCCCAATTGATATTTATGGAATGTCATTCCCTGACGTCATGTGACAGGAAAACTCTCTGCCACGTCATACATGACTGAGCATGACCAGGAGGTGTGCTTCGGGCTTTCCAAGACTTATGCCAAATGTTAATTGTTCTGGCAAATAGGGCACTGACAGGTGTCCGGCCACGAGATTGTCAGTCTGTTGGGAGCTTGCCGTTGCTGATTCTATAGCCTATAATTTATCAGAGCGCAGATCAGAAGCCATGCTCTTTAAATTGCAGGTCTTGCAGTGTTCGTTTTGCTCATGTTGTATTAAAATAATATTTATTTTATTTTTTAAATTAGTAAATTAAAATTATTTTGATTAAATAATTTAATCTAAAATTTTTACAAAAATATTTTTCAACTGCCAAAACAAACAACGCTGTAAAAGTGGTGTATTTAATGTAAAAGTCACATAATAGAAATCTAAGTAAAGTGATGATGGGGTGTTTTGTCTTCCCAGAAATAATTGATAAGTTTTTGTTAGGCAGCTTATCCTACCAATATATCATGTGATCATCACTGAGAGATAACAGGTATTATTTATTTTACTTTTGAATATTGCATTTCAAGAGAAAATGAATGGTAATTTGAGACAGCATGAACTAGCTAGATTAAAGTATCATTAATTATTATATCCAAGCCTTGTTAGGTTTTAACGGTTTAAAGTTTGTATTTGATACAGTGATGAATAGTATTTTCAATTATAAATATATTAAAATGATATTATTTTAATTAGGTTTTTTGTATTTTTTACATTAGTGTGTTAAGATCATTAAAACATATATATATAATCAAAAAAATTTAATTTATATATATATATATATATCAGACTAACTACAATTTCCAATTGGTACGTTGGAGAAAACTCTTTCCCCAAAGGAAAAGCAAAGATGATAGTGCAGGCAGGATAAGTTGCAATCTTTACAAGTGTTATCGATGGAGAATCTCTTTTGAACATGCTTGACATTTCTTTTAATACATGATATGTTCGTAGATCCTTTGACCGACTTTAATGGGTAACTTACTATACATCTTTTAGTTTTTTGATCTAGGATCTTTGGTAAACGTGGTTATTATTTTTTAAAATATTTTTTATTTTAAAATATATTAATTTTTTTTAAAAAAATTATTTTTAAAATCAGCGTATTAAAACGATCCAAAATATAAAAATATTAAATTTTTTTACTATATTTTTTAATGCTCTCTTAATTAATATCTAAATCTATAGTGAGCGTATTAAAATAATCTAAAATATAAAAATTAAATTTTTTGACTATATTATCAAATACTCTCTTAATCAATATCTAAATTTACAGCCAATATCATCTCAATTTTAAAAAGTTCTAAGTTATATGAAAAATGCATATTAAAAACGAGGTTAGGGGAGCTAAAGAACTTCTTAGAAAAAATAAATAAATAAATTATAATTCAGTAAAAAAAACAAGAATTGATGGCTAATTTTAGATTCAAGCAGATGAGATCAAAAACTGTAAATTAAGTTATTTATGTGGTATTTGGAAATTTCATAATAATTATTTTTAAAAGTTTTTTTTACTCAAAATGCATTAAAATAATATGGTTTATATTTAAAAAAAATTATTTTTGATATCAACAATCAAAACAATCTGAAAATACATAAAAAAATTAATTTGAAAAAAATTAAAAATAATATAATTTTTTTCAAAAATATTTTTGAAATAGAAAAACAAACAACCTTTTCAAAAATTAATGTTAAGACGTTTAATGGCAATCGACGCCCCTATAGTTCAATATAAATTGAATTTTTATAATTCAGAAATAGCATTAATTACAAAAATCATAAGAAGAAACATGACTAGTACCAAGGAATTAAGAGACCTGTGATTTCTTATAGCTAGCAGAGCACAAGGCTGCGGCATATATTGGAAAGAGATCACAACCTACGTAAGATACTCTCGTAGTTGAGGTTTTTGCACAGGCTATCTTTTTTGCGCGTTAATTTTATACCGACCGGTCCCACCTGAAGACTACTCAGTTCTCATTGCACATCATAAAATTTCATGATACGGTGGAAGTTCGAAATCAGAGAGGCCAACGGTCAGATGATATTACTTGAAGAAATTTGGGAGGGCGACCCATATCTTCTACGCGTTCTTTCCTTTCCCTTTTGGCTTCTTCATCATGTTTCGACTGCTGAATATGATCCTTTAAAAGCAGATTGTTTCCTTCAGAACACAGAGAGCAATGCCCCCCACCATCCCCATCCCCATCCCCACTTTGATTTTCTGTCTCCCCTTCTTTCTTGTCACCTCGACCAAAGCTAAAGCTTGCACTTCAAAATAACTACGTTCAAAAGCTTAAATCCAGGAGAAAAAGAGCAGTGACAGAATTTTCAGGAAATTTTCAGGAAATTTTCAGGAAAGTTTAACATGAACGATCAGTGGAATTTCGATGAAAGACAACACATAATCATCCATAATCTTTTTACCATAAAAGTAGCTTAAAAATAGCTTTAACTAAACGCACAGGTGTTCAGCGTAATTAATTAATTAATCACTGCAGAGGATGGCGACCAAAATGCTAATTTAATGGTTACTAAATTTTGGTACTAGATATCACGATACAAACTCATGATCTTTTTGAATAATAAAAGTTATCCATGTATTGATTTCCCAGTCCGATGAAATCTAATACCATCTTGTTAAGGCAGAAACAATGCACTGATGTCCCCTTGAAAGAAACAATTGGCTGTTTTTAATTTGATAAAGGGTAATGGAAAATACAAATGTGGATCCCAGAATATTGGTTTAATCAGGACAAGAAATAAAAGGCCACTAGCATCCGTCCATACGTATACCTCTGGATCTTCTGCACATTACATGATTGATCCTTAAATATATCATCAAATTGCCTCAAAGTAACAGACATGCTTATGGAAATGGATTGATGTGTACTTGTTACAATAGTTTTGTGCTTCTTATGATATGTTTTACTAAAAGAAAGTAGTGGTGGTGGTGGTAGTGGTGGTGGTGGGGGGTGGAATGGGAGGCAAAGTAGTCAAGTCTGGTCGGTGGCTAGCACAGAGTTGCTAGAGAGGAGCTTCCACTGTCATGCTGTTACTGATGCACCTGACTTGCATGTGTGCCTCAATAAGGGTATCCTCGGCTTCAACGGCCAAGTCTTGATTAATAACGTGACTTGTTTCTCAAACAACTATTGGGGAATCCGACCGGTAATGTTCTGATATTTGCTCATAGGAGGGCCAAGCACACTGACATAATTTTTAACGTGGTTCGGCAAAATCGCTTACATCCATGGGAGAAGTCAATATATTTAGAGATAGAGAAAGAATACAAAACAAATACATAGAGGAGGATGATAACTTCATTCTACTCTACTCCCAGCCTTCTCTTTGCTGTCATTACAGCTGCTGCAATGGCAGCAGCCTTACTGCCATTGCAGCTCTCTCTTCCTCTCTACTCTCTTCACATTCTCACAATTCTTTTCTCACATTTTGCTCTCTAACATATGCCTCTATTTATAGGCATTCATGGAGGCTTTTCTTCAACAAAGGTGGCTGTCAACTCCAACTCTTCTTCAACAATGGTGGCTGCCAACCTTTGACATCTTGTATGAATGCACATGATTGGTGCAATACCAAATGGTTGTTGCACATTAATGGCAACCAACCTAACAATCACCCCCTTTGCCATTCATGTAGGGCAGCTGTCCTCTTTCTTCTTCAACACAAGCTTGTACCTTGCAGCTCTTCCAAGCTTTCTATTTTGAGAGCATCTTTGGCCAAGTTTACAGGTACTTGCCAAACCTTTCAATCATCAGAGTAATCAAAGCACATCTTTTCTCACACAACAGGATCACTATAACCAGATGGTCTGCCACATCACATATGAATAGTGTTAACGCTTGTCTCTGGAACAACATTCCCCTTCGAGCGTGCTCGGTCTGGAATGATTCATCAAGCCTCACATCAAGGCTTATAACACCCCCTCAAACGGATATTTCAAGTGCGACAGTCATTATTTGAGTATCTCAATATGATCACAAGCTCACCACTCTTCCAAGAGTTTACTCATCCAGGAGTTGCGCCTGCCCTCTGTTTCACCCTAGAAACCACGCCTTACTTCTCCATGAGTCTCCTACTCTTAGTCTCAAGAGTCTAGGTAGCTTTCCACCTTAACCATGGAGGCAGCCCATAAAAGGTTGATCCATATCTGTCTTCATACTCTGAGTATTACAATGCCATTATCGAGCTCACCACCTTGACAAGAGTCAACTTGTTCCCGGAACCTGCGCATGCCCTTCTGCTCCTTCATAGCAGCCGCGTCTTAATGCTCCACAAGTCATCCACTTATTGTCCAAGGCAAATGTCTTCTAGCTCATTGATCTTTAGCATGGGGGCAATATCCATGAAAGTCAATCCTGCATTTATCTCTATACTCATCATAGCCATTTCATTGACTATCCATCTGTCCACTCATACCTAGTCATCACATTGGCTCTGGGGCGTTCTGAACTGGGCTCCTTCCACGGCCCTCACACCTTCTCCTGAGGTGTCTCCGCTCGTCGTCATGCGGTGGTCTAATCATAGGCTCATCTCATAGCCCTCACACCTTCTCTTTAAGGTGTCTTCGCCTTTTATAGACGGTCGCATCCTTCTTCAACTGAGATGCTTCAAAGTGGCTCCATAAATTCTCTACCACCATGTGGACTATGGGAGAGATCACTGCCACTAATTATATAGAAAGAGAAAGTTGCGGTATACTCCTCGCAATCCTCCACCTCAATTTCTATGTTTGGAGCTTCTACGCCTTTTCTGCTTAACAACTCCAACCACACCAACTCCCTTTGGTGTCTTTGCCTTTCATCATAGGCGGTCGCCTTTTATCACAGGCGTTTGCACCCCTTTAATTAGGTGCATCTACAACAGCTCATCTTTCCATCCTTGCATGCATTGAAAGATCCTTGCTTGTTGCCTTTATCAAGAGCACAAGAGACTTCTTGTTGTACAACTTTTTCATACAGTCTCTGCTCTAAGCTTCATCTGGGAACTTCCTTGCACCTGTTGTCTTATTATAGTACCTCGTTGGATCCTTCAAATACTCCTACACAATCTCCATGTGTCCTCGTGCATTTTTTGTTCTCTAGATTTCTCCTTATTCCTTGCTTATGTTTGACAGCAGCTCACCTTGTCACAACATCTATCCAAGTCAAAATAGGGTGCCAATCTTTATCCCTTTTGTTGATGTATTTCTCTACCATTATCAGGGTCTTCACCAATTCTCCCCTCGAGAAATTACAATCACCGAATCTAACTTCCTTGGAGAAATCACCTCTCCATCAGATCCTTGATCATACGGAACCCAACTGTTCCTTTGTGCCGTCATCCTGCTAGTCTTCAACAGTTTCATAACAAACTGTCACATATATAAAAATAGTACCGTATGGATAATCCTTCCACTAAGCAAGTTCCCAGGAAAGATTGGAGGGGTCACACCGGTCCCGCTTAAAACCCAATCTCCTAAACAGAACTTCTTAGGCCATATCTATCCATCGTACTGTCTTTTCGTATATACAACCATTTGTTAGCCTTGTCGCGACATTTCTTTACAAGTGATCTGGGGTATCCTTGTTTTATACCTGATTTCTCAACATCTGGCGAGACTACCAGTGCTCAGATTTGTCAAGATTGGTCTTCATCAAATTTCACTCTCCACCTCGGGTGTCCAGAGTGTCCCCAATTTTGCCTTCCCTCAAGTCAATTAAAATTCCCCATATAACAGTTCAACACATGTAATTGGGCAAACATGTGTGATTTATTTTCTTCATCTCCATCGACCACCATAATGACCATCAGATGCTTCCTGATCGGGCAATCTCTCTTTAATAATTCACCACCATCATTTATGATCTCAATCTCAACGATCAGACCATACCATTGCATTCGGAACGATCAAATTAGCTAGAAACAAGTCTGAAATCATCCAAATCGCACTTCAGACGGCTGAGATCTCATCAAAACAATTTTCGCCTAATGAGTGGTCCAGATTCAATCTCAGATCCGGTTGCACATAGACTCCGCCACACAGAATCTTGTCCCTCAGCTCGGCTCAACTCGGCTCGGCTCACTCGGCTCGGTTCGGTGATGGTGACATGGCCACGGGACCCACAACGATAACGTGGTGCTGACTGGTGCTTGACGTGGCATGTTGACGTGGCCGATGGCGTGTCTGATGACAAGGCAGTTTGACTTGTCAGAGTGCTGATATGTCAGGTGGCGTGTCTGATGACTGTGCAGAACTGCTGACGTGGCTGATAACGTGGACAGCCAACCCCGCCGGCGCGTGCAACGGTTTCCGACTTCTGATTTCAACGCGGTTTTCACCAGTGGCTTCGTCTCTTCCTCCTCTACACAATGGTATGGTCAAAACACAATTTTGACAACTTTTATTTTTGAGCAAAATCAAACATCACGTTAAAACCATGTGCTCTGGTACCAATTGTTGGGGAATCCGACCGGTGATGTTCTGATATTTGCTCATAGGAGGGCCAATCACACTGACACAATTTTTAACGTGGTTCAGCAAAATCGCTTACATCCACGGGAGAAGTCAATATATTTAGAGATAGAGAAAGAATACAAAACAAATACATAGAGGAGGATGATGACTTCATTCTACTCTACTCCCAGCCCTCTCTTTGCTGTCATTACAGCTGCTGCAATGGCAGCAGCCTTGCTGCCATTACAGCTCTTTCTTCCTCTTTACTCTCTTCACATTCTCACAATTCTCTTCTCACATTTTGCTCTCTAACATATGCCTCTATTTATAGGCATTCATGGAGGCTTTTCTTCAACAAAGGTGGCTGCCAACTCCAACTCTTCTTCAACAATGGTGGTTGCCAACCTTTGACATCTTGTATGAATACACATGATTGGTGCAATACCAAATGGTTGTTGCACATTAATGGCAACCAATCTAACAACAACCACCACTTGGACAAGGTCCCGAGCTACCCTTGTCTACCCTCTGTAAATTCTATATTCACCATTAAATGCATCTCAAATCCTTATCCCATAATGGGCTGTACAAAAATTTTGCATTAAAGCATGCTCATATTCATTGGATGTCTCTCTTGATGTGTGATCCTCTCGACTCAACAGTGCACCACCTATCATCAAGAGCTATAATTAATCTCAGATGATGGTCTTTAATAATATGTGCAATAGTGTCTTTCTCATTCTATCATCGTTCTCGTACAAGTAGTTACTATTTAAACATCTTGTTTTTTCAACCAAGAGTATTCTCAGGCCTTTTGGACCTGAGACTATTCCTCTTTCATAATTGGAGTATAAAACTAAACATTATTAGAAAATTAATAAATAAAAATAAAAATATTTAAAAATATTTTTGTTAACAAGTTTTTGAGAGATTTTATCAATATAAATATTTTCCTGATATATATCAAGGGAATTACAATAAAAAAAATTAAAATGAAGTAAAAAAAATAATGATTTACCAATGGAATTACTAATGGAATAATTTCCATTAGTAAATTTATTAGTAAATGATGAATTCTATTAATCATGTCAATTACAAAGAAAATCATTAATAAAAAAATTTCATCGAGACTTTTCAGAAAGCTCTAGAACAACTACTTTTCTATTGCATTATTAATTGTTGTTTTTCACGGACAAAATCACTGACGGATTGAAAATTCATAGGTGCAATTTGACGGTTTTCTGAAAAAAAAATCAATTCATTTAAATATTACAGATGAAATCATCGACAAATTGAAAAATTATCAGTAATTATTGGCGGTTTCTGAAAACTTTTTATGAAATTAAAATTTTAAATTAAATATTATTGGTAGAATAATTAAAAAATATTAATATTTAATTATCTATCAGTAAAATCATCGCTGACATGCTCCAATAAAAAATTTGAATCCCTTTATTTTACAAGAGACAGACTCATTTTTTCTTCTTCTTCTTCTTCATTATATGTAAAAAACATCAAGATTTATTTCTTTCTCTTCTCTTCTTCTCCATGTTTGGGTAAGTCTTCTTCTTTTTTCTTCTTTTATCCTCTTAGTTTTTTTTTAATTAATATGCTTTACAATTTTTTCTTCTCTTTTTAGCTTCACTTGCAATTATATTAAGGTGAGATTTTTTTTATTATTATTATTATTTTGTTCACTATATATTTTTTTTATTTTATTTTTAATTGTTTTTGTTCTTAATAATTGTATAAATTTTGTTGTGAGATTTTTTTTTTATTTGAGATCAATTTTTAGTTGGTTTATTTACAGGATTTTTAAAGTTTTAGCAATTGCAATTTCATTTTTTTCATATGAATTTTTTTAGTTAAATTTATTTTTTCATTCTATTTCTTTGTTGCAAATTTATTTGAGTTGACTTTTTTATTCTTTTTTCAAAGCATTTTGAGTATATATTATAGAGTGTTGATTTATGTTAATTTAATTATTTTATAAAATGATTTTGAGTATATATTATAATTTTATAATTTTAATTCAGATTACTATGGCATTCAATAAAATAGGTGACAGTCTAGTATCTTTAACTATTATCCACAATATCAGTCTGATAAAGGACTAAGATTGACGGGGGACTAACCATGACGCAGCAGAGAATAAATGGAGAGTCACCTACAGCGTGGGTTGACGCAGAAGACCATTGTTTTTTTTTCGCAGTGGTTCAGATGCTTCGCAGCTAGAAGAAGCAAACTTGGTTGTCCTGAGACTCACCGCATGCGCAGGGCTGTCACCATAAAATGTTGTTAGTGAGGCATCTGTGCTTTGTAAATGCAAGAGAAAGGAAAAATACTCATTGTAAGGAATATGGGGAAATGAAATACTCATCAGATGTAAAAAAGACCGAAGAGAAAACACTAAGGTGAAAAAAATGCTAAAAAGAGAGCAGCTGGGGGTACGAAAACAAACAGAGACAACAAGGAACTTTTATCATATAGCAAAAAAAAATAAAAGTTCTTGGCAGTAAATTATATATATATATATGATAGTTTGCATCGATGACTATACCATGTATTATTTAAAAGAGGGATTCTAAAAACGGTTGTTAGATTTGCACTGTTGAAAACAAAGTCATTAGCTTTTAATTATATTTTTTGTTCTTAATTTTTTAAAATAAAAAAAATAACTCTTCAAAATGATAGTTGCGCAACTACCATTTCATCCATTTAAATTCCATTTCATGGAATTAGCCGTGTTTTGTTTTAAAAAAATGACTATAATAGCATTGACATTACATGACATAGTTACTTTTATTATTATTTTTTAAACTCAGGTGATTAATTAAATTTTTAGAATTAATTAATCTAATAATTATGTACGACATCCCCTGGTAAATTATTTAAATAGTTAGAAAGAAAAAATATTTCTTAAACTCTATGCAAACATTAGTATGAAAATATATGTATTTAAACTCTACTGATATATATATTAATATGAAAAGACATGCTTCTAGACTTTACAGAGATATATTAATCTGAAAAACAAATTTTCAAAGGAGATTTGTTCACAGGTCCACACTCTTTCAAACACATTCTAGGACATCACCATGAATCAACTCACCTCCAGCTTGGAAGCTCATGTGCTTTCGTGGATTTAAAACATCATCGGTTTATATATGAACATTTTTTAAAAAAAACTTAAGGTCATCCTTTTTCCATAACTACATTAAATTAACAAATAAAAATTAAATCTAGGAGAGGCAGTGAGTGCATGTATTATTACTAGTGCATAACAACATGTTGGATGGCTCGGCAAGCATGCAAGCACCGGGTTGATATTATTATAATATCTCTGGAAATAAGGAAAATTAAAAATTAAAACCAGAAGAGAAAGAAATAAGAGAGCACGGGAATTTCCATGTTCAGATGCAGGAAAGAAGAAGCAGCAGCTTGGCAATGTCATGTCTGTCCGGATCCAGGCTTTATGGGATTCTCTTAAATGAACCCGCAAACGTCCAAACATGTCGTTTTAAATCTAGATCACATGATAAGTACTTTCTCTGTATAGTGCTGCAATCTCATCACCTTTGGGATCCTATTCTAGACATTTGTGCAGCAAGCTAGATTAGCTTGTAATTGAAATGCTTACTAATCATGTTATCATTAATTAACTTATGTAATCTCAAATTTTCAAACTAGAATTCTTAGAAATACGGATAATATTTACAATGTTATTCTGTTGATAATAAATTTATTGATATGAAAAAAAATACTATGTTGGTAAAACAATATCAATAATTTTTGGTATATTGGTAAGTACATCAATTATAAAATTATTAATAAATTTATTGATAAGAAAAGTATGTCAAATTTTTTTTCATCTAATCTAGAAAATCTATTTCAAAACCCATAACCAAGCACTAAATAAAATAATTAAATTGAAATTCAATGATAAATTTGAAAAAAAAAACCAAAATCTAACAAAATTGATTTTATATGAAAAAGAAAATCCTACAGTAACATTTATACAATTATCAAGAACATAAAAGGTTAAAAAATATAATGAAAAAAATCATAAAAATATGTTAATTGAAAAAACTAAGAAGACAGTAGAAGACATATCTGCACGTGAAAAAGAAAAGAAGAGAAGGAGTTAAGGAGAGAAGAAAAAGAAAGAAATGAATGTTAGTTTTTTTTACATTAAAAAAAAGAAGATTAAAAAGAAAATGCATGTCTGTTAAGAAATGAAGGAGTCTAGTCTTATTATTGAGATATTTTACCGATAAATAATTAAATATTAATATTTTTAACAATTTTGTTAGTAATTTTATTTGTAATATTTAATTTAATAATTTTTTTAAAATACCATAAATATCACCAATGACTTTCCAATCAATCAGTGATTCCATCTATAATATTTTATTTAAAATTTTAATTTAATCAAAAAATTTTAAAAACCCTCAAAACTGATGGTTTTTCAATCCATTAGTGATTTTACTTGTAAATAACAGTATTTGACAGTACAATTAAAAAATAAATAATTTTAATACTATCTAAAAAATATTGATAGAATTAACATGTCATCTATATCTTTTTAATTTGTATAATGAATAGCGATAGAAAAAAATAAATATTTTACCAACAAGTTTACGAGTAAATCTGATAAGTTAATTTGTATTAACTAAGATTAAAATAATATATATTGTCATTTCAATATATTTTATTAAAAAAATATTATTTTAAACTTTTACAAGTTAAACTATTTTTTTTACTAGTTCCTTAAATTATTTTTAAATTTATTAAATCAATATTATATCAAATATATATATATATATAATTAAAAAAATTGTTAGAAAAACTAAAAAAATATTATTCAGCCCGCAGTCGCATGGTGCGGCCTTTAAATGGAGTCCACCCACATTTGATGAACAATCCACCCACATGAAATTATAATTAAAAAATTGCATGGCTTCATTAAAGAAAATTATGGATATCTCGTCTTGATTGTAATTGGCAAATCATGATCATCAAAACACTGAACAGAGATGCTGTTGGAAGAAGAAAGGAAAACCCACTAAATACAAAAAGGAAGCACGAAAACTGAAGCAGAGAATCTTGACGTCCAGATTGTTTATTATTCCCAGCAGACCGTCCTTGTAAGAACAGCAGACGCCACATGGCAGAAAATGTTGGGCTACGTTCTAGTCTATGTGCCGCACTATACTATGATGCCTCACATCTTGCCACGCATATTCTGTCCCCATGTACACGAAAAACACCCTTTTCATGCTCCCTCGCCCGTCAACCCAATAGCAGACAGCATCTGGAAAAGACCCTCGATTGAAAATTGATCTTTTTCCTCTTTGCTCTTACAGATAGATTTGGGACCTTCTGTTAACATTTTTGGATCTTATCGTCTTCAACATCTTAAAAAAAAGTGATAGCGGTATTAAAAAAGTAATGGAATCGCCATCAGCAACGATAGACGGGAGTGCCAATGGAGCACAGATGGTTCCGATATAGGTAAGCTAAGGACTGGAAGAGGGAAAGCAACGCTCCGAGATCGAGAATGGGACGAGAAAAGGAAAGGGAAGTGGGCACAGAAAACAGCGTGGGATAGAGAGACGGTGACATGTCCCAAGAACAAAAATCAAAGGACCCTTTGGTTCTGTGCCAATCCTTTTTTTAACTTTTAACCCTTTCCACACTTTGCTTTGGCAAGAAAATCACCGTGCTGCATTAGAAAAACAACTCGAGTTATCATTGCTTTTGACGTGCTATTCCTCGATTTGAAGTGGCCTGTGCCAGTCGACCATTTCAAAAACTCGCACTTCCTGATTGTATAAAATAATCCCCGCGTTCATGCACGCAAAAATCATTAAAAGTAATTGCAGGGAATATTCGATAACTTGGATTAGCTAATTCTTGGTGATTGAGCCAAAATTTTGATAGAGAGGCTTCGATGTGGGCATTTTTGGAGGATCAAAAGAAGAAACATGGGCGGTGGCACCTTGGTCCTCTGCTCATACTGGTAGGTGGAATGGAGCAAGGATTGGCATTGTAGGTCCGAAGACATCACGATACTGCACCTTGGCCGATAATGCGTGAGGGTCTGCGTTTTGGAAACTGGAGTTATTACATAACATCACTTCCATAAATTTCTTGCTTCTGGCAATCTAGGACAGACCGACCAGTAAGCTGCACCAACATCTGGCAATCCAATGAAGATTAGTTACCAACGCATCAGATTTGAGTCCTAACTTGAGTAAGATAGGGTGCGAACGCACTTGACATCCCACACTTCCAAGTGACTACGACACCTAGCTAGAGCATAAGCTCTTGAAAGCAAAACAGGGAGCACTACTTGCTAGCCTTGTCGTGTTGGATATTGATAGGGGCAATACTGTCCATACAAAGTAAGGCAGGGAGGAGTAGTACCGCTACATATTTGCACTGTAATGTTGATGTTGGGAATTGAGGGGCGATTTTGTCCACAGAAAAGCTTTACAGCACTTCTTGAAAGAGAAACAGTGACCGGAGAAAATAGTAGAGTTAAAACCTGCGTACATGATGATGACTTACTGATAACCAACCTGACATGCCTATAAGAAAGCACAAAGCCTGTGCTTTTCTACCCTCTTTCACTTCATTGTCCTGTTAAATTTTCAGCTAGTGATGAGGGGAAAGATAAAGTAACAATGAGATGATCAGAGCGAGTTACTTTTCTTTTTCAGTAAAATCATTAGCAGCAACAGAAAAGGAAGCTTCATATAACTCAGAAGTTATACCTCTCTTTTTAGCACATTTGCAATGAGCATGCATCACATTCCCACTTCTTTTACCATCTCTCCTAAGTAGTATAGAAAGGAGGATGGAAAGATTAAAAAAAAAAAAATTAATAAACGACTGTTCATTCTCCTATCTTCTTTTGGTGTCAGATATTTCCCTTGATTTCACTTATGCTCTCTTTTCTTTTTAATTAAAGAATTGTCAGCGAATTAGACCTCTAAACAGCTCCTGGACACATCAAGTGCTCTGTGCACCTGCAAAAATTGTAAGGAAAAATTACTCAAGCACTCGAGATGTTTCTAGTTCTATTTTGAAGTTCAAAGTCTGAGTGGTGTACAAAATATTAATAAAATAGACTACCAAATCATTAACAGATTAGCTTTTGTTTACCTTATAATATGATAAGAAGCACAATATATTGTTTTGAGCTAGCAATGGTTGCATTTTCCAATTAGGACATTTAGTGGTGATGGAGGTTTTCGACAATATACACAAAATTCGCGCCTATTGACATGAGGAAAAAGGCATGCAGAGAATTAGACTAATAAGTTGAGGAACACGAAGTATAATCAAACTGAAAGTGAAGGACCAACCTCCATTTGGGTTGTAGGCAACAAAATGTCTCCATCACTGTTGAGGTGGAGTCAAATAGTAGAGCAGCGCCCACCTACAGCAAAATAAGAGACCTAATCATTAATAAGAATAACAAGAAGCAAAAGGGCGTTTTCAACCAAAAACTGGAGTCCAAAAGAAGACAAGGTCTGCAAAAGTGCTTTCAAAAGTTATGCACGGTATATATTCTATCCATCTTGGTTGAGTTCAACTAATCCATATTTTTATAGGAAAAATATCAGCATTCAGTTTTCCCTAGAGACGCTAACTTTAACACTTCAAAGTTGTAAATAGGAAGATGGCATGGAGTCCCCTAATAATCACACGTTTTCAAGTTAATATCAGAAGCTTTGCGTTCTTTTCATGAGGACATCTTAACTGGCTAACTGAGGACATCATTAAGGTTACACAAGACATGTAGCTAGTATGAACACACGGTCCAGCAAAAAAAGAAGGTGAATCTGAAAGAATAAGCTAGATACCAACTGGTTGTGTCAGGTTACCTGGGACACAGTGCAGTCAACCCTGTTTTACTTGAACACACTAACAAGCAATGTTGGTGATTTGCGAATCCATCCTCAAAAGAAACTGAGTTCGGTGTATCCGTGCGAGTATGGCAACAGCTCTTCTACCTCAATTCTAGAATTGGAACAACTCGTGCTTCTCTTGATTCGGCCATGATTTATAGATTCAACCTCAGCCAAAAATACACCATAAACTGGTCTGTGATCTGAGAACCTTGACTCCCCACGTACATAAGATAACTGATGGAGCCCCTTTCCATACCACAGTATACGATCACACCTACATTTGTATATAGCCTGATTATTTGTATGTCATGAAACTCAAGCATATTCCATTCACAGTCCCATGAAGATGTTACACAGTTCGTTTAAATTTTCTCTGTACCAAACAATAATGTCTTTTCACAATTTTCTCTGAATGAAAATTCTCTCCCCTTTTTTTCCTTATTCTGAAGAAGAGGGGGGGGAATGGAGATTACCATGCAGGAGTTCTTCGTTTCTCCTTTAGGTGCCTATCATCCCCTGCATATCTATCTGAGTTATTGGAATACTTGTATGTAGGAGGGAAATAAATCTTCCCTTCACTCCATCCATCAAAGACCCGCCCTCGTCTCTGCTCTATCCGTAGCTGAAAGTAAGAATTATCAAATGTGGTTAGATTGTGCTGCTCTCATCGAAGAACCACCAAACCCTTTCCAAGTAGGTAATTAAACAGCACATAATTGTATATGCATCAGAAGAATATCTAAGATTTTAGGTGCATGCCTGGTCATTCTCTAACAATGCTATCCAGTTGTGCATCTCGACAAGCGTCTTCACAGCATAATAAGACAAGGCAACCCGGTAATTCAAATCACCTACCCAAATAACTCGACTGCCAAGACAAAGAAGATTGAGACACGGTATGTTAATTGGATAAAAAATAAGGAGGAAATGTCTTAGAAAATGCCTTACTCGTGGTCTAAAATTGTTTGAGGGGAGTATTTGTCTCCCCTATCATGAACTCTAGGAAACCTAGTCTTCCTAAGGATCTCCATAACGTCAGAGTTTCTTCGCAGCTCGTCTCCCTCCTTCTGGCCAGATGTCAAATGACTACAGATGAAGCAAAAGCTTGTTTGGTGCAATGACATGCTAATTGAAATTGAGCCCTGGAAAACCCCGAGAGAATAAGAATGTTTTTTTGCCCCCTAGTTCATCACAATTTTGCTCTCAAATTCATAGGAAGGAAAATGTACCTTGTTTCCAAGATATCCCATCAATCCTCTGCCCACACAAGACACTTTGAGGTTGCGAATGTCATCTCTGAGATCGCTCTTTACCCATACTGTTAGAAATATCCCAACCATTTGTTTACTGGCCACCAAACAGTATCTTGGCTGACCTATTTGTCTTTCTCTATCCTCCATTGACAAGGATCCACTGTACTCAATAGGTGGGTATTGAGTAGCACCTGGTGAATCCCCTGGTCCATTCTCATCATCAGAGGAACCCCATTTGAAATTAGGATCATAATCACTTGGTCTATTTCCAAAGATAACCCTGTCACAGACACTAAAACGTCGATCAAGTCTAGGTTGTGCCATCTCCATGTCACCATCCATTCTCATGCTGCGGCTCAGAGACTGAAAGGAACGGCGATGGAAGAATGATGAGGCTTTCTGCCTCGTTGATCCCTCAAAGTCTGCATCCAATTCTACAATGGGATCAGAGATTGGTGAAGGAGTATGGTAACCACAACTGGTGCCAGGTAGACTATTTAGAGTCTTTCTAATAAGAGCTAGCCATTTTTTGGCCGGTCCATTGTCTTCTGTGCCCAAAACATTTCCAGCATTCAAAGGCACAATTTCTTGAAACCTGGAACCGATGAGATCAAATAGATTAGCTTAGTATTAGAACAAAGCTGGTTGCCTTAAACAGATGGGACAAAAAAGAATTGTTTATCTGACAAACCCAAGAACATAAATATCAGCAGGGGGTGAAGTGTGAAGCCAATCCTCAAGGTTCAAATGACTTGGAGGAGATTTTCCAGCTACATTCCATGTTGCTACAAATATCCTGCACTCACATGGTAATTGAAACAAAATAAAAACCAAATCTTATCAGGAATCAGATCAAGGCAACACCATGGTTAAGAATTGGCCATACCTATAATGGTTCACATCTGTAACTTGTGCAGCATCAAGGTCTATTTTGCTTCGCTGAACTCGATCAGAGTGCCTCTTGGACGATCTCTCTGCGCTTCAAAGTTAGGGGGTTTGAGAAGAATTTTTGAAAAAACAAAGGGGCAATATAAATGAAAAGGTACAAGAAACTAATAATTATCATTATTCCTTTAATCAAAACTTTGGAGGTTGAAAGAGAGCCGTTGTCCAGACCAATACTGGGAGGTTTCTGATACTGAACCTGTTTTGCTTTTCTTGATGGTGCATGCTTCTCTCTCTGAGAAGCTGTGCCTCCAATCCTCACCACCACCTGAAAAAGAAATGCAATAAAGTAGTTAAAGCTATGCTCTTTCCACTGCCAAATGCATCAATCAAACATATTCAAACAGCACAAAAAATGAATACTCTTTGCTATGAAGAAAAACAAAACATTTTTTAAATTCGTAGAGGAAAGGAACAAATGGCAGATCTTGAACTGCAGATGGAAATAGCAGGACCCCATTAATCCAAACATATTTTTATTGCAAAAAACAGATAGTGATGCAAGAACAGAAAAAATGCTAAGTATTCAGGGTCCGGAAGAATACAAATCCAACTCAGTGACAAGTTTCACGGAAAGGGCCAAGATTCCCCAAATCCAATAATAAGATAAAAGACCAATAATCACCTCCATAAAGGACATCATCAGCTTGAAATTCCTCAGCTTTGCTCTTGATACTGAACCATTTCTTGACCAGTGTCTTAGGCCATGAAAGCTTCACCAATAACAAACACACAAAGTTGGCAATTAGAGAGAGCATAAATGCATTGAAAAAGATTCAAGGATTTTCTTATTGGCATTTTCACAAACCTTGAACTTTTTCGGGTTCTCATCTCTCATTGTTTCACAAATTCATATAGCTCTCCAGATTATATTGCAACACTGGCAAAATTTAAGGCCCTCTTTTGTTCAACCGTGGCTTTATATTTCTGGGTTTGCGTAGAACAGAATGTGAACGTTGAAAAAAATAGAATCTCAAGAAATTCAAAGAATCATGAAACAAGATTTTATTTTTCTTGAACAATCCAAGAACAAGTCCAAGCTCTTGTTTTTCAAATAAAGACAAAAGTTCGGTGATTTCTTAAAGGAGAAGAAGAGAAAAAAGGGCAACGCTCTGTTCTTTTGGTTAATGAAGAGAAAACAACATAAGAGTCAACAAGAAAAGCCCCAGCTCCTCTGCATCTTATGCACAAAAGTGCATAAGAATCCAGTTTTCTCTTCTATGTCAAGCCCCAGAGGAAAAGAAATAGAAACTGAAGGAGAAGCAATTAAAACAGAAACCAACAGAAGAAACAAGAAAAGAGAGAGAAAGAGAAAGAGAAAGAGAGAAGTGATGCGTTGGAGAAAGACTATGAGATTCGGATAGTATAACAAGACAATGTAGAGAGTAGGGAGACATAGAGATAGAAATATAGTGTTTTTTTATCTTCAATGTAACAAGCAAGAAAAAGAAACTCGTTTCTTCCGCGTAGACAGGCAAAGCATCGATCTTGAAGAGAGAATAAAGTGTAAGGTGTTTTAGGGAGTTAAGACTTAAGACCGCCTCTCTCTCTCTAGCTTTTTTTAATCTTTTTTTACTGACCCCAGAAACACTCGAGGACCAGCCAGTTAAGCTCCTGGTTTTGGGACGTGAAGGCAAGAGCCAGTTATCACCTGCTCACATTACTAGTACCCAAGTCACACCCAAAAAAAAATAAAAATTATATATATATATATATGTTGCTTCTGTTTTTGTGCATTGACAGCAAGGAGATACTCTTCCTGCCTTCGGTCAGTAAAGTTGGGTTTGATTTATTCTAACATGTACCTAAGGCAGTACCAATTCCTACATTTGGTGTTCTGTTCACATCAAAGAGTTAGTTACTGGAAGAAACAGAGATAAAAAGAGTTTGTTTAAGTTTAATTTATGTGTGATTTTTTTGGGTTTGGGAGATTTTACGTATAGGGTTTAGCTGTGGAAGCGATCTATCTCCTGAAAAAGACCTTGTCACCAGTCCCTGTGCTGGTCTGCCATGGTAATTTTGATGCTCTTTTTGACTCAATCTAGACTTATGCCCAAGAGAAACAAGGCAATTGTGCTAATCCGAGGCTTTTTATTTCTTCTAATTCTATGTCTTCTAAAGCATTAACTCGTTTTCATGCATGGGCTAAAGCAAAGTTTTGTGCTTTGGGAGCCCCCTAGTGGGAGAGGTATATTTGTTTGCATGGATGTTGGATCTTGTTAGGACATTAAGGGTCCCAATCTCTACTTCAACTCACTCTAACTATCCCACGCGATCTCCTAGGGTTATGTGCAAACTCCATACATTATGCTAGTTTAGGAGCTAGCCAGAACAATTTAGTTTCTTGGTTTAAACCCTCCAAATTGACAAATCTCAATCCCACATGCTGCATGTGGGAGACACTGTCTGGGTGGGTCTGGGTTCCCTTTTGCTTAGTTTAAAAGTTTTTCATTGTTTCAAGGCTCTTAGTAATCAAGTAGTGTGGTGCTAGTTTATGTGTTCAAGGATATTAAACTAGTAGTCTTAAATGTAGTTGACGGCAAGACAATCCAAGTAACAACCGAAGTCTAATCTCAAATTTTGAAGCCCCCTAGCCTTACACAAACCCCCACCACTCTAGTGAAGCTTCCACCAACATCATAGCCTACTTGGCACCGATCACAGGTTGTCGAAGATTGTCCCAAGTCATTGTTGTCCAGCTAAACTCCCTCGTTTATACAACGTGGCAACCCATTATCAGGCAGACAAGAAGATTTTCTATTCTGTTCCTGGGAAGTGCTTAATCATGCATCCTTTTGTGATTTGGTGGTTGGTAATGGTGCTTCCCCTTCTATGAATCTCTAACAGCATGTTCTTGTTTGCTGCTTCTTTGAAGATGTCCAAGGAATAATTTTAGTATTAAACTTCTTAATTAAAAAAAAAAGGCCTTAAGTTTATGATAATTAGGATTAAAAATCGAAAAGGTGAGAATTGAGGCCGCCCCACTCAAGCTCTTACTAGCTCCAAAATAAAAACCAGAGAGAAAGACAGAGGAATGCGTTGTTGCATGTAAGATTTTATGGGGGTGGTGCTCTTGAACACTGCATGACACAACGCACACTGTAAGAACATTAATTTTGACAGGCCCTGGCTTTCATGGCAAATCTTCCCCACAAGTGTACAACAAATGTAAATATAAGAAGACTGCTATCTAAATTAAAGGCCATTGGGGCCCTGTTTTTAAATGCTCATCCAGAGGGCAGGAGGGGACTCTCATTCTCTGTCTGGAGATCTTCCTCTATGTGTACATGTGCATGTATATTAGTAAACTATTTTCATTAAAATGGTATCCAAGAGGAGGATTTTTAAAAAAAATCAACACGGTTTTTTTAAAATTTTTATAAATTAACAAAAATAAAAATATTGTAAAAAATAGCACCATCAATTAAAAAAACCATGATTTCTAGTAACGAGTCTTTTTTAAAAAAATTACACGTAAGAACTGTAGTTTTTTAATTACCATGATTTTCATTTTCAGTTTATTTAAATACCGCCAATACCAACATCGATTTTTCATGGTATTTTTTAAAATATTTTTTTCTTAATTTAAAAAATATAACACCCACGCTGGTTTGAAAAAAATACCCCTACGAGTAAGAGGACGCCGTACATATACTTGGAATCAATAGAGATACGATTGTATTTATGAATCCTCAAATATTTATTTCATGGCCCGTACCTTAATCAAATCGCCACGTAGGATCAGACCAGCAGCCGTCAGATTATTTCATAAATGGATCTAGCGCTGTAAAATAAAGTATCTTTAAAGTCATTATAATTAAGAATAATAATTTGAAAAATACTTTTATTTCATATCATAGTACAGAAAAGAACACTCTTTTCCTCAAAACATGTCATAAATTAAGTCTGGTCTTCTTCTTCAATAATGTTTTTATGGTCCTCTTATCCTTAACTTTCGGAACTTTATTGCTCATTCAAACTACAGTAGCAAGAATTAATGATCTTGGTCCTAAGAGCACTCCATTTGAAAATCACTACTACCTGATGCTGGAATTTGAAATTCTATTTTTACTTGTATTTTTGAATGCCTTTTAAAAACCCGTTTGATATTTAAAAAGAAAAAAATTAATATATTTTTAAATAAAAAATACATTTAAAAAACATCACCTTACACTACCCCTGAATCCTAAGTGCATACTAGCAACTAGGATTTTTATTTATTTTTTTTAATATGCAATTACCAGGTGTACCAGTGCAAAAGACATGTTTCGAAAACTGCCTTGCCAACTCGATCGAATTGAACGAAAAACAGCAACATATAGAGGTTAACGAGGCAGTCAAAGGATGATGTTTGATTTGTACATTGGGCAAAGTATCTGTTCATTGTAGGAATTTGATTTCCTTACTGTTTCTTTTTGCCTTTTCAGCTTTATAAACACCCCCGCTCAAGCCAGCTTCTTTCCCTAGCACAGATTTCACCTTGAACCCCCTGCAAGAGTGCGTTTATTTATTCTTAGTTTTTATGTCTGCCGTGTAAAAATTATAGTTAAATGCTTGTTAATTTATTATACAAGATCCATTTAAAAAATAAGTTTGAAATGTAATTTTTGTGAGGGTGTTTTTATATATATTTTTAATTAAATTTCATAAAAGTCTGTTTATTTTTGTATTTTAAAAATATTTTAAAAGAAAATCTTTTTTCTTTAATTTAATTTTTTATATTTTCAGATTATTTTGATTTGATATATGAAAAATAATTTTTTAAAAATATATATTTTCAAGTAAAAAATATTTTTAAAAAGCAATCATAGCCAAATATTTTTTAATTTGTTTTTTTGCTGAAGATGAAATTTAATCATATTTTTTACCAAATATATATTTCAATCTAACTACTCATATTTTTTTAAAAAATTATTTTTAAACTATAATGATAAAAATTAACTAAAAAACTAAAATAAATTAAAATTGTGTTGATTTTGACCTTTTATGCTTGGAGTAGAAGGAAAATGGGCTTTGTGTCCTTGAGTCATCTTCACTCCTAACCTATGAATCTTTGCTAGGGCACCATAACAACAATAAAAAGTCCCCTTCCATCCTTTTTTTTCCTCCTTTTTTCTTTCATTGTTTTAATTATAGCTCTATCCAAACTCTGAGAGATAATTTAACTAGTTATGTTTTGGATTTGTTCTTCACTGATCATAAATTTAAGTTTTTTTAAAGTTACTAGATATTTATATAGTTATTAATTTTACAACTCATAGTATTAATAGAGATATATACAAGCTATTCAGACACTTACATTAACTAATTAAATATATATATATATATAGCTATAGCCCCAGCTAAAGAGTAAATCAAAGGCAACGTAGGAAAGCTGATCCCGCATTGCTAAATTCTTACCCAATTTTTGTTTTTCATTTTTTGAGCAAGATTGGTTTTCATGCAACACCCAAAGGGAATGATTGCGGACTTCACTCTATTGTTACGGAAAATAAATAAAATGTTTAGTAATTTAGTTACAAAAAATAAATTAAAATTGGCCAGAGTCATGGCAAAAGACCGGAAAAGAAAAGAAGCAAAGCAGCATCAAGGGTAGCTCTTGGTGCAACACCATCTAATCCACAGGACACTATCTCTACGAGCACAGCATAAAGAAACAGCCTTTGGATTTCCCTAAAGAAGATGAGATATGGTTCAGTTTGCAAAGCTGTGTGGAAGTGAATAATGCACGAGGCTTGTAGTTGGTGCCCTCCATTTATGGTTTCCCAAGGGCCACTATCACTGACCCCTTCCTTCACATGGATCGCTTGGCAATGGACAAACGGAAAATATGGAGTAAACATAAGGGAGACAGACACAATTTAAGCTATATATGCAGGAAACAAGGACCACCATTATCCATGGGGGTGTTTACATCTAGATTATTTTTAAAAATATTTTTTAAAAAAAATTATAATAAAATAATATTTTAATTTTTAACATTAATATATCAAAATAAACTGAAATTACTAAAACAAATTAAAAACTGAGTGAAATAGCAGTTCAAATAGCGCGCATGACTCTCAATTCTGAGCCCAAAAACAAACAGGCACATGTGTGAAGCCGAATGAAGGGAATGCAATCTTTTAAGGATACTGACATTAAATGATATCTGAAGGGGATATAGCCATAGAGCATAAATGTTATCTTGTCGCGAGCTCAGTAAATGTTTTTTTGATATAAAAAAAATTATTATGCTAATTTTTAATTAATTTAATTTTAAAAGATAAAATCAATAAAAAAATATTTAAAAAAACCCTATAAAAATATTAACAAAAAAAATTAATCAAAAACCCAATAAAAATACAATTTTAAAAAATAAAAAATATTTATAAAAATCAAGCAAATCCATGCTAATATCCTTAATCCTATTCAAATTTTCCTCTGAATCCAAATCTAACTAAAAGTTTTATTATAAATTAATTTTAAAAATTTGTCAAAATAACGAAATTAAATGAAAAAAATAGAGTAAATTTAACATGAAAAGAATAAGAGTGAAATTATAAAATAAAATCAGCTACAATTTAAAATAAAAACTTGTCAAAAAAATTGACAATAAAAAAAATAAAGATTAAATTTTACATGAAAAAAAATAAATGAAGATAAAATTATAAAATAAAATAATTTAAGATTTAAAATAAAAACTTGTTAAAACTAGAAAATTAACAATTAAAAAAATAAAGATTAAATTTGATAGGAAAAAAAAAGAGTGAAATTCATAAATTCAATAAATTATTCAAGATAAATAAGTTATAATAAAAAGAAAATAAATCAAATATGAAAAGCTAACAACTTAAAGGGCTATTTTTTAATTTTTTAAGGTACATAAAAATCTAGATAGTAGAAGAGAGAAAACGACGGGAGAAATGATTCTCGGTGCCAACCATTGTGAATTTTAAAACACGCGCCGCCTCATCTAAGCAGGGGTGCCGAGACCTTTCACACACCATCCTGCACCGCAATGTTTAGCAGTTGGACATCCCCAACATGTTACTCAAATAGAGCAGGGGCTGTCTGCATGCAAATAAATATAATTTATAATAATACCCCTGAGCACCCTTGAAATTTACAATAAAAATAATATAAAATAACAGAAAAAATACCCTCACATAAGAATTCAATTAGTTATTTTTAAAGACATCAAAATAATTATACTATTTTAAAAATTAAAAATATAAAAATTGAGTTGTTGGTATTAAATTATTTTATTACAGGGTTAAATGAATAATTTTATTATATATTAAAAACAAAATTACCAAACTAACCCTATGCAATTCACAAAAAAAATACAACTGTGACATGATGAAAGGACTATCTCCCCCCGGGAGCTAGCCTTTTTTTTTGGATTCAGTAAAACAAATGGTATGGATGACACTATAATCAGAGATTACGAGGGAACAGCCACGGCAAACCAAACTCAATTTTGATGTTCATCTCAAACAAAATGTTTGCTCTGGCTGTAGTTCTTAGGAGTTGTCAGGAACGCTCCATAAAACTTCTATACAAAGCAAAAGGTTATGCGGTTCAAACTCGATGGCAAAATCTTTAAACAATCTCGTAAATGATATGATATATCGCATTTGTCATGTAAGTGACCAACTCAAGATAATTTGATTTGGATACATCAACTGTTTTAGCGGTAGAATGTCATGAATAGAAACCTATTGAACCCCTGGCCGAACATGAAAACTTGTTTCATAAATCACAACTTGTAGGTAAACGCACATGCATAAGAATACAGAAGCGAATATAAATTGTCATGATGTTGATTACTTCAACAGGCACCTCTTCCTCTTACCTAATGCAGAACAAATCGTGGAAAAGTTTATCCAATCATGGTGCGCTTTCGACCTCTTTGTCGAACTGTAATTTTTGTAAAAGAAAATAAAATGAGAATAGCTTAACTACAAAAAAAAAAAGTTGAAAAGATGATCATTTAGAAGAGCCAGGTTGGACCTTGAGCTAGCTTGTTCAATGTTGATGACCATTGTTTTGAGGACTTCCTGTAGCCAGCCAGTATGCGATCCATCTGTACAAGAAAACAGAACATTAGCACAGTTCCATTTGCAGGATTCTACTCAGTTCCATTTTATCTTCACGAACAGAACTTTAAGAGCATAAGATTCAGCAGTTGCTTTAACACGTTCACTATGACAATTTGTTTAAGCCTGGCTCATTTCTGCAAAAGGTGAAACCCAAGCAAAATTCTAAATAGGTTTACTGTTTGATTCTCGATGTATTTAAATCCATGGCAATTTCTTAAATAGTTTCTTTACATTCTCGATGCATCCAAACTCCTTTTCCTTGCGCCTTGTCAGCAACCCAAGATAGTATACATGAAATTAAGATATGATGAAAAATTAGTCTTGGCTCACCACATTCCCACATGAAGAATGCATTGAAAGTAAGGCTCGTTCCAGTACATATAAATCAACAGCTTTATCTTCAGGAAGGGTTGAAGTGAAGCTCAAGCCAAAATCAATCAGGACCTGAGAGAAAATATTTCCAGTTGTGATGTAGGAGATATAGTAACAATCAAGCATACAATCAGAGAAAACAAGGATTCCTTCGCCCCCAACATTAACAGATAACATAACTCACCAATTGATTGGTACCAGTCTGAATTAGCATATTTGATGTTGTCAAGTCACCATGAATAAGACCACCATCATGTAGTTTTCCAATTGAATCACCAATTTGCATTGCGATGTCATCCAATCGTTCTTCCACAACACCATTTAACCCAAATTCAAGAAAGATATCTTTCACAGAAGGACCCTCAACATACTCAAATGTTAGAGCGTGCAGAAGAGGATCCACAGCATACAACACAGGAGTAGACACCCCTAGTCGTCTCGCCTTCGTCATACACCTGGCTTCCTGCTCCCAAGTTTATACAAAAAAAAAGTTCAAAATTGCTTTAACAAATTTTGTAGCGAAAACCAGTGAAGAAAGACCTTATGGTTAAAAAAATCTCCCTCACCGCATTTAAACGCTTGATAGTAAGTTTAGAATCCAAAGTTGGATGCCTATACTTCTTCGAGAAACGTTCCTTAACAATAGACCTCCTCCCAACAAAGCTTGACTCAAAAACCCTCTGAAATAGAACAATCAAACAAGCATAAGCTATTGCATCCTATAAAATTAGCAATATCATGAGAGAGAAACAATGTTAGAACTGAACTAACCGCTTCAGCTCCCTGTTTGATCAGAATGAGGGAGCTATCTTTGAACTCTGCATCTATCTCCATAATGTTCTGTATCCCCACAATCTTGCCATTTGTATAAATTAGAAGCAACAAACTATCATTTTTCCCAACCAAAAGAGAGAAGGAAATTATTTTTCACAAAAATTAATTTTTTTCCCTTTTTTGTATTCTCTTCCAGACTTGCAGAGCGACACTAATTTAAGGTAAGTCAAAGCAAAAGTATGAAAGAGGTAAAGCAATTCCATATCTCTTGTAGCAAAAAAAAACCGAGAGAGACGAAACGGTAAAATAGAATTCCTTGATCAATGATTATAGAGAAGAAGAGTATGAGAGGTACCTCTATAGTGTTTAATAGAGCTACAGAGCAGCCGCAACGAGGAAGCGGAGACACACGGATGCTGCTTACTCCTTACCCTCTCGCTTCAATTTCCCTCCTCTAACTTTTTTTGGCGCAAGTTAGAGAGCATCCCTCTCATTACGATGCCGTTTCCAGTAACAGAAGGGGCGTTTTCGTAACTACACTTGGAAAAAACGATGACAAAAACGTGCGAAACCCTAATCGGGTTTTTAGCTACAGAAAATTGAAAAATGGAAATTAATTAAAGTCATATACGCAATTTACACAACCGATTGCTAGCTGGTAATTAATTACACGGCGATGCAAACAACATCATAACAATTACACGCGAACCTAATACAGTACAACCAATGAAAAGCCTCCACGTTAGGATCCTCTCCATCACAGCATCAGACAGAAACAGTAACCCGCACCGCCCCACCTCTATACCCTGCAATCCTGCCCCGAACTCCAGCCACAACTCCTCTCCGAGGCAGAATCAGCAATTAATTTAACATTAGCAGGAGGATTTGGCGTGAAAAGTAAGGAGAGGCGAGTTGATTGAGCTAGAGAATGCAGGTGAACTCACCGGTCGACTGAATTTCAGGAATTTATTCGGATTTAGATCGCAGGAGGCGGAACACCGAGGATTACAGTGCGTGAAATGGTAGTGTCGTTACGAGGGGGGCTGGTTTAGAGAGAGGAGAGATCCAAGGCTAGGGGATTTACGTGTGTGTTTTGCAAGTCTTTGATCCATCAGGAGAAGAAAAAAAAAGTCTAAAAAAAGAGAAGCAATTAGCAGATATCTAATTCTTCTACACGGGGTTTAAAGAGAAGGGTGTTTTTGTAAATATATTATCGAGTGGATGGTCGTTTTGTACTGACAAAACAATGTCGTGGCTGTAGCAAAAACAAAATTGAACGAAGAAAAAGCTGTCATTCCAGCAAAAGAAGAAGAGGAAACGAGAGCTTTGTCAGGCTAGTAGGGGGAGAAGAATAATGTTGAAGAAGAGAAGAGGAGGTTAAGGGAAAGTGATATCTGCATTTCTTGTTGACAGCAAAGGTTCTGCATGTACATTGGTGACAGGATAGGAGCAATGGGAGCTTTTGGGTTCTGCATTTTGGTGCTCCTAGCTCCTGACCAGAACTGCCTTCTGACACTCCACTCTTAATTATGTTCCTCGATTAAATCACCATTTATTTTTGATGCTCGGATGTGTTTGAAAAATGCACGTGAATTAATATTTTTCTTTAGTATTTTTTTTATATAATGTCAATGAATAAATATTAAAAATTAATATTTTAACATACTTTCAAATTAAAAATATAAAACACATTAAGAACTTATTTAAAAAAAATGAAGAAATTATTTTTTATTTAAAAACATATTAAAATTATATTTTTTTATTTTTTAAAATTTAATTTTAATATTAACATAATAAAATTAAAATAATACAAAAACATAAAATAATTAAATAAAACAAATAAAAACACATTATAACTAATCTGAAAATATGATAGAATTATTCTTTATTTATAAATACATTAAAACAATATTTTTTTATTTTTTAAAATTTAACTTTAACATGAACACGAATAATATAAAATTATAAAACAATTAATTAAAACAAATAAAAAATTATTTAAAAAAATGATATGAAACAAAAAATTACCATGCCGTTAACCTATTACTGTTATTCACGCGGGTTAGCTTGTGGCAAGTTGCTCAGGAATCAAAATAACGTTCAAATTAAACGATTTTATAGAGGGTTATTAGATGGTGATTTGAAATACCTTATTCAACTTGAAATAATGTCTTCCAACAATACAAAAACCAAGACCNAAAAATACGAAGAAGCTATGGATCTTGGGTCAGAAAGAGTTCAGCAGGAGTCACCTTCTCAATACAAGTAGCTCATGAAATAGAAACCTCATCGTCTACAAAACTTCAACTCAGGCATTGATTAGATTTGGTTAGACTCTCTCCACACCAGGGAAAAAATCTCAGACCATGCAAAGCCCTTCTCAGCATCCATGTTTGGGGTTGGAATTACATTATCCTCTCCGGGGTCACTGCGAGGATAGAGCAGCAGATCTATTGGGAAGAGTCTTGTATATGGATCTGATAGTATGAGGAGTTGTTCTACAACAGCCTCCAACAAGAGCAGCCCCGATCTCACACCATTTGTTTACATATGATACAAAATCTTGATCCGATATGCCAGTATTTTGCTGCAACCGAGAGTGAGTTGACACAGTTAAATTTAAGAAAAGTATTTCTTACAAACAAGGCAAAATGAACTCACCACCCATTCCTTTCGATCTCCATCATAACTCTCACCGCTGTTGGGATAAATAACTATCGGCTTCGTAGTTACCTGATAAAATCACACAGTGCCAGACACATGTTAAACTTTAATTCTAATGCTGATAAATATACTAAACACATGGAATCAATTCTTATTTTTGTATCCAGCAACTATTTTAACATAGAAATCATAAATTCAAGGGGCAGGTGGTATTGCTGTTGCCTACAGTATAACCCCCCCCACCCAAGTGATCTAGCATCAAGAGATGTTCAAAACTAACAGTTATCCATGACCACATTCTTTATAACAACATTGCATAGTGGAATATACTGCAAGACCATTCTGGACATAGAAAAAAACCATTAATATCATCTTACATCTCTAAAAACCAAGGAGCATATCACGATTGTAAAATTCTTAAAATTCAGTTCTAAATTCAATCAAAGTTATTGACTTTTTAACTAAAGTAAAATTGTGATAATTTTAAGTTCATGCCGTTGCAGAAATTAGGCAATTGTTAATAAATTTACCACAAAAAAATTAAATAAAAAATAACCTAGGTATAGTCATTGACAACTAATTTGATACCAATTTGAGGACATAGATTGCGAGTATTGTCTTAGGTTCTGCTTGCTTCGTAATTATTTATATTTCTGGCATGGGATAAAATAAGTTCATTAACAAAATACATCCAGAGTTTCAATGATCATTTATTGTACAAATAAATAGCTCTGACTTTATATCAGATGGAGATACTTATGACCACCAATAATGAACACCGAAGTTCTGTGATTTATTAAGAGCATTTAAAAATGTTAAGAAAGAATAGAAGGAACACGAAAAGCATACCTTTTTAATGGACAGAATCAGTCCATGAATAAACCTAGGAGGTGTGCAGTTGATTCCCACAGCAACTGCATGCTTGCATGATTCGGCAATGGAGGCACATTCAAGCAAAGAGTCACCGCTGACTACATTAATGCCATCCTTAGAGTTAAAAGAGAACCATGCAGGGATCTTTATGTCTTCTTCCTCCAAGAGCTCGGCATATGCCTACACAAATAAAGACCTAGTCAAAGGGAAAATAAGCACAACAATGAATTGTGGCAGAAGTATTAACACCATTTCCTATTTCTTAGATTTGATCATGACATTCCTCTAAGAGCAAGAAATTAGATGACAAAGGGTTCGATCAATACCTGAGCTTCTACCTTATTTGGAACTGTTTCAAATGCTATGAGGTCAGCACCTGATTCTGCTAGGATCTGTACTCTTCTGCGATGAAAATCTTTCAAGCTTTCAAGGGTAATCGCATCACCATAATTCCCACTGTAAAGGGAAAAAAACAATTATAGATAGAAAAACTATACTTTAGAGTTCACTTACATGAAGGACAGTAGGACAGCCTCATTGAGCAAAGACAGTGAACCACATTTCAATGCCATCAAGCTTATGACCATGGTCATTTACTCAGATCCAGTAAAGAACCCTTAAGATTTAGTCTCCACATCACTATTAGAATAAAAAAGAAAATAACTAAAATTTTCTAAGATCCAATAAAGCACTCCGAAGATTAAGTCTCCACAAAGCTTTTAGAATAAAAGTGCATATAACTAAGACATATGACTGTCAAGTGGTGCTTGATACAAATAGATACATGCGGTGATGCGGCTCATGCAATGACTTAGTTAGAGGTGGTGATGCGGCTCATGCAATGACTTAGTTAGAGGTTAACTCACCTGTACTCGGATCCATCAGCTAAATAAGCTCCATAGCTTCCAACGGAAGCTGCAACTAAAATAGGTCGATGTTTCAGAACCTTACCATCATCGCTTCCATCAGGAGAACCTTCTCTGCATCTACCATAATATATATCTCGTGCCTCACAAGCAATTTCCACACTTTTCCTGAGCAAGGCTTCACTGTCTCCTCTGGAAAAACCTTTTGCCTCGAATCCCTGAATGGTGGCCTATCCACATTCAAGCGAAACTGAGCGTAAGTTCCACAGAGAGGGGGGAGGGGGGGATCATTGTTATTACCTGATAAGATGCTGTGATGATAATATCTGCACCAGCTTCAAGATAGTCAAGGTGTACCTGCTCAATCGAGCAACACATTAACCAATGGAACGATACCACATCAGTATTCCATATGATTTCATGTAGAGCTAAAAATATTTTGAAAAGATTGCTAAATAACAAAAGAAGGCAGCAATTCTTAATATTAGTTATTGATCCATTATCGATATTGATAACACATGAAAACTATCAATTGCATTTAGTTTTCCAAAACAGAGCTTCTATTAATGGAATCGATAAAATACTGTTTCCAGTACCAATTACAGACATTTAAAACCTTTTCTCCATAAAAAGTTAAGTAGAAAAAAACTTGCAGTTAAATGGAATTTTTCCTAAGATGAAAGTCATTGTGATTTCTGGGAATTAAACTTGTTTCCTATTATGTTAATTTCTTTTCCTTTTTATATGTACATTAATTATATTTTTCATGCATAAAATTTTAGCGATATATTTTTCTTGGGCTAAAATGAACAATTTAAGTAAGAAAAGCAAAAATTTCACAAATACAATCAATGTCGGGAAATAGAAGATTTTGGCACATCATCACTAAAAAGGGGTTGGGAAAAAATGAGGGTGATGTTTTATGCATTGAATGTTCAAAACCAATTGATGGTTGTCCAAGTTCAACGTCCAATCCTTAGATCAACACGCTTAAAATTACTTACAAATAGAAAAAAACCAGAGTGGTCCAATATCATAAAAATAAAATAAGAAAGCAGGTTGGTTCAACTTTGATACAGTATACTATATTAAAATCTCTGAAATTGCGGCCAAATTCCAACCAATACAAAACAGCATAGCTGAGTGATTGTGATTTGTAGCCAAGTAAGCTAAAAAAAAGAAGTGATAATTCACATCTACTGAGTTTATGCACTACCAAACAACAATCAAATCTAAGAAGCTGATTCCAGAAACACAAACCCACACCCAGTCATAGATGGATATAGCTGAAAACAGCCACATGGCGGTCCGTACTCTTCACCCATTTAATTTAATTTTATCACTGCCCCATCTCTGTTGCAAGCTGCTGCCACTCATTCACAATCAAAATCTCCAATTTGACCCCCCCCTCCTCCCATTTCTCTCAAAGGGTTCTAAAACCACACATTCCCATTTTCGTGACAAGAATTCTAAATTTCTGTCAGCGAAAATAACACAAATCTTTCTTTCTTTGTTAAGTCTTAGATTATTTTATTATTATTATTTGAATTACAAAAAAGATTATAGGTTCTAAAGGCACCATTTGGACCGCAGTTAAAAGAGAAAAGGATACACGAAAACTAAAGCAGAGGCAACATCAATTTCAACGGAAACAGAAAACACATCGGGGTGTGCGAACAGAGAGAGAAGAGAGGGGGGTACCGCACGGACGAGGTGAGGGGAAGTAAGGAGACATTTGGCGCTCCAGAGGGGATCGTTGAGGTCAGCCCCATGCCGTTCGAGCTCCGTCGCGAGACCGCCGTCGATAATGGCAACGCCACCTGATTGGCGGAGGAAATCGATCATAAAAGACGAGGTTTCGGCGGCTGGGTGGGACATCTTAAAACTTGTGTCGTGCCGGAAGGGGTTTTTGTGTGTTTTGAAGTTGTTAGGCGCGGCAGTGTCTAGAGTCTCTAGACAACTGTGAGATTGCAGTTTTGCTTTGGTGTGACAGGAGTATTTATAGTGTACAGAGGTTGTGAAAAGTCACACCCGAGACTCTTACATATTAACAATAATGTCCTTTCCACTTTGAATGTTTACTTTCCAGCCCCCGGCGTTTATAAATCTTGTATCCATATCCTTCGAGAGTCATCTAGTTTAACAAAATATAGTGGTAGAGAGCTTCCTCTTTTTTTAAGAAGAACGAGGTAGATATTTAAGTATTTAAAAATTCATTAATAAATATTCTTTTTAATCTTACATTCATGTGAAATATTGAATGATCAATCACCAATCTCCTCGTGTTAAATCATTCGAGATGCGAACGCAAATGGTAAGATAAGGAGAGAGTGCTGTCAAGCAGAACTCAAATGATAGTTAGCCAACATTAATCCCATCACTTTCTTCAACTAAAATCATAATCACTATCTCATCCAACCTACACGTAGAAAGGTAGCATTGGCTGCTTATCTGCCAGCCCAGTGGCGGCTGATGAGAAATCCCACTCTACCTACCAGCATTAGCAATTTGCCACTTGCATTTATCCCCTCGGCCACAAGATGATTTCCACTTCTCTGACGCCATCCGTACAGGATACACCACCACTTGCTTATCCAATAATATCGTCATCAAAATTGCACAGGCAAGGATCCCAAATGCTTATCCTTAGTTGTTTTCGTAGCGGCAACATGCTTGATTTAGCATCCTTTGATTCTCATCTTGCAGAATAATTTTACAGCACTACTACTTGCTTCAGCTGCTTTAGTTTTAGGCAAAATATGTTCTTAAAACCTACCTGATTCGATCCTTGATGAGAAAGAAAACCTCTAACTTTATTAAAACGTAAAGTTTTGATTCATTTTCATCTGCGTATACTCGTGGTTTCTAACTGCCATCCATCTTGATGTCCATGATGTACTCACGGAAAAATATAAAGAATAAGTGTGTAGCTCCAACATTTCCAAATTCTATAATTCTGTGCAACAAATAAATGCAGAGCTAATATCAATACACTGATAACATGTGATGAATCAACTAGACGCAGAAATTCTCTGGCATCTAAATTCTTAGTTCACGTGCTAGAGAAACCTGCAATCTAGTGGATTGCTTCAATACTATGAGCATCAAAGACTGGTGGAAGGTTAAGGTGTTATGGACCACGAGCTGGGGAGAAACACAAGCAGCCAGTTGATTGATCTTCAGGTAACATGCCACCCCCTTTGCTTGTATCTATTGCTTCGAGCAGCCCAACTACCTCGTCCATCTCAGGGCGCTTCTCTGGATTTGCATCCCAACATTTTCGCATGACACTTGCTAATGAACTTGGGCAACATCTAGGAATTTCTGGCCTCAAATGCTGCCAAGATCGTTTTCAACATTGAAATTATCAACATAACATGGTATCTTAAAACTGCGAACAGGCTAGATTCCAAGAAGGCAATGTCCAGTGCAACCAAATCAACAATGTAAGATGAAGTCCAACCAGGTTTGATAAAACTTACACTAATCAGGTCACCTGGTCCTATGGATCAACATTACGATGACAATAGAAAGAACACGGCTTTAATGCTATTACTCAAACAAATAATCACACTCCCCTCAGCGTCAATCATCTAGTCATGTGTGTTAATCTTTGGGTCAGCTATCTAAAGAAACAAGAGACACCTTTAGTGCTTTTGTTCATACAAACATCAGTATTTTTCACATTGCACGATAGCAGTTTTCTAGTCACGTAAGTAAGTCTTGAGCTTCAACTCTGTATGACATCATACATTATGCATCTCATATTACCATACGTAGGTGTTTTCCTCAGCATGCACCCTGGGAACTAATTGCAACTGCAGGGATCAAACTATGGGGCATTCCAAATTATAAGAAATAAAAACGGGGCCTCCCACTACAGTTATCAAAATATAAAAGCAAACAAACCTGTCGAACAACTGCAGATGAAACTTCAGCAAAACTAAGATCCGGATAAGGCATGTCACAGCAATAGATTTCCCACAAGCATATGCCAAAGCTGTATACATCACATTTCCTGTTGTAAGGCTTACCATCCAGGACCTGGACAATCACTTCGTGTTAAACTCTTTTGTAAGGATTTCATGTGAAGGGAAAACTACGACAACAGAAAAGGAAGAACAGTGGATACCTCAGGGGCCATGTATCCAAGAGTACCGGTTTCCCCAGTCATATCCCTTGGGTTCTGAGCCTCAACCCGAGCAACACCAAAATCAGCAATTTTCAAAGTTCTAGTAGCATCTAACAACATATTTTCTGTCTTAACATCACGATGTACAATCTTTTTAGAGTGAAGGTAGCTCAGACTGCAAAAGTGGATAAAACCAAACAAAATCTATAAATAAACATCGAATAACAAACATTTTAATTGAAAATATTTACTTACCCCCTAGATAAGTCCAAGGAAAGTTGAATCACAATCTTAAAGGCAAGTTTCTTTCTCCTATTTCTGATTAAAAATTTCTTAAGCGTCCCACCTGTAAGGTACTCAACAACAACACAACACGCCCTGGAAGGAGGAGAATTGACACTATCACTTGAAGAACTTTTGGAAGGGATCTTCAGGTTGGAAGTTCCCATTGAAGCTCCAACAAACTGTCATGGATAATTATAGTTATAGATTTTAAGATGATGATACAGTGGCAATGCATCAAGAAAGCTTGTGATGGAAATCTATGGAACAGCACCTATCACAATAGAAAAGCAAGAAAGAACTTTGAGTGATTTTTTTTATCAATGAAAGGTAACCGCAGAAGACATCATGCCATTGATTGACAGAGTATCCTTTACCTTCGTAACATTAGGATGGTCAAGCTTATGCCAAACAGCAACCTCTTGCTTGAATGATGCTCGGAGAGCCGCAGTTTCAGCAGCAGTAGCAATGCCATCCTCCCCCCAGTCCAATACCTTCACTGTAATAATTAATAGTTGGCAGTGAGGAATTTGCCGAGACAAGTACGTATTGCACATTTGGAGTTGAGGTTTGATGTTTTAGGCTATTATAACAGGTTGGGTGGCGGAGTAGACAATTCACATTATCATCATGCCATAACATATACACAGACACGGTTAAAAAGTATCAAACAGACATAGTAGCTTCGTACATTTGAACCAATCTTAACAGCAACGCTATCAAACAATTTGTGGTTAAAAAAAAACTTTATATGGATACTGCTTGTAAAATAATGACACCTATATACTACAAAGCAACATCTATAACAAAGGAATTTCACCAAGTCTTTTTCTCATAAATTTGAAGCAAGATTATGCATGTCCTGCTAGAAACGAGAAATGATTTTGGAGGGTTACAATGCACCTCGCAATTCTAGGATTATTTCCAATTTTGTTATAAAAACGTGTCATTCTATACACATCATCCACTGTAAGTATAGAACAGCATAATTGACTCAGTGTAGCAATCACATGATAACAGGATGAAAGAAGGTTAAGGCCATTAAAACCAATAATCTGCAGGCTCAACTTGATCTTCGTTCTCCATTCAATGAACATTGTATATTTACGGTCAAAGGGACAGGAAGTGTAAATTTAAAAAAAAAAAAAAAGAGAAAGAAATGAGAACTTGAACACAAAGAATGCTTTAGAACGTTGAAAGAGGGAAACAGCGTATTGCAATAGAAAATATCTAAAAATAAAAGTATTCAAATTCAGAATTTTTTAAATATCTCCTTCAAAATAGAGTTTGCACTCAGTAGATTGACTTGAAATTTTGTACAGTCTTTACAATTTTATTGTAGCAGGGTTTGCAAGGAAGGGAACGTCTCCTCTTGGGTAAAACTGAAATATTCAAAGAAATGCACGTTTTAGCATATAACCAAACTTTTCAACATCGAAGGAATTTAAATAATTTGAGAGTGGGAAGGATTCAGAAAGACACCCTTTCCTTCAGCAAAACACCGAGGATTTAAACAAATATATAACCAGTTCAAAACTCCTTCATACAAGCACCCCAGCCAAATTTATGTGACATCGCAAAAGCTGGGTAGCTGCACTTACCATGACTCGCTCAAGTCATGCCTTTAGCTATCTCATTCCAAACAACGAAGCACAACCAAAAAGGGCAAGAAGAAATTAAACCAGAGTATTTACTCGGATAAAAAAAATCAGGAGGGACAGCAAGAAAACTTAACCAAGGATGTTTAAGAATACTAATCAATGGTTCAAAAAAAAAGTGTCAAACGTCATGCCTTACTGTTTAATATCAAAAGTTTTACGTTCATCTTATCTAAAAGACATATGAACTAAAAGTCAGCTTTCCTATAAGCTGACAGAGCCAGTGATGCTTCCGCCGCATACTTTTCAACCCTCTCTGCCAAAGCACTATGTACCAATAACGAATTTTATGAGCTCTCGAAAACACAAACCAGACAAAAAGAAAAAACCGTGTGCAATAAGATACATACAGTTGCAGTTATAAAAAACAACATAATTTACATGGAACGTAAAAGTTATTGTCTTGAAATGCAGTCGTTAATACGGGGACTTGTCTGGAATTGCGATGCAATAGCTTGATATTTTTTTAAGCTTCAAATCAATTATTGTTTTTTATTGTTTTGATGTGTCGATAAAAAATAAATTTTAAAAACTAAAAAAAAATATTATTTTAATACATTTTTTTTAAAAAAAAAAAAAGCTTTAGAGAGCAACATCTACCGTACCATAACATACCATACCAACGAAGCCCTAAATGTCCTAGCAGAGATGCTTCAGAGTGATAGATTGTCATGTGAACCTTTTATTCTGTCCCATAACATAAATGTTTTAAACATATCATCAGACTTGACATCTAAATTCCTTTATCATCTTTTTACTTTCCTACATATGAAGAAATTTACAGCTACCTAAGGGCCATTTATCACAGACAGAATATTTCACAATTTCATTTCAGAAACCCACAAGGAATTCATTCATTCATAGTTATACTGCAAAAAAGTAAGTTATCAGATGTAAACTCTCAAATTATCGAAATTTCTTTAAGTCAGTAACTAAAAATGAAAAAGAAAAAGAAAAGGAAATTGAATTCCAAAATTGAATGAAAATTTCCGGAAGGAAGCAGGAAAAGGAGAAAAATAAATAAAAATGCATTACCAGCAACATCTTGGCCGTCGTAATTGCCTCTATACACAACCCCATAAGTCCCATAAGCAATAACATGCCTTATATCCAATTTTCCCAAATCAATCTCCCACTCCTCCTTTCTTGTTGATTGCACTTCCATATCCCTTGACCATGCACGGCTTAAATGCTTCTCTAGCTGAACATCCCAGCTCTTGAAATCTATTTTATCTGCTCTAAAGTACATTTCTTTATTGCTCATACTACCCACTTTAAAGCCCAATTTCGGCTCTTCTGCATTTGAAACAGTTTCTACTTCTTGATGGGCATTGCTTTTCTCTTCCTTCATTGCCCCTTCTGCTTCCTTTCCATTGCTGGATTCCATTCTTCTTCTTTCTTTTTTTTTATAAGTTTAAAGCAGAAAACTTTACTCTTATACAATTTATTTATTTGAACTATCAGTACAAGAACATACCTGACACCAGCAAACCTTCAAAATCATTTAAATCATGAAAAAAATATAATCACTACACTTTATTTTTGAAATCCCAACTCACAATTATGAAGTTCGAAAAAGTTCGGAAATTAATGAAAAAAAGAAGCGAAAAAAGAAAGAGAATTAAAAGAAAAACCCTTAGTATATAAACACAAAAAAAAACCCACGAAAAAAGAAAGAAAAAGGTTATATATTGCAGAAACGAAGAGGGGAGAAAGAGAGAGACAGGGGGGAATGAGAAAGGAAGGGTTTTGTGAAGGAGAATTTAAGAAGGGAAGCGAGAGGGAAAAGGAGCCAATCAAAGGAAGAAACTTTGTGTTTTTTTAAATAGAGAAATAAAATAAATAAATAAATAAAAAAAGCGAAGAGGCTCGAGTGGCCTGAAATAGCCGCGTGGCTGTTTCAAAAAGCAAACACTCTTCCACTTCTTCTTTTTTTCCCGGTTCTTTTTTTTTTTAACTACTATGGCTGTTTTTTTACCTGCCACTGTTATTTTTAACGCCTGTTAAAAAAAAAAACACGTATCACTTTCAACGGAGTTACCGGTTTGTTAAAGATTTACCGCGGCTTCCTTGCTTCGCCTTGTGAACTCGCGAGGCCAATTTGCCATCTTTTTATCTTTGTTTACTTTTGCTTTTGTTTCAAGATTGGAGTTCGGATAGCAGTCAATTTGCATTATTTTACTCCAAGGCTTTTAAAAGGAGATGCGTGAGATTATGATGTAGAATATCTTTTTATTTTAAAATATATTAAAATATTTTTTAGTATTTTTTTCAAGTAAAAAATATTAAAAATCAGAAAACAAATTATATAAAACACGCCAAAATTTAAATAATATAAATATTACAAATGATAATTAATTTAAAAAAATATAAAATTTAAACATTGTAGTCCGGTAACAAATCGTGATTTTTTAAACTCAGCCTAACCAAACTAGACTTTATATCTTATATTTTTTTATTTTTTATATTTGATAGTTGGTAAATTGAGTATTTATTTTTTATTTATTTAAAATTATTTCAATTCCAAAATTATTGTTAGTAAGCTTTGTATTGATTTTTTTTAATATAATAAAAAGGAGTTTGTTTATTTGACAGAGGAGAGAGGAGAAGTAACTAAAATTTAATTATACCTGTAAAGTATAAAAATTAAATATAATATTAAATACAACATGGCATTTAAAGCCCATGTTTCATATGATGAGTACCTAACATATGATATAGATATTTTGATTGTAAGTAATGAAGATGATATTATTTGCTTTTTATTTATTTATGTAAATTTTAAAATATGATTGTTAACTTATGTTGTTTATATGTTTTCTTACTCCAATTGCACTGTCTTGGCTTGCCTGTCATGCACTCACTGTTATATCCATATAATGTAAAAGCAAAATCTAATTATAATCTATTTTAACATTTGGTCTAGTGGTGGAAGGAGTTTATTTCTTTCTACTGTTATGGATTTGAACTCTGGTGTACATGTCTATCATCCTCGTGGTATCTTATATATCTATTGGGTTTGCAAAATATTTAATAAGCTATGAGAATTAGTTGAGATGTACGCAAGCTGACCCGAACACCATATATAAATAAAAAAAAACATAATTACAATTCCCTCGAGGGAAAATAAAACCTCTTTATAACACAAATAATAGATGGAATTAGAAATTAGTTCACATGTTTATAAGTAAGACTCGAGTTGAGGGCGTACAAGATCTAAGAACCAGGTAGTGAACTGTGTTTATTTACTTAGATTAACTGGAGTTTTAATTATTAAAAAAAAATAGTGATTAAAAAATTAAGCAATTGCTGTTGAATAACGACTTTTGTGGCAGGATGTCAAGCTCAACTTAGAAGGAGCTTGATGATATGCTAACACATCCATGATTAGGCTTGACAGTATATTAAACTTGGTTCCAGATAAGCTTAAATCTGTTATGAATTATCATTTTTCTATTTTTTAACGGGATAAAATGAGTAGAATATAGCCTTATTCTCTACTCTCTCTCTCTCTATATATATATATATTCAAAGCATTTGTTGTTAAAATTAACTGAATACCCGACCCGTAAACTTTATTGCTTTGCTATTTTGATTTTTAAGCTTTCATCAATAGCCACACCAACCTCCATTGACGAGCCACCAGGCAGGCAATTTCCACGGAGAATTCCAGATCTTTCACTGTCTGTCTAGACAAACCAGCTAACACTAGAGTGGACACTTATTCGAAGAATTCTTACAGGGTTGCCACCGGCCTAACATGGCTGCTAACGAATATGCCACGGGCGAAAGAAAAGAAAAAAACAAATTGGTAAAAGAAAAAAAAGGTTTCGTGCAGTTTTTCACCCCAATTACTTGAATGCTACCCGTACTGGATTTGCCACCTTTCACATTTCATGGCCATTTTCATTTTAGACCTTCAAGTTTCGGATAGTTCATCTTGAGTCCTTTTAAGAGATTTGATTTGATCACCTTTTCTGGGTATGAAGGACTTGCATTTTACTCCATAAACATTAATTATAGTTTTCATTCATAGGCAACACATTTCCATCTTAAAACTCTTGACTTCGTAAAAATTTGAGAAAAAAAATGAATTTAATCCTACAAGTTTTTCTACAAATTTGAATCAAAATCTTTTGTCCAAATTGTGCTAAAATTTCACTAGTCCTGAGAGATATTTGATAAGCACAAACTAGTGGAGAACCCTAAAACACAGAGAGGGAAATTTCCCTCGGATCTCCGACTGTTCTCTATTTCACCAAACCAGAAAGCTTCAAAATCAACGCATATTCCAGGAAGTTACATAAAGGAGCACGGCTCCTCATGAATATGGTAAAGAGGAAACTTGCCACTGAAATATTCGAGAGGCAGCCAATTTACAACCTAGATAATCTCCTCGACACATCAACGTCTGTTAGCGTAGCCTACAGGCGGTAGCAAAGGCTATCAACACAAGGGAAAACCGGGGATCGCAAGTTGGCTTTGTGTCCCTGTCCCTCAACCGAAAGAGAGAATAGGGAGAAAAAAATAAACCAAGCACCTGGCAGGAAAATTCTATTCGCACTACCAGATTAATCAGACTGGAGAATATATCAAGTGGACTCTCGCCAGCAAATTCCATCATCAACAACTTGTATTGCAACGAAAGGAACAATTAATGCCTAGCTTGAATACGTTTACTGCAACTTGCAACATGATAAATAAAGTTTTAAGAAAACAAATTGCTCTCAAAGCAACAGGACCTCTGCCGAACTTCTCCATCCCTACAGTGCTTAGCTAGTTGCTAACAACCGAGGCAATTAACGACGATTGCGTACCATTATTCCTTGCGTATTTATCATCCACCAGCATTCCTGCTTTGTTAAGGGTGTGTGAGCACTGCGCGTGAGAAACATAATCCAGCAAGAGGTAAACTAGATTGGCGGTGGAACAATTTTAAGGAAGCCAGAAAAGCTAATTGTCAGAAGAGAAATCCTAGTTTGCAACAGTTTCAAGGTGTCCTGTTGTTCACTAGTACAAGCTAATTTTCTTACCAGGCCGCAGCTCAGTCGCCTCCTCTAAATCTATCTAAGCAAATGATTGTAGCTGAAGTCTGTCATGAAATAGAAATTCACCATAGAAATTTATTCACCCTGGCCAAGAAAATAATATGATTCAACACCTGTTCTAGGAGAACTTCATATAAAGGAATACTTCTACCTTGTCCATCATGAACCAACCAATATAAATATCACCAGAAAAATGGCAGTACACGAGTTCATTGAGCAGGCCAACCCACCAAGTTATAAAATCGTTTGATAGTCCTCCTAATGTCCATTATTACAGTCTTCATGGACTAGTAGATAAGAAACCAGTACCACAGCGCTTAAATCCTAAATCTGCCACATCTGAAACTAGGAGTTTGTAGCGCAACAGTTAAGAGATTATAAGCAGGATATAGGTCGACAAAATGGAAAATATGATGCTTGCTTTCATGATAATCAGGGCGGCAAGTCAGAGTACGAGCCAGGAGATTGTAAATGAGCAAGTCATCATGGCATCAGACCATAGCCTCTTCACCTTTTGTCTTACTGCTGTCAAATTACTTATCCTTGAACTTAATGTAGAGAAACTCATAACAGATCAAGATTTCTTTCTTTTCGGAACCAGATCCATAATGATCATGGGCTCAAAACTTTTTGACTCATTTCCAAACATTTTTAAGGATTTTATAGAATAGCTGAACTCAGGAAAAGAATTGGGCTCCGGAGCCCGAGCCCAGACTGGCATCCCCACCAATTCTGTCGGCTTGGGTGGTGGGCATCCCCAGCATCTCTTTGTGGGGCCACCGAGCCCAAACCTCGGTTTATTTTTTTGGGTAAAAAAGAGTTTATTTTTTCTTCTATCCCTATTAATACTTGTTATTAATTCTTGTATAAAAGATATTATTTTTAATTAATATTTGTATAAGAGATATTTTTTTTATTAATACTCAAGCAAGATATTTTGTCCCTCGTATATATATTATTATGATAAAATTATTCTGAAATCCCTTCTCCATCAAAAAAAAAAACAAGTAGACGAGCTATAAATATTTATTAAACTACCAATTAGGTAAAAGATAGTTTTTTTTTTATGCATTAAAAAAGGTACATATTTGATATAATAACAACATAAATCTTAGAAATTAAAGTTATTTAAGTGTATTTATTATTATTTTTTCTATAAAGTTGCTGATTTTGTTATTATAACATATTCAAATACCTTAAAAAATACTTTTCATAGATATTCATAAGCAAACTTACCTTAATATTGAAGAAAAAAAATCAGTTGAAATAGAACTTGATCAATTTATTGTTTAACCATTAAAAAACTTTATTCTCTAAAATACTTATGACTGTAACACTTCTGACTTCACAATCAGGGTCAACGCAATTGTGAAATTGCTACGATGATAAATTGCTCCGCCTCCGCCTCCGCCTCCGCCTCCATTCATCAATAAGAAAGGATTATGGTCTTCGAGGTTTTCTTTCAATTGGAGGAAGACCTGGTGTTTTTTCAGAAAATTCAGAACTCGGGAGGGAGGATGGGCCTCGGGTGCTTGAAAATTAATGGGCCAGGAAAAGTTTAAAGAGGAACGGTGCCTATCAAATTGATTTAATTGACCCTTGAGTAATTTAACTTTAATCGGACTCCAGTTAGGCCCACAGATTCAAATCCTAGTTTGCTTGGAATGAGACCATAAGATAATGTATCCAACCTGGCCCAAGCACTGATTAAATTATACATATTCAGAATGTGCTTCGAGATTCTCACGACCCTGCAACCGGTTTTGCGATCTTTATAAAATTGCGTTGTATCACGTGTTTGTTTTTTTAGAAAAAAAATAATTTTAATATATTATTTTAAAAATAAAAAATATTAACGCGAGCCTCCCTTCTGGGCTTTTGTTAACATGTCCACGGCTTTTTTTATTGGATATTTGAAATTTTTTGCTTTTTATTTTTATTTTTTAAAAATATTATTCTTTTATTTTTGTTATTTTAAAAAAAAAAATGGATGGAAACTGATATAAGTGGACATGCCCACGCGTCTAGCCTGTTGTTGATAGGTCCATGACTTTTTTTATTGGTCATTTAATTGTTATTTTGTTTTTTATTTTATCATTTAATATAAATTTTTATTTAATTTTATCTTTTAATATTGTGTTAATAATAAATATTTTTTGTATTTTTTTATGATATAATAAAAGTGTTTCAACCTCTTATTTTTTAATTTTATCATTTAATAATTTTTTTTAATTTTATTATTCAATATTGAGTTGATTTTTTTTAACCTACCTAATAAATAAGACAACTTCAATAATTTAATTTAAAATTTAGGTTAAGCAAAAAAAATTTGTAAGAATTTTACAAATTTGGACAAATATACTGAGTTTATTTTATATATATATATATATATGTATCAAAGCCGTAATGAAAGCACAATCAAGAATGTAATTCCATAAATCATCGGGAACAAATTTATTTTGCGTATTAAATTTATGCAAAACCCGGCAGAGAATAACTTCAAAAACTAAAAAAGTAGATGAGTTCTTAACAAAAACTCCAAATACTAAACAACTTTAATCACAAGGAGCTGGTCCAATCAATGTAAGCTAATTATTGAAATCTCATGGCATCATATTAGACAATGAAACGTGATTCATCAGGAACATTAATTCACCACCCATCGCATTGTCCAGTTGAGAAAACAATGTCATCGTATCTGGTTTCACTGAATTTGATGTCTTAGGTTCGAGTGATGCAATGAATTTCTTCAGTGAGATTGTATGGTTTGTTGCGAATCATTAGTTAAATTAAGGTTTAGCACCAGCACAAGAAAAATATGGCAAATACAAATTAGCAAAGTGATTACTTAGTTATCATAAAAGTTAACAGAGATAATGAAATGTGATGGATATTGGTTAGATCAATGTTTCTCGAAGCTGCTACGAGTAATTAGCAGGTTGCATTCATTGTGTACAGGGCCTTGTAATTAAGACTTAGAGGCAAGGTAATAATGAAGAATATTTTGCTGTTGCAGAACTCCCCCCCACCCTCGTTTTCTTCACCGGAATATACACATAAAACGATGCATGGAAAAAAAAATCAATGAGGAACACAACTCGTACATGGAAATTGTGGTTGATCTCGCACGTAATCAAGTGTATTTATTAAATTTAGCAAGATTTTGCAAGTTGGTCAAAGAAATTCAAGATTTAGTTGTTGTGATCAGATCATTTCAAACCCAACCGAGTTTGAAAAAAAAAAACAGAAAACTTTTCGGACCCTATAATTAACAAATTGACCAAATAATCCATCAACTCAAACCTTTATTCGGAGCCAATCATGTAACCACCAAGCACTCGGGAAAGTTGAGCGAGCCTATGGTTTGGATACGTGACTAAGGATTTATAAAGGGAACATGTTTCATTGAGTCCAAGATTCCCAGCCCAACCGCATAGAACCCAGGCCTTAAATAAGCTACGTGAAATCCAACCTTTTCCCTCTCTCTGTCTTCTCTTTTATTTTCTTTTTCATTTTTCTTTTTTTAAGAATGAGATGATATCCAACCTTTGCTTCCCAGTTGGTCAAGATTCACATCAAATATGACTAATTGAAAATAAAAAATAAATAAAGCAGACTCGGTCGAAGTGGGTTGAAAAATACTACTTCTGGTTTAGCTCAGGAGACATTAATCGACCGTGTCGCCCATGGAGGCATAACGAGCACTGCCCACCACAGCGATCATATATGTGGACATGCTCAGGATACATCCATCCACGCGAAAGATAGCAAACGAACACGTGTTCCAAAAATGGCATACAGAGCATAATAATAATCTCTCACGTGTGATTTATATATATATATATATATATATATATGCCCATGTAGGTCTTGAGATTCTTTATGATCCATCACATGAAAACAAAGGGTTGTAAGTGAAGTTCTAGTCTAATGGTGAAAAAGACTTGTTTTCTTCCTCAGCATATGAGTTCGAACCTTATCATATACGTCTGTCACCCCTGTGGTGCCTTACCTGTTCACTGGGCTTGCAGGATGTTTAATGAATCGTGTGGATTAATCGTGATGTGCGTAAGCTGGCCCGAACACCACACGTAAATCAAAAAAAAAAAACAAAGGGTTGCTCGGAAATGACAAGGAACATTCGACCATGGCTACCAAGAAACGCAGCTCATCAAAAGGCATACGGTTTGTTCTAAGATATATCAGCACATGGCACACTGAAACCATTCATGATATTTGGGGCAGGGACAGTGGGGCTCTCCTTCACAGTTGTTGACTCTTTACGTAACAAAATCATGGAAATTATAGTATGCTTGCTTTTCAGATCTCTCCATGTAAATGGGCATGTGCTGTGGTTCTTGCTACTTCATTGCAGTTGAAATATATAAAAATTTTGTATTCAACCTGATGCAAGGGCCCCTCTGGCTTAGGCCTTTCATCTCTTTCTACTTGTAATATTTGAAGAGATATTCCAAAGCAACGGAGAACTGGTCAGGTTAGTGGGTGCCCGAGCGACAGCATTTTGTAGATCGATTCCGAGTCTCGGAGAAGCTCCGGGAATAAAATGGTTCCTCCTTGCCCTTCCTGCTTTAATTCAGAGCTATGATTTCTTCTTTTCCAACTTGTTCAGGGAACCAGGAATAAAGTGAGGTAAAGAGAGCTGGCAAAGCAGTGGGGTTCAGGGTGGGTCACTGGACCTCCAACCGAATCAAATAGCATGTGACCGTATCTAGAAACTAGTAAAAAAAAAAAAACAATAACAGTTATTATTTTATGAACTTTGAATAAAGAAGAGGAAAGTGCTCTTACAGTTGGAACAAGAACAGGGGTACAAATCTAGTCTCTATTTTTTTTTAATTTTATTTTTAATATTCAAACATCAATACGATAAAAGAAGAAGAAGAAGACAGCCCTGTCGCAATTCCAAACACCAAATGAAATAGGAAGTAGAAACTGCGGTGAAAGACAGCATGTGATGGTAGCTAATATTTTACGTGGCTTGTTTACTGACCAGGGCTTCTGAGCTTGAGACCTGGAATTCCAAGCACCAAAAAAATGGCTAGTTTGTCGAACACAACTTCGGTGAAGTTGAAAAGACAATCAAAGATCATCGAAATGTCCTCCAAAGAAGTGGTAGAAATCCTTGAAATTCACCCTACTCCCTATGGAATAGCTAGGGGTGTAAAAAAACTCTATCTTAATCACCTCCTATATTTGAAATACATGACGATGAACGCGAGACATTCATGGATAGATAGATTCTTTCATATGAATTTAGGTTCTTTATATATGTAGTAGTCTACCGAACCTCTAAATTTTTATTAGCTTTTCTGCATTATTTATCAAATCAATCATAGCACAGACATAGATTAAGTTCAAACCTAAAAATCGAGTAACCTTTTACTTGAGGGAAAAAGAAGAAGAAGAAAGACTGTGCGGCTCCTTTATAATATAATAAATAACATCTTGAGACTTAACAATCTAATTTTATTAATAATGAGTGTGTTAAAATATAATATAAATAATAAAATTGCTAATATAATACAATAATTATAGTGATTGTTTTAAACCAACAAGAGTGAGATTTGGTTAAGAAAGATCATAATCTTGTTTGATTGTAAGTGACTGTTCACAATTTATTTCTTAATTGTTTTTCATTTAAATATATATTAAATTAATTTTTTATTTATAATTTTAGATGACTATGACTTGATAAATACATTTTAAAGGTGCCATGATTTTTGTTACTGTTCCTTTTACGTGGTGGTCTGGTTAGTTAAATTGGATAATCATACCTCCACTGTTTAGGAGAAATAATTTAAATAATAAATCATTTGCCATCCATTGAAGAAAACCCTGATCATTCCCTCTTTCTTTCTGTCTCTGTTTTTATTTCCCCTCGAAGAATGTAGCTCGGGGCTAGAAGTCCCAGTACCAAACCCATAGCAATAATAGTTGGCTTCTAAGGTAGAGGCAAAAACAACATCAATGATGGGGGAGGGACCAGATAAAAGTCTTGCAAGTCACCTAACCTCCTTAGCTCTACTGGCCCCTCTCCCTCTCGTCGATTGCTTCACATCCCTTCCTCATCCATCGTCACTATCCTCCGTCAAATCAAGAGCTTTGGCCCTCCTCACTCGATGAAAAAACCACTATTACAGCATTCCCGTTGTTATCTCACAGACGAAGTCTCCGAGCTTGTGGCTTATCTGGAAGGCTGCCAAATGAAGACTAAACCTAATCGATTACCACCTTTTAACATGTTCCATCGAACAGCCGAAGACTCCAAGATGTCTTATCCCTTGTTCAATAATTCGGTTTCAATCGATGTCTTTTTCGGTAGATGAGTCCAAAAAATAATGCTTCCCACATAATTAGACTTTTGAATGCATTAACCTAATGCTATATGTCTATCAGTCTATGTCCATGTTCGTCCATCTCCCCTTGCACAAAATAAAAACTAGCAAAGCTGAGTGTGCAATTCCCGACTTTCCCTTATCTTTGGTCTCCAAAACCCTCCAAGATAACACACAACCATAAATTATTTTCGTTCACAACAATGTGCTTCGAACCATGGAAAAAAAAAACAAAAAAACAAGAGATTTAGCTAATGATTGTTATTAAGCTATTTTCCATGCTGGAGATTTAGAAACTTTATATAGCTCTAGTATTTTATTTTATTTTTGTTGATGCGGGTGGAAATATTTAAATTATTTCCCTGTATCCCTCATCTTAAATTGGGATGTTAGTAACTAGTAAGAAAAATACTTTGTAGTCCAATACCATATTTAATAATTATTGCTAGTTACTAAATTTGGAGTCCAATACAGCATAATTTTAAAAATTATAATTAATTTTGACCCATTTTCCCCGAGTGTTTGGATTCCTTTCCTCATTTTATTGGGGGTGATATTCAAGTTTTTAACTTTTTTTTTTTTGCCTGATGGGACCCTGTTCAAATTAAATCAATTAAACAAGCCATTATCATGAACCCATATGGATCAATTATGCCAGATGCCTTTTTTCAGACACCCAAGAAGTGTTGTGATTAAGACCACGTTCACTCTTCCATGCTCGTCCCTCCACGACCTTTTGATAGACTCCCACGGAAACGGAGCTGGTGACTTGCTGCTCTGGTCGGCAACACACCCTGAATCCTGTGATGATTAACAAGAGTGCTGGACTATATGCTTACAGTCAAAGGGATAGCAGATAAAATTTAAAAAACACGCACCACTATTTTGCCTCGATTTTCCACCATTTAAGTGCGGCATTGTGGTCCAGTCGATCTCACAGGGATGGGGAAAAAACCGAGCAACATATAAAATTAAGACATTCAAAAACCTAAGAAAAGGTTGGTTAGGTTTCAGTCCTTAGAAATCTGAAACCGATTAAACGAAGCAAAACCAAATTGGTTTGGTTTGAAACAAGGGTATATCTTATTAAATCCTAGATAAAATTCCTACCGCATCCACCCTCCTCTCCCTCTCTATTATATCTGGTCTATTCTCTCTAAATCCTGCCCGCCCGGCCTCTTTGCCTATATTCTCTCAATCTCCCTGTTTCTAGTCATTGATTTCTAAAACACTAAATATCCCAATCATTAATTTTGCATGTTGATCATCTAAAGATTGTTCTTGACACTTAATTTTATCCAGGTTAAATTTATAGTGCAAGACAATTTTTTTCTTTTTGGAGGGGAGATGGGTTGTTACTTTATGACCTTATCTCTGTCTGCTTTCATGGGTGATATATCAGTTATCATTCAGGATTTGGGAACCCAAAGTTGCCCAGCTTATGGATTCTCTTTGGTTTCTTTGTTTGGTCTCACGGGTTATAATTATTCTTGTTCCCTTTATTTCTTTTGACTCTTTCCCTCCGGCAGTTACACAGAGAAAAACCTAAAAAAAATTATTTTATACTGTGTTTGTTTTAAATTTGGTGTATATTGTTTTTTGTATGAATTTAAACTTCTCAATTATCTGACTACAAATATTCAGAACAGTCTGAGCAGGAGGTGAAGGAACGACAGCTTCTTCAATATCTAAAAGCAAAGTTGTCTTTTGTTGATACAAGTTAACTGGTTTTTAAGGAAAATACTTAACCGAACCAAACTAAGTTATTTGATTTGAGCTGGTCGGTCGATTTAGTCCAATTCATAGCTTAAAAAAAATTAAGAATTTCGTTTGATTTGTTTCTTCACCTAAAGCTGAACCAATAAAAAAAAGCTCATCCCTGTATAACATGTTGCATTGTGCTTAAGAAATGCAGGGTTTGATGTAGAAAACTATTTAAGTTCTTTTATATATATATATAAGGGAGAATGAAGCCAAAATTTGATGAAATTAGAATGTGGTTAATGGCGTCGAGTGTAGAATGGCCCAAGCGGCAATTCAAATGGAGGAGAAAAGGAATTTAAAAGAGAAGTTCAAGTTAATCATTTGACCTTTAAAGCTATGTTATTAATTCTTACTTACCCATTTGATTCCATTTTTTATCCAAATTGAGTGTTAAAAAAAGTCAACTCAAAAGCCTAGTCAAAAAACAATTTTTTTATTTTTAAAATAAAATTATTTTGATTTTAAAAAATACTCAAATGATTCAAATTAATCCACTCAACCATTAATTAATTTTTTTTAATTATGAAGTCTCATTTAACAACTTATATTATTACATTACGATAATTCTTTAATATAATATTATAATTTTATTAATCAAAACAGTTGAATATTATCATCTTTATTTTTTAATTTAAATTTTATTATTTTTATTTTATTTAATAAAAATACATTTAAAATAATATAAATTTCAAGTCAATCATTTGCATCCAATTAAAGCAGTGGATGTTGTGTGTGCAATGACGTGATCGGTCAGTGTCGAAGAGAATATTATCTTCACCAATGCAATGAGCATACCTTATAAGAATATTTTTTGGTTATAACTTTTCATATTTGCGTATATTATTTTGCTTGCCAACCAGTGAAATAGCGGAAAGGAGGAGAGAAAAAATAAAGGTCAGGAAAGAGGGGCAACCCCAATCACCTGCGCCTAGCCCCATTGGCCTGGATCCAGGGTTTTTTTTTTAAAAAAACTTTATATTATCAGCGTTCATCTTATCATATTATTATTTTCATTTTATTAATATTTAAACTAAATGATGGGCAAAAAAAATCTTAATAGGTTAGATTTAATGCATATATTGATTGCGTGACCAACCAAGTTAAGATATCTTACTCGTTCTTGTTCTTCCTTTTCTTTTTTGAACAGGTTAGACATTTGTTTATTTCTTCTATTATTATAAGTTGAAACTTGAAATTCAATGCAAGAATTAACAAATAAAATATCCTGACAGAACTGTAAACTAAGAAGGGGTGTGTATTTATGCGCTCGTTAGTATCTGTTTATTTTTGTTTTTTTAAAATATTTTTAACTAATTAATATGTGCCATGACATCATCGTGGTCGTTGGGGGACACGGAGGGATATCTAATGGCGTGACGAATGACCACCGTCTTCCGCCACCGTCCAAGACGCCCCCAAGGCCCCACCTTTGTCAATGTGTTGCCGCACACCGTGTCAACGGACAAAGCATTGAAGATTCTCATTTATTCCAATTACCATAATGCCCACGTGCTCTTTTTCCCCCACGCCTGCCTACCGTATTGACTGGTGTGATTGCTGATCGGTCCTAAATTTTAAAATTTACATCAACATCTAACGGCTTCTTTTAAACTAACGGGTGCCACGGTTAAAAAACCTGTTTCTTTCATGTTGGCATTGATTCTGAGGACTCCAAAATTGTTGTCAGCAGTAACTCCGTTAAGAGAATGACGGTGTTTTTTTTTTAAAAAAAATATAACATTAATTTTTTCATATCAAATCAATAAATCTTAAATAAATCAAAGGGAATTCTTTTCTGCTCTCACCTAGAGTTTATTTAAAAATATAATATTAATTATTTTTAAATAATTAATATTTTTTTATTTTTTAAAAATTATTCTTAACATGAACATATTAAAATAATTTAAAAATATATTAATTTAAAGTAAATAACAAATAAAAAAATTTAATTTATTTTTTAAACTCTGAAAACACATAAACAGAAACCAACAAGTCCTTACTCTTTTTGTTTTTCCAAGTACCGCATGATGTTCATGAAATAAGACACATTTAAATAACCCAGATATTTAATTTTAAGAAAAAACAATGAATGATCCATTAAATTAACTAGTTCTGTTTTCCACTTCAAACGGACATGGGCATACGTAATCTTGTTTCTTAAACCTTAATTTACTTAATATTAATTATGCCCAGAACTAATCAAGGAGAAGCATCCCTCAAACATAGTAACACAATCTTCCTTCTCTTACAAAAAAGAAAAGGACAGAGCAGTAATCTTCAGTCCGAAATAACTACCAGAAAAAAAAAAAACTTTTGAAATCCAACAAACAAATAGTTTTCATCATTTCTAACTGCATGTTTGTTTTTGTTTTAAATATTTTTTTTATTCTTAAATTTTTTTAATTAGTTGAAATAAAAATAAATTTTAAAAAATAAAAAAATATTATTTTAATATATTTCAAAATAAAAAATATTTTAAAAAACAATTAGTATGGCAAAATTTCTATTTCATTAACCGATACACCAAAAAAAAACTCCCTTTTAATATTAAAAAATAACTAATAAAACACTATTAATTACTCTATTAGTCAATTGTTTTTTCAAAAAATATATAAATAAAAAACATTATAAATAATAGATTTTATTTCCTCTCTCTTTTTTATCTTTATCTTTGTCTTTGTCTTCAGTATAAATTTAAATAAATAACTAATTAAATAGCATCAATTACTAACTCAATTACTCAGCATCGTAAATCTTCCATAGTTGCTCGCTATGGGAGCATTATTATGATCATTATTTTCAGACTTTCGAGGCCTTTGGTCTTTTCCTAACTTCAGTTTTGTTCGCTTATTTTCTTTTCCTTGTCCTTTTCCTCTACGACAGTTCTTTCACTAAAAAGCAACAGCATAAAAAGCAAGCAACAACGGCAAGAGAGAGAAACGCACGAACAAATAAGAGTGACACAAAGAGACACAGAGAGATCTAACAAGCATGGGGTGATCCCCGAGGACAAAAACAGAGGAAGCAGTTCTACTTGTTTTTCTTCTTGCTGCTATCAGATTAGCCTCTAAACAACTTCCTTTTGGTGAGTTTTTTTTCCCTAGGAAAATCTCTGAACTGTCTGCTATCACCGCCTCTTCTTCTTCTTCTTCTTCAATGCATGTCAATGGTCAATGAGCCGTATTTGCCTGCTCTTGTCTTGCCTGGTTACGTTATTCTTGTCTCTGTTTTTTTTTTCTTTTTATGAGAGTTTCATGCTTTAATCTGTTGTGTATGATCATGCAGTTGTTTTTTTCTTTTCTTTTTATTGTTTATTGATTAAATGACTGATATTTTTTTTTATTCTACGAAGCATATCAGATTCCTATGTATGATTTTTTTGTGTTACTTTGATCAGGTTTTTCTTACAAATTCTTTAGAAAGCTCTGCTTGAAAGCATACTCTTTTGTATACTAATCACCATCTGGACTTGAAAGCTCTGCTGATCAGGTAGGTTTTTTTTTTGTCTCAATTTATTTGTTTTAAAATTTTCAAGGCTCCGATCCTTTGAATTAGTAGTGTTGTTAACATTGAAATCAGCTGAATCAAGTATGTCTTGTTTGTTGATTTTGTCGACTTAGGTACAAGGAGGGGAGTACAAAACTCAATATTGAGAAGTCAGTGTCGGTTTGACTGGTTACTGGTCTGGATCGTACTTATTGCTTCAAGGATCGTAGGTTTGTCATTTCTGCGATCGGAATTGGGAAGTGGTTGTGTTATTGGATTGAATTATGGATGCCAGGTCGCAAGCAGATTCTAAAAGGAAGTATTCGTGGTGGTGGGACAGCCACATTAGCCCAAAAAACTCAAAATGGCTTCAAGAAAATCTTACAGGTATTGGCTTGTTTCTTAGGCACTCGGTTCGAATTTCTGTTTACTGTGCAAGTGGGCTGTAGTTAACTACTGTTTAATCATTTTTGAGTGTTCTGGCTATTTGGAAGACATGATAACCAACTCATTACAATGAATGACACCAACATTTTTCTGAGATTGGGACTCCAAGTTAATTGTTATAGCATACTTCCACATTGGTCGGTGTGATGAAAATGCATCTCCTGACCACTCTCCTGCAACTGGGGCCTAAAGGAAACATGGTAAATGAATTCCAAACAAATGAATGGAACCAGTTAAAAAGCTTTAAATGTAGGTGCAAAATCAATAATTTGGAAGCTTAAAAATGGAAATATGTTATCCAATTGAAATGGAATTAGAAGGTATTTAACTTGCATTTACTTTCGGCTTGAGCCTTAATATGCATTTGGCTGTCTTTGGGTATCACTAACATCTCTGCATTTACTTGCTGCGGTCTGTTCAATAACTTGACAATAAACTAGGTACTAAAAATCTAAGAATTGATAATCATCGCCAATTTTTTTTTCATGGTTGCATAGATATACCATCCAAGTTATTGTCTCATGCTTGTATCTTTGCCTTCCGTTTTCTTTTCAATTGATAGATTCTTTTATTTGAGGGCTCAATCTAGAGTTTTTTTCTTCTATGGCATGGGATTCAATGACCTAACCGATATCTTTGATCTCATTCTTTTGAATTGATTGTTCTTTTTTTTTTCCTGTTGGTGAGGGAACCAAATTTTTGGAGAAACATTCTCCTTTGTTTGCTACACTAGTTCAGTGCATAATTGAATATTAAGCAAAGAGTATCAGTTAATGAGTTCTTTATGTCTATCCGCATCATGGCTCGTTCGGGAGGGCTTGCAACTTCGTATCCCATTCACAGTCAAATCTGCATAAATGATCAGTAATTCTTATTGGCTTGCCAAAGCATTGTCTACTTTCCAATTCAAATCTGAAGCCTGCTAACCTCTTACATTATGCCTGAGAACTGGAGCTACATCCATGACTGCTCAGTTCAACTTCTAATTTTATTTGGTGTGTTGTGGCTAAGAAAGCTGCGGTTACTTTTTTAAGCAGAAGATATCTGATCTATGAATTTATCTTTTAGCTAATTACTTTTAAGCACAAAACCACAGTGTCTTGTATTTGACCAAAATACTTGGTGAATTCATGTTTTATTTTCTCCATCACTTATTTCATCTTGTAGTTTTTGTGCTAGACTTACTGTAGCATTTGCTCCCTCTCTTCATGTAACCATTTAACAATTCTCTTTTCTATGAACAGATATGGATTCCAAAGTCAAACAGATGATCAAACTCATCGAAGAAGATGCAGATTCCTTTGCAAGGAGGGCAGAGATGTACTACAAGAAACGCCCAGAGCTTATGAAATTGGTCGAAGAGTTTTATAGAGCGTATCGTGCCTTGGCTGAAAGATACGATCATGCCACCGGGGCCCTTCGCCAGGCGCAACGGACAATGGCAGAAGCATTTCCCAACCAAGCCCCCTTTATTCTGGGTGATGATTCCCCTGCAAGTTCTGCTACTGACTGTGATCCCCGTACACCTGATATGCCACCAATACGTGCACCTTTTGACCCTGATGAGCTGCAAAAGGATGCTTTGGGCATCTCACCATCCCATGCTATCATTAGGAATGGAGCTTTTACTGAAAAATCAGATCCTGGAAGAAAAGGTTTGAAACAATTCAATGATCTTTTTGGGCTTGGAGATGGGATGGACAATGCTAAGTTTGCAGAAGGGAGGGTGAGAAAAGGCCTCAATTTCCATGACCCAGAGCAGAAAGAACGAGGTGTGCAAAACAATGGCATCCATGATCTCAAGGCTCGAGCCCCATCTGAATCTGAGCAACTTAGTAAAGCTGAGCTAGAAATTTTAAATTTAAAGAATGCACTTGCTAAACTAGAAGCCGAGAAAGAAGCTGGCCTGCTTCAGTATGAGCAAAGTTTGGACAGATTGTCTAATTTGGAGTCAGACTTCTCTCGTGCAACAGAGGATTCCAGGGGACTTAATGAACGAGCTAGCAAAGCTGAAGCTGAAGTTCAAACTTTGAAGGAATTCCTTGCACAATTACAGGCTGAAAAGGAATCTAGTTTTCTTCAATACCAGAGGTGTGTGGAAAAGATATCTAATCTGGAGAACAATCTCTCTCTTGTCCAAAAGGATGCAGGAGAACTAAACGAGCGAGCCAACAAAGCTGAAACTGAAGCTCGATCCCTAAAGCAAGACCTGTCTAGATTAGAAGCTGAAAAAATTGATGCACAGGTTCAGTACAGCCTATGTTTGGAAAAGATATCTGATCTAGGGGACAAATTGCATAATGCACAGGAAGATGGCAGGAGGTTCAGTGAGCGTGCAGATGAAGCTGAAAGGGAAATTGAAGCCTTGAAGCATTCTTTGACCAAGCTAACTGAAGAAATGGAAGCTGCTGTCACTCAGTACCAGCAGTGCTTGGCAACAATTGCCAGTCTGGAGCATAAAATTGCTTGTTTTGAGGAGGAAGCCCAAAGGCTTAACTTGGTGATAGATGATGGGACTGTGAAGTTAAAGGGTTCTGAAGATAGGTGTCTTCTGTTAGAAAAATCAAACCAAACCATACACTCCGAGTTAGAGTCATTGATGCAGAAATTGGCGGCTCAAAGAAATGAGCTTACGGAAAAGCAGAAGGAGTTGGGGAGACTTTGGGCTTGCGTCCAAGAAGAGCGCTTGAGATTCATGGAGGCTGAAACTGCTTTTCAAACTCTACAGCATCTGCACTCTCAATCCCAGGAAGAATTGAGATCTGTGGCGGCTCAGCTTCAGAACAGGGCTCAAATTTTGGAGGACCTGGAAGCTCGTAACCGGAGTTTAAAAGACGAAGTGGAGCATGTCAAGGTGGAGAACAAGAGCCTAAGTGAAGTCAACTTATCTTCAGCTCTGACTATACAGAATCTGCAAGATGAGATTTCAAGCTTAAGGGAGACCATAAAGAAACTTGAAGCAGAGGTGGAGCTTCGAGTGGACCAAAGAAATGCTCTTCAGCAAGAGATTTACTGTCTAAAGGAGGGGCTAAATGAACTTAACCGGAAGCATCAGGTGATCATGAGGCAGGTGGAATCAGTTGGCTTCAGTCCAGAGTCCTTTGGATCATCTGTGAAGGATTTGAAGGATGTCAACATCAAGCTGAAGGAGGTTTGTGAGAGAGACAGAACTGAAAAGGTAGCTCTTTTGGAAAAGTTGGAGAACATGGAGAAACTTATTGAAAAAAATGCTCTTCTGGAGAATTCTTTATCAGATTTGAATGTTGAGCTAGAGGGGGTCGGAGAGAAGTTAAAGGCACTAGAAGAATCCTGTCATTATCTTTTGGAAGAGAAATCCATTCTTGTTTCTGAGAAGGATTTGATGGCTTCTGAGTTGCAATTTGCTAATGATAATGTGGAGAAATTTACAGAGAAGAACCACATTCTGGAGAATTTCCTCCTTGATGCAAATGCTGAACTTGAAGGGTTGAGGGAAAAGTCAAAGAGCTTAGAAGATTTATGCCTTCTGCTTGTGAATGAGAAGTCTGAGCTGGCCTCCATGAAAGGAAGTTTATCTTCTCAGTTGGACATCAGTGAGAAAAGCTTGCAGGATTTGGAGAAAAATTATGCAGAATTAGAAGAAAAATACTTGCTTCTGGAGAAGGAGAGACAATCCTCACTTCATGAAGTACAAGAATTACAGGTTCGTTTAGATGCTGAAAAGCAAGAACATGCTAATCTAGCCCAGTTGAGAGAGTCCCAATTAGCTGGTATGGCATCACAGATTTGTTTGCTACAAGAGGAAAGTCTGTGCAGAAAGAAAGAATATGAAAAGGAGCTGGACAAAGCTGTGAATGCGGAGATTGAGATCTTTATCTTGCAGAAATGTGCACAAGAATTGGAAGAGAAGAATTCTTCCCTCTTGCTCGATCATCAGAAGCTCTTGGAGGCATCTAAACTGTCAGAGAAACTAATCTCTGATATGAGACATGAAAATTGTGAACAACAAGAAGAGGTGAAATGCTTATCTGATGAAATTAAAACACTGAGGATGGGACTTTATCAGGTGTTGATGACTCTTGAACTTGATGCGAACCAGTGTGAAAATAAATCCAAGCAAGACCAAAAACTGCTGAACCATGTACTCAGCAGGCTTCAAGAATCACAGGAGTTTCTCTTCAAGACACAAGATGAAAATCAGCGGTTGTTCACTGAGAACTCTGTTCTAGTTACACTGCTTGAGCAACTGCAATTAGAGGTGGAAAATCTTGTGAAGACTAAAAATATCCTTGATCAAGAATTGACAACCAGGTCTGAGCAATTCTTGGTTTTGCAGAATGAGAGCCAAGAGCTTTCAATGATAAATGAAGAGATGAAATTGAAGTTAATAGAGGGAGATCGCAAAGAGGAGGCTTTGAAGGTTGAACTAAATAATCTTCATGCACAGCTGTCAGACTTGCAAGGTGCTCACCAGAACTTACAAGAGGAGAACTGCAAGGTTCTTGATGATCAGAGGTCCTTGATGAAATCATTTTCAGATCTGCAGATGGAGAAATGTGAACTTGAAGAGGAAAACTTCTGCATTCTTGTTGAAACTGTATCTCAAAGTACCCTTTCTCTAATTTTCAGGGATATCATCTGTGAAAAATCTATGGAAATAAAAAGCCTTGGTGAAAGCCTAGATAAACTGTGGCATGACAATATTGGTCTCAATGAGAAGGTGACGAAACTGGAGAAAGAGTTAGATAAGTTCAGTGGCTTAGAAGATGAGAAGAGAGAGTTGCATAAAATGGTGGAGGATCTGAAGTACAAGTATGATGAGGTTGAGGTGATACGATCAGATCAAGAAATGCAGATCATCAAACTATCAGGAGATTATGATCAGAAAAATAAGGAGGCTGAAAACATTCGTGAAGTAAATCAGAAACTGGAGTCTGAAATTAGGAAATTGCATGAAGAATTTCAAGAAGTTAAAGACAGGAAGGAAAATTTGAGTCATGAACTGGTAAAGGAAAGAAATGAGGTTGAACTACACGAGTCTCAGGCTGTTGCATTGTTTGCTGAGCTGCAGATATCTGCTGTCCGAGAAGCCTTGTTTGAAGGAAAGCTTTGCGAGCTCCTTAAAATATGTGAGAGCCTTGAAGATGGAAATTGCTCAAAAGACATGGAGATTGACCAGCTGAAAGAAAGAGTTAGCACTTTGGAAGGTGGAAATGCAGAACTAAAAGCTCTTGTGGCTGCATATTTGCCAGCTTTCATGTCGTTGAGGGATTGTATAACATCATTGGAGAAGCACACTCTTCCAGATGCGACATTTCATGAAGGTGACAGCAAGGAATCAAAGGTAATTTCTATTCATCTGATTTTGAATCGTTCCATTATGGCAATATTACTTGTTCTAGTTCTATAAGTGACATGACCATAATCCAATCAGTTAACTGTATAATCATCCTCTGTGGGGTTTTGCAAAATCAATCACATCAATTATTCCTTGAGATCTTGTCTGTTGTAACCTTATAAGCTCTCAAGCTTCATTCACCCAATTTTGATATGCCCGCACATTACTCCTATTAATATTCCTTGCACTTTGCAGTTTGACCCCATAGTTTGTAACCTTTTGCATTGTGTTCACAAAACAACTCAGTTGGAATATGGGCAATGCTTTTGTTATATCCTTTAAAGTTAATGGTTTTAATATTCTTATATTCCGCTTGCTGCAGGATGCTGCAGTGGTGGTGCATGCCAAAGGCTTTCGCCAAATGAGTGAAGGACAGAGTGGCATGGTGCCAGGTGTAACCTTGGACTTCCAGGATTTGCAAATGAGGATTAGAGCTATTGAGAAGGAAATCATTGAGAAGGAGAGACTTTTTATGCTAGAAAACTTGAGTTATCATTCCAAACTCGATGCTGCAATAAGGCAGATTGAGGAGTTGAAATCTGGAAGCAGTGCACGTCAAAAAGGTGTCGAGACAAGGAGGTATGTTAAGCCAAAACCAGAGGATGGGGAACTGGTGGCCACACCCAGTGATGATCTGAGGCGGCAGAAACGAACACATGAAATCTCAGGGGATGGGAATGAAGTGATGACAAAAGACATAATACTTGATCAGATATCGGAATGTTCATCCCATGGAATCAGCAAGAGAGAAACTATGCGGGCTGATGAACAGATGCTTGAAATATGGGAAACTGCTGATCGGGATGACAGCATTGACCTGACTGTTGGAAAAACGCAGAAGGTGACTGCTTCACAGAAGAAGAAAAAACACATTAGGCAGCATCCTTCTGCAGAATCAGTGGTTGAGAAGGAGGTGGGTGTGGACAAATTAGAGATCTCAAAAAGATTATCAGGGTCTCGTCAAGAAGGGAATGAGAGGAAAATTCTAGAAAGACTTGATTCTGATGCTCAAAAGTTGACAAATCTTCAAATAACAGTTCAAGATTTGATGAGCAAGGTGGAGATTACAGAGAAGAGCGAGAAGGGAAAAGGCATTGAATATGATAATGTGAAGGAGCAGCTGGAAGAATCCGAGGAGGCCATCATGAAGTTGTTTGAAGTGAATCGCAAACTAATGAAGACTGTTGAAGATGAGCCACTGTACTCCGACGAGAAACCCGAATTAGCACCAGATGAGAGTGGCAGCGTCAGGAGAAGAAAGATTACAGAGCAGGCAAGAAGAGTGTCAGAGAAAATCGGGCGTTTGCAGCTGGAGGTGCAGAAATTGCAGTTCGTTTTGCTGAAACTTGATGATGAAAACAAAAGCAGAGGGAAAACAAAAATCACAGAGCGAAAATCAAAAGTTCTACTGCAAGACTATCTGTATGGCAGCACAAGAACTAGCCAGAAGAGAAAGAAAGGGCACTTCTGTTCATGTGTGCAACCTCCAACTAAAGGAGATTGAGGCAATCACATTTTATCGGGAAATAGTAGATGTAGTTCAAGCCCTCAAGGCTTAAATATGAGACATTAGTTGCTTTGTGCATAAGCTTTCCTCGCTAGATATGGTTATATAGAGAGCTAGCTGCTAGACCTTTTTGCCTTTAACCTTTGCTTGCTTGGTTAGAGAGGACCCTGTCGTCTTCTAGTTTAGAGATCCCGCTGTACATGCCAGTCCCCGTCGAATCAAAAGAGGCTGCTCTATTAGAGCTTGTTTTCCCCTTCGTTTCGTTTGCATGTTTGGACATTGCTCAGGTTTCCATGGGGAGCTATTTTCTTCCAAGTGTACCTGGCTTTATAGTGAATGACTCTTCAGGGCCACTTGGTTGGATACAATGCTTAGCCGCAATTATTCGTGATCTAGGATTTACAATAGAAGAAGATCCAAGTGATTTTCCACCCTTTGTGCTGTTTTTGTCCTACAGTTCAGTGATCGTGGGTAAATTTCTTCTTCTTCTTCTTTTTCCCCGGCCTGCATGGATCATCCATTCTCAGGGCTTCTGTTAGTTCATTTCCCCCATTCTACGGCGGGCCAAACCATTTTTTTTTTTTTGCAATGATATAAACTTGGATAAAAAAATATTCTTAAATGTTTTATTTTGAATCTTTATATAATATGAGTTTCCAATAAATAATAATAAAAATGGATAATCGTTTTTTATTTTTAAAAAACTTAATATTAAATAATTAAAATAAAAAAATAAAAGAGGATGTAAAGTCATATAAACTTTTCAAATTAATATCTTGAGATATTAGATAAAAAATATCATACATAAAAAAATAAAATTCAATTCTTAGCAAATACAATATCGAATGATGAATTATCACCATATTGTTGTTGTTTTTATTGTTAATACTATTGTTATAATTATTATTATCGCGCCACAACTAATATTATTATTATTTTTATTCTTATCACTATTATTACTATTCTTATTATTATTATAACCACAATTATTATTATTATTATTATAATCATTAGTACTATTACTATTATTAATTGTATTAATGTTATTATTGTTGTTGTTGAAATAACAAAAATCATACACTTGATTTGAAAGATAAAATTAAAATTTATAAAAACTTTGGCATAATGGCAAAGAAATCAAAAATAGACAGATCGAAAAACATCATATACACAAATTAAAATTGAAGGATTAAATTGAAAACAAAACATCTACAAAAGGAATAATAATGAAATAAGAAATTAAAAGAATGAGGACTAAAACTATAAAAGAAATAATAATTAAATAAAAAATTAAAAGAATGAAAACTAAAATGAAAAATAAATGTATGAGAAATTATAATTGAATGACTAAATTAAAAATAAAAAACTTCTATGAAGAAATAAGAACAAAATTAAATATTAAAAGAATAAAATTTAAAATTTAAAATCAAACAACAAAGATGATAATGATATATTTGAGAGTAAAAAAAAAATAACTATTAGCAACAATTCAACCACCACACATATCTACACACGTTATATCATATGAAAGAGAAAAATTTTATATTATATGAAAGAAAAAAATAATTGTAAATTTAGTGAAAAAATAAATAACTAAATTTGATAATTGGATGACATTATACGAGTAATCTAGATAGCATAGACAACATCCATTTATTGTGTGTTTAGGACATGTATCAAAAAATTTATAAATAAATAATTGAAAAAAATATAAAAAATACCAAAACATCTTTTATGAATTGATAATTACACAAAATAACTATATATAAAACCAAAATACCCTTAAAATTTTATTTTTTTTTAAGGATAAAACTATGCTTTGGTTGCAGATGGATCAAGGAAGAATCATAAATTTCAATGCCCAACACCTCAACAATGTTTTTTTATTTTGAGGTTCAAAAGGTAATTTTATAGTTAATAAACTTATGAGAAATCAAGAAAGCTTCAATCAACATTTATAAATTTTGTTGATTTCGGACTAAAACATATTTTTATTGTATAAAAAAAATTTAATAGATGCATTCACCCTCAAAAAATATTTTAATAATTAATGGGTAAATGAAAAATACCAACGGACTTCCAGCTTCAAGGCTCAAAGTTTTTTCACTTCATAGTAAAATGGGAAATTTACTGTAATAATCCATAATAAACTGCAACTCACATGTTTTACACGCCCTTTAGCTTTTCTTTTTATGTGCTTTCTCCCTCCCAAGTAGCTATAATATGGAAGGTCTTTTCTCAAGGAAGCTAGTGTAGCCTGCCTTCCTTGCAAAATACTTGCACACAGACTACTGGAACAAACCAGCTCATTTTATCAGGTACATTATTAGCCTGGATGTATATTATTAGCCCTGCAAAACCCATCACCTGCGAGTATAGGATTAAGATTAGGATTGGTCTGATAGCAGGGATAGTTCAACTGTAAATTCTATCAAGTAAGACATGATTAGGATTTAGTGTCCTTGATACATGTTCTTACACCTGTTACGCAAGGATTGCTTCGAGCTCCGGAGTTCACAAGACATGAAAGGAATCCTTGGCACATCTGCTAAAATTCTCAACGGTATCACTAAAACTCCTTAAAATGATCTTTTTATATGGAAAAGGCTAATATTATATGCCCAAATCCGTACCAAAATAGTCATTAAGAACGGGTCTTTAACACTTCAAATGAGAGCGAAGAACAAGAGCATGTTGGAAACCCTTTTTATAGACGGATTCCACAGTTCATAAATTTTGTTAGCCTCGTCAATAACTGTGAATTCACATGACATTTCATTGCTTGCTTACAGCACTTTACATAAGATATCTATTCGAAACAGATATCTATTTGTCATGCTGAAAGTGTTTCGCAAGTTTTTCTCTTGTGATTTTTCCCGAGGGATCGGCTTGCTTACAACGTTGTTCTCCATAACCAGAGTCGTGATGACCTGACAGAGCAACATCAGGATGCAACTGATCTCCACAATCGATTATAATATTGTGGAGTAAACAACATACCAAGATAATACTTGGCAGTTTCCGCTTATCAGGTCTCCACATGACCTTGCTGAGGATTCTCCAACTTCCCTTCAAATGCATGAACGACCTCACTGCAAGCAACCTTGCAGCCTCATGCCTTGCGTTGAAAGCAGACATGGAACTTGAGATTCCCTCGCTCAGTTCTGGAGTTATGAGCCATGGAAGAAGTGGATAGCCTACCCCACCAACAATATATTCTCTGATTTCTGCTCCTTGAAATAAATTCCTTGAATTTCCATTTAAACGTTCTCCATTCTCACAGAGTTTGAAAAATCCTGAGCACTTCAATAGTCTTGGCACTGTCATGCCACCAGGCCAACCTGTCACAATATCTAAAAATCTCATTTCATGGTCGACAATACCCTGCAAGAACATGCTGTAATTTTTCTCTCGGTCACACCAATCATCCGAGGTTTCCACTGCAGGAAGGGTCATGATAATGTGTGTTGCATCAATTGCTCCACAACAATTTGGCAAGCCAAACAAAGTTTCGAATTTACACTTAATTTCCTGCATTCTATCAGAATCAGGCCACTTGAGATGGTGCTTGGCCCGCTCTTCTAATGCTTCAATGAATCTCCAAGTCACTTGAGAGACTGTAGACTGACCAACCCCAAAGGAAGCCCCAACTGAGACCTGAGACTCACCAGATGCCAACCTTCTTAGAGCAATTGCAACCTGTTTCTCAACACTAAGAAGCCTTCCCTCAATGTTGATGAGTCCAGATGGTGGCCTCGATATAAGATCTTCTCTTACAAGAGAACAGATGTACTCGAAAGTCTTCTTTGAAATCCTGAAGAAATACTTAAAACCTTCTTCCTCGTCAGACGGTATACCTACAAGGTCAATCAATCTCTCATTTTTAGCACATTGGACATCAAAATCCCAAGATTTCTATAAAAAATTTTGGTAAATTCAGTACGGTCTATATTCTACATTCTGAGCATTGAAAAGCTCTGAACTTTTTATGAAGTTCAATTTTCCACTTTGAAGCCATAGTCACACAAGCACAAAGGACATACAGTATGGATATTAAAAGCAGATGCCTATAAAGAAATTTCTCATCAGAATCGAAGATCCAATTAGGTCCCAAATTCATTAAATTATCTCAATTTATTATACTTAACAACAGCAATGAAGAATAGTATTACCAGCAACAGGAGTGGAAAGCAAACAAATTCCATTGATTATACGAGCATTTCCAGACTGAACGAATACTAAAGCGAAAACCGAAACAAAAAAAAACAAACAGTATCTAAAAAACACAAGGATCAAGAGAACCTGGGGAAGAAGAGTTTTTGAGCCAGAAAGTATCCCACCAATCGGAATCAATGGCAGAGGGATCGATAGGAGCAGAGGTAATGTTTTTGTTTTTGAGTTTCTTCTTTTTCAATTTCTTCTTTGAAACTTTTTTGCTTTTCTTCGATTTGATTGGCGGAGCCATCTGATGTAGCACTAGATAAAATCTTACTACAGCTGATGCCCTATAAGCTCTTCTTGTCCCGGCTGATTTTCTGGGATAATGTCCGTTTCTACGAGAAATGGGAAGGTAATGTTAAGTGGAATATAAGCGGAAAGAGTGACTGACCCCTCCCGCTGTGTTCGTCGGAAGATGGCACCGTGACACTAAAGAGTGACTTCATACGGTGCCGTTTTGCACGATCAGACCTTATAGTTCTTTCATATAACAAATCCGAGGAAAACCCTAAAAAAAAGGTCCAAGAGGAATCTCGAATAAATGCCAATCTTTTTTTTTTTTTGATTAGGTCCTCAATGTGTCGATATATTTAAAATAAAATACTCCAGTCAATTACAGTGGTAGCAGTAGTGTGAGAAGTTATTAAGCGGGACCCGATTTACATATGAGATCAACGATTATACAAAGATAAGTAAGCACCGGCTAATTAAAATAATATTATTTTAATTTTAAAAAGTGTTATATTAACTTAATTTTGGTTTTTTTTAAAAGTTAAATTTTAATCTAAGAGTTGTCGGGTCAATTATCATTTAATTTTTAAAAAAACTTAGCACATGCTAAGTTTATTAAAAAAACTACATCAACTTAAAAATCTAAATTATTAAATGAAATTTTAAAAATAAATTTATATTATTTTTTATAATATATGTTCAAGTGAGAACTTTTTATATGTTTGGGTTAATTCCCATTTGATTTTTTAAAAAAAAATTTACTTTGAATTATATTTATCAAATAATTTTTTTAACCCAAAAAGTTAACTATTATATGAGATTTTAATAATAATTTTATATTATTTTTTAATATATTCACTAAGTAAAAAAAATTAAACTTGAAATTTATATAATATATTCACTAAGCTAAATTAAGATTTTTTATTTATGTAAAACTTATGTAAGAAACTATATTGTGATTAAGAAATAGTTTTTTGAGATTTTTTTTATCATTTTTCCAATCAGATGTTCGATGCATTTCATTTTATTTTGTTATAAAAACAGATATTTTATAATGAGATTAGCGGTTTATTATATTATATTACAATTACAAAAAAAAAAGGTGTGGAAAGCATGGTTTCTCTTACTTTGATGAATATTGTGGATTGGATAGTAATTTACATACTTTTTTGTAATTTTTCTTTAGATATTTTCATCCTTTTTTTTCTATAGTTATTGAGTTTTTATATTCTCTATTCACTGGGATTTAAAATTAAAAATTTATTTTAATTAATCTTTTTATAGGATTGTAGTAATATAAAAAAAATTCTTGAAATTAAGTTAGAATAAAAAAAAATCTCATCAAATTATCAAAGTATAATTATGTTTATTTTGCATTTGCTTTTATATTTGCAATATAAAAAACAGAGTAAGGTATTTAGTAATTATAAAAACTGTATTTTATAATGTGAGATCCACTGAAAAATTGAGTTTGAAACGTAGTTTTTATATATTTTTTTAATTGAGTTTTATAAAACATCATTTGTTTTTGTATTTTAAAAGTACTTTTAATTTTTTTTAAATAATATTTTTTGGTATTTTAGATCATTTTGATCTGTTGATATCAAAAATAATTTTTTAAAAATAAAAATATATTATTTTAATCAATTTTCAAGTAAAAAACACCTTAAAAAACAATTGCAACTATAACCACACAACTATCAAACATTTTATATTTTTTTATGCATGTAAACTTTAATTATAATTTTTATTAAATATGTATCTAAATTTAACTAACCTCAACTAATTATATTCTTTAAACTTTTTATTTTCAAATCATAACCATAAAAACTATTTAAAAAATAAATAAAAAATATTCTATAACACGTGTTTGGTTGAATTTTTGTATCTCCCTTGAAGGGATACAGAAGACAAAAAGGAGAGAACATAGATTCTCTTTGTGAAACTACGCAAATTGTACTTGAAATATTGGAGTTTCATCTTTTGATAGCATTAGCAAGCATAAAATGTGATAAAAGTAGCAGTGCTTTCATTCAAAATTTAATTTTAATCACTCTTTTTAGCATTGAGATTGGTCATTAAACATTGCTCAATAATCCTCTTGCACTATAAGCTTGCTTGGACTGACTTTTCATTTCATTTTCTTATTTCAACATTGATGGCAAAGGTTGGATGCAGAGTAAAATCTTATGCCTGCGGTCGCTCACCAGAATTACTCTAAAAAGGTTTTCCATTCGAAATCTCTTGTATAAAAGATTCACACTGTAAAACCTGTATCTTGTCGGAAGAGAAAAAGTACCTCCAACTTCAACTAATGATTCAAGTCAGCATCTATTTCACTTCCAGCAATTGATTTGATGCAGCTTTATGCGATGCATAACAGTTCCTACATGGACGCACAACTGATACATACATATTTATAGAGTTGACCTACATGGAAAAGTTAATGCTCTTGCTGATCGACAGCTTAGACTTTGTTATATGCCTCAGATTCCTCTTTCAAAGGGTTTGGACCGCATGTGTGAAGCATGAAATCGCAAGCTTCGACAGCTTCCCCTACTGTCAAATGGATCCATTCTTGCCCTATTTTCTCAATGAACTTGGACTTGTTGAGTTTCTTCATTACTTCAGCTCCAGGATTGGCCAAGACAAGCTATAAACATGGCAGCAAAGAACATTAGAACATATAAATTAGTGGTGTACGATGATTCAAATATTTCGCACAAGATATAGAACTTCGATCAAAAAGTACCTTAAGCCCCCTTCTGTCCATTACTTTATTAACTTCCTCAAGCATGCTTATCCCACTTGTGTCAATGTTACCAACCGCTGTCAGATTAAGAAATAAAGGTAAAGGGATTTTCTATCTATAATCATTTTTTGCGGAAGGAAAATATTGCAGGATCATCCCTTACCTCCCATGTTTAGTATAACATACTGTAGGCTGGTTTCTCCTGAAGATTTTAACTTGTCTTCCTCGTCATCAACCCACCTCGCAATCCTGATAGATATAGAAGTATATTGCAGCACTTGTGAGCTTCAAATTTAATTGGTTAAAATTAAGAATATTAGGTGTGCAGATATGCAGAAAAATTGTGTTTGATAAGTTTTTTATTAGATTAGAAGCTTTTGACCACACCTTTCTCTTAAGTAGCCTGAATTTGCAAAATAGATGGGAGCATCAATCTCGAGAATGAGAACACCAGGAACGCTGCTTGTGTTTAGATATTGTTCAACATTTCTGTAGATCATTGAATTTGGAATGTTTCCAAGAATAAAGGTTTTTGGTCTTGCGACGAACAGAAGTAGTCTAAGCAAGGAAATTGCCACCTACATTCGCACAAACGAATTGGTTTCAAAGGATGGTAATCAGACATTTACGATTGCAGGTTTTAGGCCACAATTAGATGTCCATACCGCAATGACTAAGCCAACCTCGACGCTGGCGAAAACAACGCCAGCATAAGCGCTGATACACACGATGAAGTCGAACTTGTCGACAGTCCAAAGATGGATTGCTGCTTCATAATCTAAGAGACCGAGCATAGCAGAGATAATTATAGAGGACAGAACCACAAGTGGAGTGTAATGGAACAATGGCGTTAGAAATAACAATGTGACCATGACTGCCAATGCCATGACAATATTTGATACAGCTGTCTTGCATCCTGCATTGTAGTTCACGGCCGATCGCGAAAATGGCCCTGGAAAATTTCATTGTATCACCGAGAGTACTTTTAGTTTAGTATTTTAAGTTTGAATTACGTTCTCAATTAAGTACAATTAGGAAATGAGATCTGGTAAGTCATTATATACCTGTGGTCAGATAGCAAGAGGTGCAAGAGCCTACAATGTTCATGCTCCCAAAAGCAATCATCTCTTTGTTACCATCTATATGGTAATTCTTGAACATGGCAAAACTCCTTCCTACTGCAATTCCTTCCTGTAACCAAATAAAAACAGGCAATCGCTTAAGCACTTGACATTGATGTGCATGTGTATATTAATTAGGTGGTAGAATGTCTTATTTTACTCTTACAAGGCAAAAGGGGCAGGTCTTAGTTCAACTTCTATCTTTCTTATTAATCCAAGAAAAAGAAAAGCAAAAGAACAGAGGAGAAGGGTGCTTACAGCAAGAGCTATGACACCAGTGATGATGCCAGTTTTAATGGCTGTCGTAAGATAAGGAGATACAAACACGAGATCCGTAAAGGACAGAGGATTTATCCCCTTCTTCAAGTTTCCTATCTGAAAAAATCAATTACACCAGCATGCAGCAAATAAGAACACTTGACATGAAAACAAAAACGAAAGGTTGAAGAAAATACTTCAAAAAATTGACCCACAATGACCACTCTGTACTAGCTATCAAAGTCCAAGGTGATTGAGTGGTAGGATCCACCAAGCCTCCAGGCAAAACGTAGGAGGCTGAACTGTTGGGACGAGATGGTGGAAGACGAGATGTAGAACTATAACACTGATTTATATTTATAAAAATGATTGTTTTGTATTATCCACGTGTTCATGATAAATTGAAATGCATCTTTGAGATATTAAATTAAATTTATGTTAAATTGGATTGGAGACATGACTTGGAAGAGAACAATTATTTGGATTCGGCCCAAGAGACAAAAATCAAGTACCCAATAGGCCGAACCACATGGAGGATAGACCTAGGCTTCGCATTGAAACATACTTAGCCCACTGAAGAGTTCCGTAGAAAGTGAACAAATACAAACAAGAAGGAAAGCACTATCAATGATTTATGGGAAATGCTCACCACTTGCACTCCATGTTTCTCGGCATGAGTTAGATACACGAGAAGGCTTCCTAGAATGACCGACGTCAATGGTGCCATTGCTGATACCCAAAAGTATTTTGGTTTTCTCTTGCTCTATACAAATAGTCAATCATCAAAACATTATTATCTCACGCCATTAGTAAAGTAATCAGATGAGCATGCAGCTTGACAACATAAGCGGGCATATTTAGTGTAAGAATATTGAAAAATGAGCAAAGAACTTAATTTCTCCAGAATTCGAGTCAAGGAGATGTGTTTAAAAGTCTTCGTCCTTTGTTCTAAAGTAATTAACAAGTTCAAAATGAAGGCATGTAGTGGTGTATATATATATAATCATACCTTATAACACCATCTTTTACTATTATCTTCAAGAATTGATATATTTTTTTAGGGTGGAGCAGGTAAAGAGAGAATTTTGATCCCAAATTAAATTATATTATATAATTTATATTGGTATATGTGGAGGATAAAAAAAATGGGTCATAAAGTGAACAACAGGCTGATTAGTAAAGCAATTTCACAATTTAATGCTATATATATATATATATATATGGCGGCCCTTCCCTATTTGTATAGTAATATATTCATTTGTTTTATTTAGTGTTGGCCGCTACGTGTGGGGTAAGCCTGCGACATGGAAATCAGAATATATAGCAGCCTGTGATTACGTGAAAGCCTGAAACTATACGAGAAAATACAATTAGGCTATATAGCAGTATTTATACTTACAAAATCTCTGGTGGTGATGAGGAAGAATAAGAAGCCAAAGCCCAGAACGGCACTTTCCCATCTCCACTGCATTAATAATCAAGAGTCAGCGTTAGCTGAACAGTTCATTTTAGTATGCATGTGTATAAAAGATGATGAACAGTGGATAATGTTAGCACACATGGAAAGAAGCGAACCTGGTGAATTTGGGTGAAGACGGAGCGCATGACAGAGACAAGATCGGTTGAATGGGTGAAATGATTGAGTCCCAGAATCCCTTTCAGCTGTTGCATGATAACTACAGTTGCTGCTCCAGCCATGAAGCCTATTATCGTTGCATGTGACAGAAAATCCACGATAAACCCTAACCTGCAGTTCAGTACACGGTAACTATTAAAATTTGTAAAAGAAAACGTCAACATGCTCTTCCTGTTACTTAAGGTGTCTTTGTCCTTGTTGACTGTTTACCAAATCTGAAAATAATAGGTCTATCACGGTCTATGGGTCTTCTTATTCATATACAAATAAAATAAAATAAAGCTCCTGTAATTAATTAGCATAGAGCAGCGAAAGACAAGAACGCTAGCACAGAGAGAGTGAGAAGACAGGACTAAATAAAAGGCTTGTATTTGTTTGTTGATCTTACTAAAATAGTAATATATGTGTGGTTGTGTACGTACGTATATGCATATGTATATGTGCCGAAAATTACTATGTTATTAAATATATACTAGTAAATTAAAGAGAAGAGAGGAATGAATTAATTACTGTCTAGTTACCTTAATAAGCCAAGGGAAGCTTGAAAAACTCCGGCAACGAATGTTGCCGTGAATGCAAGGTGGAGATAAAGTGTGGGGTTCTCATTAGCATTAACTACATTTCCTAACATGGATGCTGTGAGGAGAGATGCAACAGCGACGGTCCCCACTGCCAAATCTCTCGAACTTCCCATCATCGCATAAACTAGAGGTGGAATAAAGCTTGAATCTGCATGCATTTAAACAAATCCAATGAGAAAATGCTCTTAAATTATTCAGTTCAGCTAAAATCTGCTCTCGCAATATATATTGGTGATTTTTATACTGGCTAGCACTTACATAGACCAAGAATTGGTGGCAAGTTGGCTAGTTTTGCATAACTTATCCCCTGAGGAATAGCAAGACTAGCAATAGTGATCCCGGCAATAAAATCACTTTTCAAGAAACCCAAAGTGTAACTAGGGGCCCATTCAAAAATTGGAAAGAAGTATTTTAGACCTAGTACGAATCTTCGTGAAGTGGTCTGGTTCTTGAATTGTCTGAGAGGATCATCAGGAAAGAAAGTCTCTTTAAGATTATATTTCAGCGACTTCACGGATGATTGCGGTGGTGGAATCGCTACTCGAGGTGCTCGCTCTACATTAGTGGACGGATAAACATAGTCGGCGTTGCCCATATCCTTAATTGTTTTGCACGAAACTTGGATGCTAAAAAATTGAATTTGCTCTGAAATTTGTTTAAATTGTGCGGCTAAATTTTCTAGAAATTGTGGGTGGAGAAGACAAAGAGAGAGGGGAGGTGGCGGGTGTTGAGATTAGTGAGGAAGTGTGTGGACTGGCCATGAATTTATAGATGGGTTGGGGAGTGGGGGTGGGGGAGGGGGGCTGTTTCCTTGCATTTTCAGTGGGTTGTGGGAGCCACAATTAATAAGATTCATCTTGTAAGAAAAAAGGGTGAAGTTATTCGATATTTTTTTTTTGTAGCCTTGCCTGCCCACCTCGTGGGCTTTTATTTTGCTGTGTAATGACGGGAGAGTTCGCCACCGAGGTAGTTTATGTTTTCTTTATCTAAATACAAAAAGAAAAAAAAAATTGTTTAGTTAGGAACATATATTTTTCTTCATTGCGGTGTGTGTGTTTAATTATATCCTTTATTTTATGGAAATTAAAAAAACAGATTTTTTTATTTATAGAGATAATACTTTACATTCATTTTGCAAATTCATCTTATAATAATCTTAACCTAATTTTTTAATCTAATATTTAAAAAAACTATAATTAAATTTTTTTTTAAATTATCTTTTTGAAAAACTACTTAATTACCAAACACACACCGAGTCCGAACTCTCTCCCTACCACAGAGGAGGCAAGATCCAGGAAGCCCCTGTCTATGTTATAATTCAAGGACGGCTGTTCTTGTGCCACCAAGGAATGCCATTGTGACATGGTACACTGCCATTAGATAATTCTTCAAGTGGAGATCAACTAGAGACGTGTTAACGGTTGGATTGTAAGATGTTAAGTTCTGGACATGATTGCATTAGACAAATCACAGTGCCGACACATGCCAAAAATGGATTGCAGCTTGGCCAAATCTTTGATGTGGTCTTCTATTAATAGCAACTTGTATTCTTGGACCTAACGTCGCCTAACCTTCCGTCAGCAAGATAAAAATCTCTTTAAATCAACTTTGAACAACTAATTCTGTGTTTTTTTTTTTTCCAATCTTTATCTCTGACTTGATTGTTTTATATTTTTCATAGGTCGATGATTGTAGATATAATGAGATAGCCCGCGGGAAAATATCAACCACCTTACATTGAATTCAAAGTTACAGGAACTAACTCGAGAGATGACCGTCAAAGACTTGGGTTGTGGGTTGGTTTACAGGTCCGAGAATTAATCCGAGTTATAATTTTTTAGGGGAAGAAAATGAAAATAAAAGCATCATTTTAATATAATATTGAGGTTTAATAAAGAAGGTCATTTGATGATAACAATCTTACGAGAAAGAAAGTATTATCTATATATGAGCTGTTGTCCAATTCACTCATTAACGAGAAAGACGTGTGCATTTTTGCTTTTTAACACCATTTGAGAAAACATTGGCAAAATAAGACAACCAAAATGTAAAATAGCATTGTTTGGTATGTATTGTGACCGAGAAATATGATATTTAAAGTAGTTGCTGGTGGAAAATGTTACATTTCAAGAAGAAAATGAATTACACAAATTACAATGAAAAGAGATGAAAGAAAAAAACGAAAAAAACTTAAAGGCACATTGAAATTTTAATTACGACATCAATGATATCATACCAAAGATTTCAATGATACATATCTAACAACACAAAAAAAAAATCAACAACGATAAATGAGTTGGGTCACACTCTTTATCTAAAAACAGGTCAGTAATTAGAAAAAAAAAAGAGAAAAAAAAAATCCTTAAGATATAACAAAACTTCAATTACAACGTCGTAAAAAAAATATCAACAAAAATCCAACAAAATCAAGAAAAGACTTTAATTACAACTCACAAAAATCTAACAAAATCAAGGACAGACTTAAATGATAATTGAAGTATACCACACTTTTCATTAAAATATAAGTAAGCAATTACCCTAAAGAGAGAAGAGAAAGAAAGAAAAAAATTAAGAAAGAGCCTTAAAGGTGCATGGAAGCTTTAATTACAATACTCTCAATATCATTAGAAAGATTTTGATTAGATGAATTCAATAACATTAGAAAAGTCATCGAGGATGATCGAGATAGGTCACACTTTACATCTAAGGACAAGTAAACCACATGTTGTATATAATTTATTTTGGTTATCATTAGTAACCTTTTCTGGTATTATTGAATTCTTCTCTTCTAGATTTTTTTTATGATACCAATGGAAAGGTGATTAGAAAACCAAACTTGGGTTTTTTAGACCTAAAAATTTATTTTCAACATATTTTCACTTAGAAACACTTAATAAACATTCTTATCATGTCAATATATTAATCTCTCATCTTGAAACACCTATAAATTGATCTAAAAATATAAAATCAAACAAAAGAGATTCTTTCTTAACTTTGATCAACTTTTTTTATGGCAAGATAAAGGCTCAAAAACACCTCAGTTAATCTTTTATTATCAAAAAAAACTTGTAAACATCAAGATCAACATTTCTTGTGTGTCAAAATATGGTCACCTATTAACTTTTTATCTTTTTCTTGTTATTTTCCAATGAATTTCTCTCTCATCTCCTAAAACTTAAGAATTGAAAAGGGAAAAAAAATATAACTTTCATACCAAAACTAAAATTCTCAAAGTGAAGAGGTTAAAATTAGAGAAGAAAGGAAAATAGGTAGGCTAAAAGGCATTTTTGTTTACTTACTTTCAAATTAGCCACATGTTTTTCTTTCTATTTTATATTATAATCCCCTCTCTTTTAATTTTATCTCGCACAATTTAAAAATTAATCTTTTAAAATTAGGTAACCTAAGGATTAAATTAGAAAAAATGTTTAAACAGTTAAATTAAGGACAAAACGTTAAAGGTATAAATTGGGGGGAAGAAAAAGAAAGAAAAGTTGGTTCACGCAGATCAACTCCAACTCAATTGTTACTAACATCGATGTTTATAGTTCGTCATAGGATTAGATTATCTTTTTATGCAAAAAATATTATTCATGTATCACAAACACATTTTAAAAAGATAAAAAAATTTGTGACTCGGTCATAAATTAAAGTTGGTCAAATAAATTAATTTTATTTTAATTAAATGACAAAAAAATAGATAATGATGACAAATAAATCAAGTTAAAATATATATATATATATATATAATAACCTAGGGAAAAAAATATTATGTGTCAACAAGGATAAATATGATATATCTCAATTCCTAGCACATTAAGTACAAAAAAAAAATCAAGTAAAGAAAAAAAACAAATTGGAATGAAGAGTGAGCCAACCCACCATTATAGCAAATAAAACAAATAATCTGAAGAATAATTACTAAGTTGAAAAACAAATATTGTATAGATAATTGGAATGAAAATAAAATTAAAAATAAATAAAAATTTTACAAATTAAAAAAATCAAGAAAAAAATAGAATGCAAAAGAATAAAAACTGGAGTTAAAATATTAATAACAAAAAATATTAAATTATAATTTTTCTGGGAGGAGAGAAAAAGAAAACAATATCCACCAACAATAATTTAAACTATTATCAATAACATGCATTCACCATTAAAAAGATGATATAATAGTACTTATAACAAAATAATAAATATGTGTATTTTTTTATGTTGGGAGGTACTACACATAAATAACATGGACACTTGTCACATATCAATGAATAAATGTGTTATTCGCATTTAATTTTTTTATTATTTATATTTAGTTAAATATCAAATTACCTTTAATTTGACTTAATAATAACAAAAAACTATTATGAAAAGATTAAAAAATTATTTTAAAACATTTTTTAATTTTTTTTAATTTTAAAAGCATTTTAAATGTTTTATTGTGCTTTTTGTAAAAAAAATTATATTTGATCAAATACCAAGTTTCCTCTTAACTAACAATATAATAATAATAATAATAAAATTGTGCAAAAGCAAGAATACACTTTGACATTAGTTTAATTTTAAAAAATAATATTTTGAACATTTAACTGTGTAATTAAAATAAAAGAGGTTATTTATTTTTAATTAATTTTATAATAATCAATAAGTTTAGTGAAAATACGTGATTGACAGCAAGTGTTAGATTTCTTGGAATGAGAAGGAAAATATCATTAACTATTTTAATAATCAATGCTTATTTTGTCCGGCCGTGTTTTCCAGGCTATTTAGCTTCTTTTAATAATATGTATCGACATCGACTTGGCTCTCTTACATCTCAAACTCCAGTCATGTTAAAGGAAATCGTATCTATCCATCGAAATGTTGGCGTCTATCACTCGAATATATCTTTCTATTTTATTTTATTTTATTTATCAAAAGGTGGGAATCCATGCACTTGCGCAGGCACAAAAACTGTTATAATTTTTCCCTTATAAATATCTTTTAAAGGAACAAAATAGAAAACCCAGCACTGATAACTTGGAGCTCGAGAGGTTCAAGAGCATGATGATTTCTACTTGGAAGGTTGACCGCTAATGTATAGCAGCTGAGGTAGAGAGGAAACAAAAGGCATTTTGTTTTGTCTTCCGAGAGAGAGAGCATTTTGTTCTCCATGTCCATAATTCTAGCACCGAACGGAAGACCATCTCAGGATGGGGACATCTTCTTTCCAAGTCCAGGATTGATTTAAGAATCTGGGTCGAGCATGAAACGCTGAGGAGTCTCGAACATTAAAAAAACACCAAAAACTCACCGACGATGAATCGGAATGCCTGTCCAGGACACGTCCTGACATCAAGTTTGACCGTATTACGTTTGCATCAGATTTTGTGACAGGTTGTGGCCTTAATTATTATTTTTTAAAATTTACTCATCTGTATTTGTTCATATTTTTCAATGATTAGGTGTGTTTACAGTGTAAAGTCTATGTATTTTTGCAAAGCATTAAGCTGGTTCTTTGCAAAATATATTTTTGCAGTGTCACTAAAGCCGCCCACCACCACAAATGCCCATTAGTTGTTTTGCGTAGTTTTAATTTCAAAAATTAACGCGACAATTAAGGGATTATTAGATTTTTATGGTCACGCCGTAGGATCATTTCTTTTCTAACATAAAAAAGTCAAAGTAATTATAAACTAAGTGAATCCAGATTAAATTAACTATTTCACAACCTCGAATAACCTTATAGTAAAAAATATATATATATATATCAAAGCCTAACGAAGCTAAACTCAAATGATAGAATTAAAAAAAGACATAAAAATTTTTTTTAAGTCAACTCGAGTTTATTTTACTAATCCACTACCACCAGTGATATAAAATTAAAATAAAAAAATTATTTTTAAAAAAATAATCTAGAAAAAAAATCAAAGCAAAATAAATTTAAAACATTAAAAAAACAATTAAACCATCCTAAATTAATCTAACAAATTTACGACTACGAATCCGTAACCTAGGAGAATTCTATAAAAAGAAAAAAAAAATATAGACTTAATAGCTCAATATCAAATAATAAAATTAAAAAATATATTTAAAACATTAAAAAAAAATAACTCCGATTAACTTGACTAAGAATCCGTAACTTAGGAGAATTCTATAAAAAGAAAAAATATAAAAAAATATAGACTTAATAGCTCAATATCAAATAATAAAATTAAAAAATATATTTAAAACATTAAAAAAAATAAAATAACTCGGATTAACTTGACTAACTTCTAACCAGTGATAACTCTTGAGGAAAGAAAAGAAAAGAATTATAAAGAAAATTTAAGATAAAAATAAAATAAAATAACAAATGGAATAAAATGGAATATAAAAACAAAAGTGACAAATGAAATATCATAAAAGACTGCTTCCTTTTAATTTTTTTTAATATTATATTTGTACACGTTAAGAACTAATTGGGAAAGATAAATACAATATTGATCATAATTTTTTTTTAAAGTATTGATAATTCTTTTAAAAAAATGCTAGATAGATCTTTATAATTTTGAAGGCAGGAACCTGCTCTTTGATTGAAATGTACATGCACTTATTAAGCTCTTCTTCACAGTTACAAATTTTGCGCTTTAAGATTGCAAGATACACGTAAAAAATTCGAATCAATTTCGTCAAAAGAAAAAAGTGGTAAGAAATCAAAAGAGTGAAGGCCCTCGAGCCCATTGGTCGGTTTGACAGGCTGGTATGATTAAAACCGTGTTTCGTATTGGTTAGGGTTTTGAAAATATTTAATTAGTCAATATACATTATAATTTTATATATATTTTAGTAAAAAAATTTTATTAAAAAAATTATAATTTATAATGATTTTTCAAATTTCAACTATAAAAGCTACTACAATGTTAATTATACACTTACTTACCTACAGTGGTGTGCAGCTATCATGAGTATGTTTATTTACTCAGCCATGCATGCTTTTCAAGAAAATTAAGTATTTTTTTTGTTTTAAATTATTTTTTTATATTTTAAGATTATTTTTACGTTTTGATGTTATAAATAAAAAAAATTTAAATAAAAAATTATTTTAATATATTTTAAATGAAAAATATTTTATCACCTAGTTACGTGCTACATAGAATATTATTATCGACAAACAAGATTCAACGTTTACTAGCTAAAAGTAGGATCTAACTAACCTACTACAATTAAGTAATTAATTACGAGCTCTAAACTTCTCGTGAAGTGCATTTGTCCACTTTAAGATAAGATTAACAAGCTAGGCAAGTTGTTAGCAACATGACAATTGACAGCAGGGCCTCCATTTTTATGCTATGGTTAATTAACAGTGTTTTTCATGGAGAAACCGAACATAAAACAATATCATGTCTCAATGCTTTTTATTTCCTTCACAAAAATATATCAGAGTCTCGGGATCATCCTAATTCCTAATACCCGAATCGACTGCATTAATTGGACTCTGTGATGTGCACAAACGTACAATTCGTGGATTGAAAGCACTTGTTATGATGATGCGTAAAGAGTTGCGTGATGTCGATGATTTATACATCTTAAAGGGTTTTTTTTAAAAAAATTTTCAAGCAAGCTCCGGAAATTATTATTTTTAATTATTATGAGTATTTGGATTAGTTTTGCCTATATTTTAATTGATTTTATAAATTTTAAAATTAATAATTATATAAATATGTAATTACCTGTAAAAATTTAAACTCATCAATGATTGATTTCTGCGGTAACTTTTTTTTCGGATGCCAATAGTTTGCTTCTGATTATACCAGAAACGTGAGTGCAGCCTTGACAAAGCAGAGGGAGAGCATCATTCGACAAAAATCATGAAAATTACTCACGGTTGCTTTTGAAATCAAACTTGAGTGAATTTTAACTATGTGACCAATATTAAAAAAATTATTATTTAAATGTATTATAGAATGTGGTGGTGATCATTGAGTATTTGTTTGATGAGGTGGTGCAAAATGCTTTTAGTAGTAGCTTTTCATTGAAAATTTATCAAAAAAAAATTATTTTTATAGGTTTTTTTTATTTTTAACACTGATTCAGTAAAATTATCAAGATAAAAATAAAAATAAAATAATTTAATATTTTTTAAACGAAACGCAATTTTAAAACACCCTAGAAAACAGAATTCCACTGAATCCCAAATACTCACCTAATTCCTAAGATGGTCAAAGAAGTGACTTCCATTTCCATCAAGGCATAAGCATACACCGAGGCACGCCTTATTATCGAACTAAAAAATAAAAAACTATAGTTACAAGGAGACAACGTTTGTGTCACGAGAGGCAGTGTCCCGGGCATGACGCTCTCAATTTCCGGAAGGAATCTCCCCCCATGCTAACTTGATCCCGTTGTAATTAGAAAAACAATTAATTATGGTGTCCAATTTATCCAGATAACCTATTAGTGCTCGAACTTAAGAATATCGGATAGCGATGGACCTGTCCTTTCAGAGCTCTCGTTATGAAATCGAAATGGTATCCCGCGAGAAGAAAACAAAATTGAAAATGCAGCAAATAAAACAACTAATCAAAGAACCAAAGTTATTCAACGAAAAATTTATTCAGAACCCAAATGAAAAATTAAATCAACGCGCTTTGCTGGGAAAAAAATATCTGGTCTATACTCTTAGCAGAAATTATTTCTTTCCTAATTTTATTTTTTCAGCTGCAATTTACTTTCTATAAAATAATTTTATTTTTATTACTCGGTTACATATTTAATTGATTTTGATTTGAATTATATTTTTCAATTAAATATATATTTTTTATTTTGATTTTTGATTTTTTATAATTAAACTCCTTAATTTATTTCATTTTGTTTTTTTATAGGTTTATTATGGCTTTATGATCTAGATTATAGGTTTTTCATATTAATCAAGGTTAATTTAGATCAATTTGATATCTTATCATTTCAATATTAAAATAATTTCATCAATTATATTATTATATTAATATTTTAAAAAAATATTATCCATTATTCATCAAATTTTAAGTTTATAATTGATTTTTCTTTTCAGTGTTAAAAAACAAGTTAGCCGCTATGAAACCATTTTTGTTTTTTTATAACTAACCTGCTCTGCAGGTTAACACATACCAAGAACCTAATAATTAATTATGTTATATTTGTAGTTACCCATACACGCAAGGACACATTGTTCATTGCTTCATGAACAGTAAATCCCTGTACGTGGAATTATAATGAGTTCTGGAGAAAAGATTTTGCAGCTAGAATAATAATTTCTTTAAAAAAACAGTAGCATGCTGAAATAATCGTTCCTCTATTGTAATTTAATTTTTTAAAAGTTTATAGTTCATTGAAAAAAAGATTCAAATTCAGGCACAGTCGACTCCTATATAACAGATTCATTAAACTGTTCGTCTGTTGGAATTTTTCCTCTGTGGAATTCAGCTGTTTTATTTTGAAAGTGGAAAGGAGTTTAAGCGTATAAGAGCATCTTTGATCAATATCGTCTGCATTCTCGGACTCTTGAATATATTCTCTCTGGGGTTAGCAGGTAGAGACTGGCCACTATGGTGGGTAGATACACGACTCTTATCGTCCCACTATAGCGCACTGATCTGGTCTCCAATAATGTACAGATTTTCCACGTGCTTTTCTTTCTTGGATCTTTTTATACCTATTCAGCTTACATATTTCGAGTTTCACGAGATGTGGTGACTCATGTAGCACTCGTACAGGTTCTTTCCTTGTTTTTCACACTCTCGATCCTTTCAATCTAAAAACCCTAACACGCAGGCGTTGACATTGTTTGAGCCAAGGTCCCAGCTCCTAAGCGCATTCATGCGCAAAGGACCAATAAAAAATTTGCATGGAGTGCCTCGACAAGTCTCCTTCAGTTTAACACATCCTTGTTCGTACTTCGGATGACAATATGAGCAGGATAGATGGGTAACTTGTGTGTATTCAAGTCAACTTAACATTTTTTTGTTTTTGAAATTAAATCCTTATTTAAATTTAAATAGTTTAAATTAATAAAATAAAATAAAATATTATTAATCTAATATCAACTTAACTTTAAAACCCAGGTATAAAACAAACTAAAATATTAAACTCACTCTCGATTTAAGTTAACATGAATTATTTAAATTTAAAATGAAAAACTTTAAATAACAAAAAAATAACATAAAAAAAGTAAAAAAACACTATCAAAATCAACTACTGTAATCCACAACATATTATGTATTTCTCGTGTATTTTACATTTTTATTTCATTATTTTTTTTAATATGTAATCTAATTGGAATGACTTCACACATTTTTATAATTTAAAATATCATTTCATGGTTTATTAAGTGTTAATTTTATAAAATTATACTATAATTATAATTTTCAAAATGGGAGTATGAAAAAAGAAGAAGAACGTGAACAAAAAAAAAACATTTGAGGTGGTTACTTCTTCATCCACCACCTCAAATGTTTAAATTGTAATGCTAATAATTAAAGAAAATCGATAAATATAAATAAAAATATTAAAAAAATATTTTTATTGGTAAATTTCTGAAAAATTTTACTGACAGAAATATTTTCTAGGTATATACACAGAGAATTACAGTAAAAAAAATTAAAACAAAATAAAAATAATAATAACATGTTATTTTTACCAATAAAATTATCGACAGGATTTATTTCATCGCTAAATTTTACTGGTAAATTTATTGGTAAACTATAAATATTATTCATCATATTAATTATAAAAGAAATCACCGATGGAACTTTCCATCATAATTTTTCAGAGAGCTCCATAACTGTTCACTTTTCAATTATATTGTTAATTATTGTTCTTTATGAATAAAATCACGGACATATTAAAAAGTTGTTGATATTATTAGATGGTTTTTAGCTGATTTTTTTTATAGGATTTTTAAATTTTTAGTTGATTTATTTATAATATTTTTTAATTTCTAGCAATTGTAACTTTATTTTTTTCATTTGATTTTTTTTAGTTGAATTTATTTTTTGTTGTATTTATTTGTTACAATTGTTTTGAGTTGATTTTCTTATCCTTTTTCCAAGCATTTTGAGTATATATTATTGAGTGTTGATTGATGTTAATTTAATTATTTTTTAATTTTTTAAAATATTTTTAAATAATTTCCAATGATATTTTTTCAGGAATATACCGATAGAATGAAGCGGATAATTTTTTTTACACATCTATTCTATTAGTAAATTCATTTATAATAATATTTTTTATTACCAACAGATTTATTGAAGAATAAAAAATTACAAATGAAAGATTCACTGTCAAAGCATTTTTGTCAGTGATTTTATTAGTAAATTAATTACCAATGAAATATGTGTCTTACATTGATGAAAAAATTTCATCAATAAAACTGTTAAATATTGTGGTGAGGAGTATATATTTTCATTCTTTTATTTCTTTTCTTTGGCCAGCAAATGTCAAAAAAACACAAATTCTGGTTAAAAAACAGTTAGTACTGTGATTGATGACAATAACAATAATTTACTTCTGCCCGTGTGTTAAAAGTGTTTAAATATGTGAGTGTTTGTTTTGTTACGTGTTTTTAAATTATTTTTTATCTAAAAAATCATTAAATTAATTATTTAAATGATTTTAATATGATGATGTCATAAATAAGAAAGTCTTAAAATACTATTTTACAGACCAATTTTAAGAAAAAAGATATATAGATGATAATGGAAGAGAAAATAACACCTAGACTCATAAAAATAATAAGAATGTTTTTACCTAGATTTCAAAGTATTCTTTTATTATCTCTTTTTTATTTATATTTATCTCTCTTCTATAGAATAATTATTGATGATTGTTTCAAGAACACTCTAAAATTTATCAGTCATGCCGTGATATATAGAGATTCAGTAAGGGGATGATGAAAATGATAAAGATTTAGTAAGAGGATGGGAAGATGTCGAGATTTCCTCCCGTGCCACACACATTATTGTTCATGACGATAGCGATTGATGGCGATTCTCTAAGAAAAAAATCAAAAGAAAAAAAAAAAAAGGAAGGAAAAGAAGAAGCTACTGATGGATGGGATGATGAGGTCGTGCATTCGTGCGGGCTTTCCAGGACTCAAATTTAGACCGGGATGGGGTCGGCGGAATCCCACTCTTTTCTTTCAAAAAAGCGCGCTGTGCGTTTTATTAATTCCTTATCCTGAAAATGACGCCATGTTTGTTTGTTCCTGGACAGTGCTTCATTAGAAATTATTTTTATTTTTTTAATGTTTATTTATTATTAAAAACATCAGTTAATAAAAAAAAAATAGCGTTTTTTTGAGTGAAAACCATTTCCTATGAAAAATTAAAAAATATTTTATTATTTATTAATATTTTTAAATTTTTTTATACTATATATTTTTTAAATTTGATTTAACTTAATTTTTATATCAGTTTTGATTTCTGTTATTTTAATTATTATTTATTTTTTTAATTGATTTTATTTATTTATTATATTTAACTCCTATTTTTTATTTATTTTATTTGAAAAAAATTATGAAATTTAAAGTATTTTCAATCATAATTTTTTTAACTTTTTTTATTCATCAGATTCGTTTCAGTTCATTTTATTATTATTTTTTTTGTTCAAAATAATATATAAAATTAAAATTTTTAATTCAATTCGTCTTTGACTTTTTTATTTGTCAAATTTGATAATTTTTATTTTAATAAACTTAAAAAAATTTAAGACATTAATAAATCATTTTTTATTTTATTTTCTATGATATAGTGAAATATTAAAAAATATTTTTTAATTTTTTTTCATGACACTACTGAACATAAAAGAATTTATTTTTTATAAAAATTAATTCTTTTTAAAAAATATGTTTTAGTAAATAAACTGTGAGGTTTTAGTACCTTAACATTTAAAAAGAAAAGAGAAGAAAAAAAAAGCATACAAATTTGGGTTCAACTCTGAATAATTCATGAGATGAAAACTGGTGCCTTAGTAGACTGTTTAAACTCCTATTTTTTTTGTGCTTTTTTGACCGAAGAAAATAATTCATTAATTAACACACACACACACACACACACACGCATTCAAATATTGAAATCTAAAAAGAATCCTTGAGTAAGTGCAATCATTTTTGCCCCGACAACAAACACACTTGTAATTCGTTCATGATCTTACAATGCGAAAAGAGTTTGAATTACTTTCGAATCAATGTACCTCAATTAATTGGAAAAGGAGTCATCTAACGTCGTAGTTATCCCATAAATCACTGGAGGGTGCTATATGTAAATTTTAAATTTTTACCTCATATAATACAAATACAAAACAATATAATAAATCTTGAATATGATTTAGAATAAATTATTAAAAAAATAATGCAATACGATAAAATAATAGGAATGATCTTTCTTTTAGTAAATGAATGGCATATTATCTCACAATTTAATTTCGATTAATTTCAGCTTTACTTTTTTAATGTGCTTTATTAATTTACTTTTAGTAAATGAATAGTATTATATTCACGTACGATTTAAAATGAATATATTCGTTAATTATATATTTTAAAAAATAGTAATTAATTAGGGATTTTTTTTTAAAAAAAATAATCTATTAAATTTTCAGAATTTTGAATGATTTTTATTTTTTAATTCCCTTCGTTTAATTATGAGAATTCTGCACTAAACTATCTATGAATATTCATCGATTATCGATAATTAAAAATGATGTTTTCTGTCTCGTGTCTCCCGTATCTGTATTTTCCATCCCGTACTCAAACCAAGCACTATCTGCGTAGAGGCTGAGAGCTAGGTTATGATTGCTTCATGGTAGTTCAACATTCAACCTCATCATTTTTATTCATCTATATATGATCTTAGGTTTTCTATCTTTTTATTTTTTGCGTGGAAGAACCTGCCCCAGTTGAGGACTTTCTGGATAAAACGCTGCATATAGTCCTAGATAAAGCCTGCTTGATCTCTTCCAGAAACCGTCATGATTCATTGTTTTCTTCCGTTTAGTTGCTCAAGATCAATGATGTGGGAGAATTCCTACCATCCCTTACCAAAAAGTCGTCCACTTAGCCTTGACGGTGCAATAAAGAACAAAAATCAAACCTTGATTGAATGTACATTGACGAAGACTATTAAATCTTGATGAAAATGAAACAACAATTGAAGGTTAAAAGCTTTCCATGAAACGAAACCCACTACCGCACCAAAATACATTATTGCTAACATGCTCAGATTTTCAATGACATTATCAAAGACGTCAGTCAGTGGATAATCACATTGGACAATTCTATCTGTTCCCATTTGCCTTGTATTTGTTGGTTGGTGCATCTAATTCAACAGTTGGGATCTGTTTAAAAGTGTCGCATCTCAATATTCTTTGAATTATTGGGTTTAAAATCTTCTTGGTTGCCATCTTTTTAGTCACGGTCGTGTGACTTTTTACTTACAGTAAGCATACCAAATTAAGGTTGCTCATGCATCAAATTTTAAGCAGACGAAATAATTAACAGCTTCCCCCCACCTTTTATTCATGAGCAATCTTCGAATGCTGTATGTTTTTGTGCTTCTCACTTTCATTAAATGCATTTATTTTGAGGAATAATGAAAATATGGCTGTCATGATTTGTGCCCTTACCCGAATATGATAGACTCTTGAAGTGATATTGTCCCACTGAACCACATAGTAAGTTTTGTGAACCACGTGGTAAGTTTTGTTCTTGGAAGGAGAAGTGCTTTTTGTTTACACTATCATCTCCTAACCCATATAAAATCGGTCACATCATCATAGCTCCCCAGATGAGAGGTTTGAATTGATGCACATGACTGATATTTTCATAAATGAAATCAATGATGACGTGGACATGATAGTTCTACCAAGAAGTATTTGTTATATAATCTAAAAAAATTAAAAAAATAAAAGATAAAAAAAACTAGGATTTCATTGATACTAGGATCATAATAATGTAAAGAAATATGTTTAACCTAAATATAAAGATATTATATATAAGTTAAACTAAAAAAATAAAATAAAATATTTTTCTATCCTTAATAAATAAAACAAAAATAACCTTACATTTCTTGATATTTCTCTTCAAACTCAAGATGTAGCAACTACAAGTATTCGAGAATTTGCCAACTAAAAAATAAAAATAAGAGATAAAATATGACTTAATAAATAAATCTGCAATCTACAAAGAACAAGAACTAAACGGTAAAATAATAGTTTCATGCTTGAGATGATGACGAGTAAAATGACAATTGATTTCAATATGTTTAGTTTATTCATAGAAAAATGAGTTGTTAGTAATCTAAATAGAATTTTAATTATTACAATACATAAGAGTAAGATGAAAAAGAAAAACTCTCATATCTGCAAGTAATCAACATTACCAAACAATCTCTTTAATAATAAATGTCATAGCATGATATTCTGTTTAGATTGAAAAATAAGAAACATCTTTTATTTCTTAATACCCAAGAAATATAATAGAGATCTCAAATCCTTAATTTCAAATTATCTAACTAATTTCATCATTAAAATTGAAATACTACCAATGTCATTATCACTAATAATCATGTTTTATTAATATGTGAAGATATAATGATACAACTTGTATTAGTACACTTAACAAAAAGAGTAAAATCATAACTATTAAAAACAAATCAACCAAGTAAGAGGTGCTTGTTTGAGATTATATAAAAAAATTTTAAGCTTGTAAACATACTCAAAGTCATGTGAAATACTAGGAGCAGACATCGTATAAACTTTTTTTTTTTAAAGATCACCATTTATAAATGTATTTTTAACATCAAGTTAAGAAATATGTCACTATCAAATTAAAGCTACTACAATAAGAGTACGAATAATAATTTTTTTAATAGGATCAAATATCTTATTATAATTTATAGCATATTGTTAAGAGTATCTTTTTGTAACCAACCTAGCTTTGTATCACTCAACAAATCCTTCAGAATTAGCCTTGATCTTATGCTCCCAATGACAACCAACAACACGTTTATCAAGAGGTATAGAAATCAAATTCTAATTAGTTATTTTATACAAAGCATAAAGTTTCTCATTCATAGCTTCCTAAAAAAAAGGTTAAGAATTATCTTTTTATACAAAATAAGCTTAGAAAGATAACGAGTTGAAGCTAAAAATAAAGTAAATGATGCAGAATAACAAGAATAGAAAGAATCTAGTAATTTTATGGACTTATAAATACATATGAATTAACATAGAGGTGGATCCATATATGTAATATAATATACTGCAGATGAAAAAAAAGCCTCAGATGTACTAGAGAGTAAAATGTCAATACCTGTATAATGATCATTATAAATTAGTCGAATATAAGAAGAGGTATTTGAAGTACTAAGAACTTGAAATGATAATTTATTAGAATCCTCATAAAAAATATCCATATGAATAAGATCAGATCTAATCAAGTTATAAGTAATGGATGTAATAAAAAAGAAAGATATATGCTTTATAAAAAGACAACATGATAAAACACATAAAGTTTCTAAGTTATTGAATTAAAACAACGATATCTTTTTTTATCTTTACCATAACAAAAATAAATAAATAAATAAATAGCAGATTGAGAGAAAAACTTACTATATTCTATATGAGGACAAAGAACAAAACAAGTATAACTAAAAACTCTAAAGAAAGAATAATTAGGGGTATACCCATACAACTTTTTTAAAAATAGAAAAACTTGAAGTATGAGAAGATAAAACTATATTAATCAAACCTACAATAGTAAGAACAACTTCTTCTTAAAACGCATGAGGAAAAGCAAACAACAAGAGAAAATGAGTAGTATAACAACTTACAAACCTACAATGGTAAGGACAACTTCTTCTCAAAACACACTAGGAATGACAGACAATAAGAGAGAACAAGTAGTTGCAATAATTTATCTATATTTTCTTTCAACAATACTATTTTGCCAAAGAGTATTTGTACATAAAGTTTGATGAACAATTCTATTTAAGATAAATAACTAAAAATATTTATTAGAGATTGTATTTCTCATCCAAATCACACTTAAAATATTTGATATCAATACAATATTGAGTTTTGATAAGAGCTTAAAATGCTATATATATCTTAAAGAATTCAGAACGATGTTTAATTAAATAAACAAAACAATAACTAGTATTAGAAGGTGTATTTCCCATCCAAATCATATATAAAACATTTGATATCAATACAATATTGAGTTTTGATAAGAGCTCAAAATGCTGTATATATCTTAAAAAATTTAGAACGATGTTTAATTAAATAAACAAAACAATAACTAGTATGATGATCAATAAAAAAAATATAATATCGAGACCTTTTTTTATAGCAATAATAAAAACTCCCAATATAATAAGATGAATCAAATCTAATAAAGAAGAAGAAATAAAAATGCTTAGATTAAAAAGTAAAACATAATTTTTTTCTAAAGATCCTATGGATGCTAAAAATCTTAAATAAAAAATACAAAATATAACCTAAACGAGAATGACATAAATAAAAACTAAAAGAAGGACTCAAATGAAAAGAAGACAAATCATCACTAGTAGAAGCAATGATAGCAGTACCTGACGCTTTTAACTTATCCAAAATATATTGTCCTTTCTTTCTATGACTTATCTCAATTAGTTTTGAGGCTACAAATCCTATACACAATAAAAAAAAGAGAGGAAAAGATGATCAAATAATCATTAGAGTCACATAACTAAATAATAAAAATAAGATTCAATGTGATTTTTGAATATAAATATTAGACAGAGATAAGTGAGGTGTGACAACAAAATCAATATCTATTAAGGGTGTGAGATTGTCATCAGTAGTCATAACAGGAATAGAAGGTGAAAGGAACATATAAGTAATAGATAAAGAATCTACAAAAAAAGAAATAAGCATAGCTTGTGGTTGTAAGTAGAGAGATTTCTGAAAGTACTCAACCAGAGTACTATAATCGATGAAAGGACCTGATAAAACTATTACTGTTGTATTATGGTATGGTGGTTTGTAGCTCTGATATGGTTTATAAGCATTAGATTGTGATTGACTGTCAGACTTCTAAACTTGATTCTATTATTTGAATTTGGGATATTGAGTCTTCCAATAACTTTTCTACTTACAAAAACTGCATTTGTCAAATGCAACTCTCATGTAAATATTATTTTGATTATTACAGAATGACTTAGAAGGTACTGCTAATAAAAAATGATTAGAAATAAAAAGAATTTTCTTTTCAAAATAAGACTAAATACATATTTTTTCAGCTAATAACTTATTAACAACTAAGTCAACATAAGATAGTGGATAACAATGCAAAATTAAACTTTTAAGTCTTTCAAAATCACTACAAAGTGCTGTTAAAAATTATATTAATTGTTGTTACTCCCCACGAGCAATATAGGCATTATATGCCTTTAATTATGATGATTTTATAAGTGCTGATTGATTAAAAAAATGTCATTGCAAAATAAAATTCATGAATACTCAATTTTTTCTTATGAAAAACTCGTATGTCATTTTTTAATTGATATTACTTTATAAAATTTGACTAGGTGAAAACATTTGCAGATGATCTTAGACCTTATTTGTTGTCTTATACTTCGCTAACCACATAGTTATAGAATGCTCAACAAAATTATTATTCCAATTAATAATCTTTGTATTATTTACTTTCTAGACATTTATCAAAACAACATAACCCTCATCAATATTCCTAGATATTACAGAAATTCCTTTAACATATCCTTATATGTTTTTACCATTAATAAAATTTTTCATCATATAACTCTAATATAAATAATTTTTTTCATCCAACCTCACATTCACATACTAAAGCGAATTATCTTTTTCAATGGTCATAATCAAATATCTTCCTAAAGTTTATAATCACTCCAAAAAGAAAGTTGTGTTTGAAATTAAGTCTAATTTCATGAAACCATGTTAAACAATCCAAAAAAATAAAGATAAAAAAAAATAATAGAGAAGGAGGCTAGGGTTTCATTAATACTACGTGATAATAATAATCTAAAAAAAATAAGTTTAACTTAAATATAAAGAGATTATATATAAGCTAAACTAAACATAAAGTAAAAATATTATTTTATTTTTAATAAATAAAATAAAAATAACTTTATATTTCTTAATAGTATGGTATCATTGAAATTACACAGTGAATTTTGTATTTTTAAAAGATGTATTTTGATGCAAGAGGTACTTTTTATGTTTATAAATTACTAAAATTCTCTCCAAATCAATATGGATTGGTGGCATCATCAAGTTGTTTATTAGATTAGCCAACAACTTAATTCAGGTTTTATATGGTTGTCAAGGGTTTGGCTTGATACAAGATGGTAAATGAGACTGTTACTTTCTAAGACGACATTCTTGATGTCATGGAAAACCCACCATTCCATTTCTTATAATTAACGAGGGCAGGTGATCATGCTAGAGAATTTGAGACATTTCAACCATTTTTTTCTCCTTGAATGCAAGGAAATGCTTTGTGTGGTTAAATGAGAAACAGGATTCCTTTCAGAGTTGGACCGAAGTGATCTATATATCACAGTGGGATTATAGAACGGAGAGGTTGACTCCTGGAGAACAACAAAAGCAGTTTCTGCTGCATCTCATTCAGTGCCAAGCACAATCGAGTCACGAAAATCTTCTTCTTCTTCTCGATCGATCATTAATCATGAATGCCTTCAACATCACTGTAATTGCGTAATAAAACTGATTGGTGATTTTTGTAGGCCTTTATCTTCATTCCAAATCACTTATACCCCATTTACCAAATCAGTCATGATAAGTAGAGTAGCTGAAATGGGCACTTATGTAGCAAACATTTCGATTGATTGACTCTTGTAGGATTACAAATCAACATGGTTTCGATAGGCTAGGTTTTGTAGACTCAATGATCTCTTTATCTGCATTATTGTTGACTTGCGTAAAATCTCATGGCATTTGGAAGACACCATTAGTGAATTCTACCATCTGAGAGCATAAAAATCATTTTTTGGAGTTGGTGGCTACAGAGAATGTATCTGCATTGACCAATGACACAGACATTATTCCATCCGAATTATGGTTTAAGTCCTGTTGCTGCAGGGACGTGTCCCCAGTTTTGAAGATCCATAACCTCTGTTATTGAGTTGGCAGGATATGTGTAACCTGGCCCACGTGAAATGTAGCGATACTGTTGTTAGCATCACACTGTGATAATTGAACAATAAACAATGGTTTTCACCAAAAAAAAAAAAGACAATAAACAATGATCATTGGATAGCTATTGGAAGAACATTGAACCTGTGTCTTGTTCTTGCCAGGTGCATGGAAGGAACGGGTAATAGGCCCACGAAAAGGATGATCTTTGAAATGGAAGCAGAAAGAGAGTCTTGAAAGTGAGGGCAGTACTGGCACAGTTACCACGCAATGACGGATGGTGTGGATCGAAATAAGTCACGGAATATTGAATAAGGTCTGAAAAACAAACAACGAAAGGTTCGAAGGCCATCCTTACAAATGCATCCATAAGAAAATAAAGACAGGAGTGTAAGGATATTTGGAGCTTTCAGAGGTCGGAGTGGAATATATGGTGGAAATCCTACCCTGATCTCACTGAATATGGACTCATGAAGGTCAAAACCTTTAAAGATTGGTAAGATTCCCTGATAGCAAATGAGAATTTTTCCACTCAAAACAATGCTAATTAAATAAAATTATGATCCATTAGAGCTAGCCTCTAAACATTCTGGACATAAGCTGCATTCTTCAATTTTTTTTTTCTGATTTTGTATAGATTATGTTGTTTCCTTCGACATGGGTTGAGCAGAAGAACATATATGAATTCGAAGGTGTCCTGCTTCGATAATTTTGAAGTGAAATCATATTCGTTCCGACAGAAAACTCAATAGTACCATACTACATCTGGGATCTTTTCCATTTCCTGGTACCATCATTTCTTTTTAGTACTGATGATGTCAAGCGATATATTAGGAATTAAACAAATGCAAATCAGAGTAGGATATGTGTGTTTTAAGTAATTTGCAACTTACATTTTCTGACAAACTTCAAAGAAACTGAATATTGAATACCTTGGGATATGATCAAGAGAATAATACAGAATAAAGAAACTGGAATTTCTAGAGGGGAGACATGAAAATGACAAAAGTGAAAGGAACAAACACTTCTACTGGTAATGACACTGCACATGATCCTGTAAGACCAGACTCTCTATTAACAACTACCATCCATCCCCCCTTTCTCGTTTCCATTTGCAGCCATAATTAATTAAAGATGCTTAATCTTTTGTCCTCCTACGAAAAATTTTTTCAGCCCCTCCTTCTTGCTAGTCGACTTCCTCTCCTCACATCCCTAATCAAATTTTTCTTCAGGTATTATCTCCTGGGGTGTCGGATTCCTGCTGTCCCACCATAAATCATGAACTTGAAGTATATACAAATGGTAATGTGGGTAAACAGTATGCTAGTGGTTCTTCTACAGAGGTATCAATTCGACCTCTAGCCCATGCCTACTTTACCACATCACACATCACCGACCGAATCCTGTTGGCCCTACCTCAAAAAACATGATCTTCACTACTCATGAGTACCAATGGTCCCAGTTCTGTGTCTACTTCACCATAAATAAAAAACGTACGCTTGTAGTTTGTTCCAAGTATGTTTTCCACTAATTCCTCGAGGGTTTGAACTTGGGAATTTTTTAATCTAGACGAGTCACGTACGTGGGAATCAAAATCTTGTTAGAGTATCTCGACGTGGAGAAGCTAAATGGATAATCAAAAATAAAAAATTAGTATTTTAGTTTTTTTTATTTATTTTGCATACTTCAAACGAGAAGCTAAATAAAATGTTAAAATATTTTTTCTTTCCCACAAATGTTATTTTTACATATCTCTTTAAACAGCCAAAACCAACAAAGTGAGACCACTTAAAAAATAAACTAATTAAATATAAACATGTGAAAAAAATAATATTTAATATATTAAGAAATAATAAAATACTTGTTTTTTTTACTCCAATATAAATGGCTCTTCAAATAACTTTTTTCCATTGGAATAGATATGGTAAAATCAGTTATATTTATACTATTTAAAATGCTATTTTATTAACTTAGCTTTTTAAAATAGCATTTTGCATTGGAGTTGCTCTTATTGGCTCAAATTCTGCCTAGCTATATGAATCAGGGAAGTGGATCGCCTTACCAAGAACCCTGTAGTAAAGTCTATCGAAGCTTGTTGGATATCTACGTAAATGCTTTGGTGTGCCTAGCCAATTCTTTCTTTTCTTTTGACGAAAGCGTCAGGTAATTATCTCAACTGGTTTTTTTTTTGTTGGAAAAATTTAAAACAAATAACTAAATATTAATATGGCTGAAGCAATTCACAATTTATAAGTTTTATTTTTTTATGTAGTCAAAAATAAAATTAGATAATCAATAAATATAATATAACAATCACACAAATTAACAATATCAAAAAATTTACATGAAAAAACCAATATCTACCTAAATGTTTTGGTGTGCCTAGTCAATTCTTTCTTTCCTTTTAACGAAAGCACCAGTCAATTCATATCCCTGCTAGTTATTTTTTTTGTTAGAAAAATTAGAAATAAATAACTAAATATTAATTTAGCTGGATTAATTCACAATTTATAAGTTTCAATCTTTTTTTTGTGCAGTCAAAAACAAGATCAAATAATCAACAAACATAATATAACAATCACACAAATCAACAACATTAAGATTTTTACATGAAAAAACCAATGCCGGAAAAACAACGGGGTTGTATTCCATCTGAAAAACTTCTAATATCAACAAATAATAGGTTTACAATTGTTCTTTTAGATCTAACTAAAAGCTACAATATATATATATATATATATATCATTAAGAACAACTTATTCCTAGAATATAATTAGATTAAAAAGAGAAGTGTTTGAGAAAAATTCGCAACACTAATAAACTCTTTTTTGTTAAAATAGTCTGTTTTCACATAACAAATTTTCAATTCAATCGTCCAGGATGAAGAGTAATGTGTCTAGAAATTGTTGTTAAAATCATAGTCTGATCCAATGGTGAATTAATTGAAAATTAAAGAAAAAAAACAAATTGTTCTGCTGCATTTTCTTCCTTTTTTTCTTTTGTTTTTCTTTTCTCTCTTCTATTTTTTCTATTACCTTCTACAATGATGAATGCCTTTTAATTTAGAGAGACAACACTTACTAATTAATATAGTGGTCCCACCATCATATAATGCGAAACTATACACAATATTTTTCATGTTAGTTTTTAATATGTTTCTTGTATCTTCGACGAAGTACTCCTGTAGCTAGTGTTTCCATCAAAAGCATAACACTAAACGAAGGGCTCCTAAAATCAGGTATGGGATAACTATCACTTAAAAGAGAGCATGTCTTTATTTGTATTTGATGTTAGAATATGTTTTTAATTTTTTTAATTTATTTTTTAGTTTTAAATTTATTTTTTATATATTTTTTTGATTTTTTTGAAGTGTTGATATAAAAAATAAATTTTTAAAAATAAAAAATTATTTTATTTAAAAAAACACTTTAAAAAATAATATTTACCACACTTTCAAACATTCTCAATGAAAGAAGTTTATCATAGTTACCTAACTTGAGAAAACCTCAATAATTGACTTTGTGTTCAACCAATTTAAACCCTTGTCTAGGTTATATTTGTTTTTAAATTAAGTGAAAAGTTGAATTCATTTAAACTTGAATAAACTAAAAGATGAAGTTGTTTTCTAGTTATTCTAATTAAATATTTTTTAAAATAATTTTAATTTTTTATAACTTTTTATTCAAATAACATTTTATTTTAAAATGCTTGAAATAATTTTATCTTATGATAGAACTAGATTGATCTAACAATTTATGAACTGGACTTTAGACTATGGCCGAACATTAAAAGAGTATTTTGAATTAAAGTGTGGTGAGGTGAGCTAATTTTTTTTTTTTTAATGAAATCCAATATATATATATATATATAGTTTCTAGTGAGGCGTGGTTTGTGTTTTTAAAGGGATTGTATTTTTTAAAAATCTCAACCACACTTTAATCTTAAATACACAATAATTTGGTATTGTAATTAGACCGTATTTTTGAAGAATGTTTTTTGTTGTTTTATCTTTAAATTAATTTTTTAAATTATTTTAATACACCACTGGAAAGCTCGAACGAGAGGAGGGAATTTGCCTGTCCTCCACTCGAAGTAGACTTGAGTGCTGACCACCTAGACAGCAGACGCTCTAGCACGGGAAAGCTCGAACGAGAGGAGGGAATTTGCCTGCACTGACCTCCTCTAGTGGGGACATGCGACCACTGAACTTCAAAGGCAGGAGCCAATCTTCCATTTCCTAAAACGAAAGAGTTGGGCGGCTTAGTAGTGTTTATAGGCTATCCATTTCAATGAAAATTTGTTTAAACTTCGTCGACAGAACTTCGTGCCTCCTTCCCGGTTTCCAAGACAAAAGAATGATAATATGCCATTTTAATGACCCCTTAGTTGTTCCAAACATAGAACAATGCAGTGATTATTTTCTAAAATATTATTTTTTTAAAATATATTAAAATAACATTTTTTTAAAATATTATTTTTAACACCAACCCATTAAAACAATCTAAAAACTCGAGACCAAGCCATAATTCCTTACAAATTTTTAACTGCATGGAACAAGTAGAAGGATAAAAAGGGGAGTTAGGGCCTGGCCCGAAGTTCATATAACAAACAGGCATGCTAAAATGGGCCTTCTATGAAATAAGGCTAAATATAGGCTCGAATGGAAAAGATTAAAACCCAATAAAACTATATGGGCCTCTTGACTTGGACTTATGACACGACAGATTGACACCCCCGTGCACTGCTTTCTTTTTCACCTTCAGGCTGTCACAATCAAAAAAGGAATCCCAAAAAATAACAGTGACTAATGACGCTGCCGTCTCACCCTCGCCTCTCCCTCTCTCTCTCTCTCTCTCTCACCATTTTGAATTTTAAATTTCTCTCTCTCCCTTGCTTGTTTTCCACTTCTTTTGCCGCTCCCACCTCTCTCTCTCTCTCTCGGTAATACAAAAAAAAATAAAAATAAAAACAAAAACACAGATAATAATATTTTAAGTAGGTGAAGTTCCTTTATCACCCTCCTTATATTCCCTTGCGGTCAACAACAATGCCCTGAAAATTCAAATTTTCTGTTTCAAGATAAGAAGTTGATGCGAATTAGCTAGCCATGCGTAGTAATCAACTGTCTAATTTCAGGTACCCATCTTTTCTCTTTTCGCGTCTTGGTTCTTTCTTGCTTTCGCATCCTCTGTTAGCCAATTTGCTAGGAAAGTGTGTCGTGGGCTTTTTGTTTATTTATTTGTATTTTGAGCTAGGTTTGTATTCTTTTCGCTTAACTGTTCGATTACTTTAATAATTTTCTGTGGTTGGTGTTTCAGTTTCTCATAATCTGAATCTCTTATAAGCTTGTCGGTGGATTATTACCTTATTCGGATGCTAAGTTGCAAAAAATCATTACGAATTTCTCAGCCTTTTTTTTTGGTTGGTAGCTGTATGTGATGGAGTTCTTGTGTATCATTAATTTTTATCTAGTAATTAGAAGCTGCATTTTCGGTTTGGTGAGCTATAAAAGCATGCCTATGATGGTGAAACTGTGTGCTTGCGTGTTAATGGATTGACTTGCGCTTGCATTTCCTTTGGCTAGGTGTAGGGTTTTAGTATTACAATCTATGAATTGTTGGATTGTGTCCTTGGGGGAAAACTAAAACCCTAGAAAACATGCCAACCCCAATTGTAATAACGCATGTGTGTTCAATTGCATTGATTCTTGAAGCATTACTTGCTGTCTTGAGCTAAGTAATTTGGCTTCAAGTATTTGCCACCTTGTGTGGGGCTTATTGTGGCTTTTATTTTGCTTCCCTCCCTGTAACAGCCAGAGGAGTTTGGTTGGTTGGTTCTATGGTGTGCAGTCGAAGTTTTATTTTATCCAAGATTACTATCTGATGAAAATTTGAAATGGTGGATTTCTTTTTATTACTTTTTGTATGTTAGTTGCTTTGCACATCTTATTTTACCGTTTAGTTGTTGTTGATAATTTTATAGATATACTTACTGCCATAATTTATCGTGTTATCTTGCTTTTCTGTTTCCGGGGTGTTATGTGTGTGGACACAAATGGACGGTGGCAGCCATGGTTGGTGGCAGCCATGGTTGGTGGCAGCCATGGTTGAAGTCATAGTCAAATGGTAGGTGCCTAACTTGCCCACCATTGTTGAACAATCATCTCCCTCATCAGCTATAAATAGATGTGCATTGATAGCTGAGATAGAGCACGAAATAGAGAGAAACACAGAGAGAGAGCTAAGGGTGAGAGTTGAGTTGAGTTGAGAAGTTTTCTCCTCCTCCTTGTTTTCTTGTTTGTATTGCTTTTGAGCTTGATTAATACAAACCAGTAGCTCCGTGGAGTAGGCAAGTTGCCGAACCACGTAAATTTGTGTGTGTTTGAATGTTTGGATCACCTAACACGGGGCATCATCGCTGTAGCTAATATTATTTCGTGAATAATTGGTGCGTCGCTGTGCTAAATAGTAAGACTATTTGGAAGACTCTGAAGGGAGGTGGGGTTCACAGAACTAGCCATGGAGCAGTATGAAATTCTGGAGCAGATTGGGAAAGGTTCCTTTGGCTCAGCTCTTCTTGTGAGGCATAAACATGAAAAAAAGAAGTGAGCATGCTTTTTTAAGTTTTTATGCGTATCAGCATGTGTGTGTTTATTGGCCTAGCGTAGCATTTGAAATTCTGAGTGTTTTTAATTTGTTTCTTGCTGTTCTGAATTAAATCCTGTGCTACGGGAAATAAGATGTTTGGTATTCATCATATTCAATGTTTTTTTTTTTTTTTTTGGTCATGGTTTTCCCTTTACTTCTAGATATGTGCTGAAGAAAATTCGTCTTGCTCGTCAGACTGATAGAACTCGCAGGTCTGCCTACCAGGAGGTCAGTGTATTTAACTTCTCTTTAATTTGAAGAACTGAACATGAACTATATTCCTTTTCTGTTTAAGATCGAATACATGCTAATAAGTTGTATCTTGAATGAAACATAAACATCAGAATAGGTTACACTTATGGAATTGGAAGAGATTCTTAACAAAATTTGAGTGACTAAAGCTTCACACGTGTTTGTTCTTAGATCTAGTTATGATTTTTTTTACTGTTGTTTATTGCTGGAGAATTAATTGTTTGATATGATGTATTGCATTTGCAGGACGTTGCTCTTTTTTCTTTTTCTTCATTTCTGGCGGTCCATAAATTTTAATTTATACACAGCTTTCATTTTTCACCAAAAGTTATATCTTCAGAACTTAAGATGATGAAGTTTTTTGTACTGCAGATGGAGCTTATTTCTAAAGCAAGTAATCCCTTTATTGTGGAATACAAAGATTCCTGGGTAGAAAAGGTATGCAGGCCTTATTTGGTGAGCTATATTTCGAGAATCAGCTATTATGCCATCGAGTAACTGGTGTTACCTTTTACTCATGTCTTAACTATATGGAAGTGGTGATAGTTAAACCCATTTTGATGTTGAATCATAGAGTGCTACAACTTGAAAGTTCTTCTTTTTTTTTGGTAACTGTGATTACATGTTGAATCATACATAAGTTCTCTTCTATGGTGCTTTATTGTTGTGCAATTGACAACTGGCTTCTTCATTTCCAGGGCTGCTATGTGTGCATCATTATAGGATACTGTGAGGGTGGAGACATGTAAGTTCAATTCTTAATATAGTTTTCGAGAAAAGTGGATATGACTTGATTTGTTGTCTTCTTGACTTCCCATCCCCATTTATTTTTCTACAGGGCTGAAGCTATAAAAAAGGCCAATGGTGTTCATTTTTCTGAAGAGGTAGTTGTTCTTGCATCACAACTGCTTTTCATTGACGCTGCTGCTCTATAGCATTCATTTTGATGTCAAAAACTTAGTGAACTTCTTTTAACTCATGTATGTTCTGCCTTTGACTGATATTGTGCAGAAACTTTGCAAGTGGCTAGTTCAACTCCTGATGGCTCTTGATTACTTGCATGCTAACCACATTCTTCATCGTGATGTCAAAGTCAGTTGCACTTTTTGCTGCAAATACTGAAATAATAGTTGATATTTTATGTATGGAAGCTCACATATTATTTTTCTCTAATGGTGTTCCTAAATTGCTCCAGTGTTCAAATATATTTTTGACAAAAGATCAAGATATTCGACTAGGTAAATAATTCAACTAGTATTATGACCATTCCTAACTGTCCGAGCTTGTTTATTCAAGATTCACTTGTACTTTGGTTTGCAACACTTGATGTTTTAATCTATACAAACTGCTTATAGACACCTATTGTTGCAGGTGATTTTGGTCTTGCTAAAATGTTAACTTCAGATGACCTTGCTTCTTCTGTGAGCACTATGTTTACTTATGAGCTTTATTCCAATGTTTTGTCTTATCCCTGATATAATGATCGTGACTAAATATTCTGGTCCTAATACAGGTTGTGGGAACTCCCAGTTACATGTGCCCTGAGCTTCTTGCTGATATTCCCTATGGTTCCAAGTCAGATATTTGGTCTTTAGGTTAGCTACTCACTTGTTTAAAATCATTTAAACACGGCAAACTGTGATTTTTTTTTTAATTTGTTTTTCTTTTTTATGTAACTTAATGTGCTTTCCAGGATGCTGCATATATGAGATGGCAGCTCACAAGTCTGCATTTAAAGCTTTTGTGAGTTACTAATATACTGTTTGTAGAAACAATATGGGCTTGTTTAGGATGTTGCTTAAACAAATTGAAGAATTCCATTTCATTGTGCTTTTCAATATGTACCTGGTGCAGATCTTCATAGAATTACCTTTCTTCGTTTTTCTTTGAGCAGGATATTCAAGCACTGATTAACAAAATAAATAAATCCATAGTGGCTCCTCTTCCTACTGTGTACTCTGGTCCCTTGTGAGTCCACCTCTCACATCATGAATAAAAAATGTTAGCCATTTTGGCTTTTCTGATGTGCACTGATAGAAAGTTTTAGCAAGTCTTATAATTGTTAGTAGACTTAGTTTTCATGGTTTTTCCCTAATCTTTTTCTTCTTTAACGTAACCTTTTCAGACGCGGGCTGATTAAAAGCATGCTGCGAAAGAATCCAGAGCTTCGACCAAGTGTATGTTTTCTCCCTCCTGCCTCCAATTCCTGTTTGGTTTTAATGAGCATCTTTATATAGGTTAACAGGAAAAGACATTCAAACACGTCTGTATTTATACATTCATTGTTCTGCGGTCCTCCAAAGTGATTCTTCCTATGCATAATTAATCTAGGAGTACAAGCCTAATTTGTTCGACTTGGAGAACAAAGTTTGTCTAACAGGCCAAAATGATTTGGAGATCAAAGTGGCAATAGGTTTAGGGTTGATTATCTAGTTCACTTCCGTTCAAGGGTCTTCAGACTCTTGTGGGTATCTGGGCTGTAAATATGCGTTATTTGATCCCTGCTCCTGTGAATTAAGAAGGCTGGGCTTCAACGTTAGGTGCTGGTGCCAGAGTGTTACCTTGATGTTGGAGCCTTCTTGCGACCACATTTAAGCTTCAGGTTGTAGAGTACATAAAGTTTCCCAGAAGATTGCAAAACGTATTTATTTATACCTCGAATACTTATTGGGAAATTCAGCACTGTATGACATCAACTACTTTAGAGTGGAAAGCAAGTTGGTTGGTTTGTTTAGTCTGACATCCATGAATTGTTCGCTTAAATTTGCTTTGTAGGTTATAATTCCTAACTGAAACCCATGCCTAAGTGCATGTCTCATCATGTTACATGTGCTTATTAATTTCTAGGGTGAATAGCTGCATGGTAGACAGTGCATATAGGTTTTATATGCTTCAATTTTCTTTATAGTATTTATTCAACTTCTTGAAAATTAGTTCTTAATGTGCCAGGCTGCAGAGTTGCTTGGTCACCCACATCTTCAACCTTACCTTCTTAAGATTCATTTGAAGTTGAATGGCCCGAGACAGAATACTTTCCCTGTCGAATGGTCTGATTCCTCCTTCATAAAGAAAGCTAGTTTTGTGGATCCACAAGCTGTTCCCAGTTTTACTGCCAGAGAAAAAAGGCGATCATTCAAGAATGACAGGGCTTTGAATCCTAGTATATCAGGAACTGAACAAGACTCCCACCATTCTTCTCAAAGAGATCAGGAATCCCCAGCCCCAATTTATTTGAATCAAAGGTTCACTGAATTATCTGTCGGTGTTGTCCACGAAGAATTTGGTAATACGGAAGCAAAGTTCTCAACATGTGCCAGAACCCCAAGATTGATGCCCTCAAAAATTTCTGCTACTCCTAGAAGGCAGTCAACACCATCCAAGATATCATATACTACTTCAAAGCGTGATTCGGTGAGTTTTAGGTATAGAAATGAAGTGTTTCATCTGTTCAAGTAGCATCTATACCTACTCTCATTTTTTTTTTTCCAGTTGAAACTTAGGAAATCTGACAGCATGTTAGATGTGTGGCGTTTCTTTGATTATTTAGGTTTAAGTATGCTGAAGGTGTCCCGTTGATCTGTGATGTGTCGATCACTGATATGTTTTAGGAGCATATTGTTATGACCTAGAGGGCCGCGTTATGCAAGCTCTAGTGCTGGCCTTGTCTTTTTTTGTTGGAAGTTAAGCTGTCATGTTTAGGAACACCCACTATGGAATGTGTTTATAGAACAACACGAACAGCTCCTGATGAGTTAAAAAGCAGAAGCATTATCATTTGCTAATTTAATGGTATGCTCGTATTCGCAGCTTCCAGTTTCATCTACTACAGTGAGCAAATCTTCCCATACTGCACGCAGAGCATCTCTTCCATTTCCAACGAGAGCTGCAGCTGCAGGAACCCATTATAAGGCCAGTCATGGTCTTCCTCATAGCATGGATTCTCCAAACGTTTCTGTGAATGCTCCACGAATTGACAAGATCGCAGAATTTCCATTAGCCTCTTCTGAAGATCCTTTGATTCCCATCCATGGAACGTCAACTTCAGCACAATTCTCTTCATCACCCCACAGCGTGGACTGCTCAATCACAAAGGACAAGTGTACAGTTCAGGTTCTAGAGAGAGCTATATCCAAGCACCGTGTAACCGATGCTTGCCAGCGAATTGGAAGTGAATGCTCAGAGCATAATCCAACAAGTGGTGTTTCAAGCCGTTCTTCCTCAGACTCTAGACAGCAGCGCCGGTTTGACACCTCGTCATACCAACAGCGTGCCGAGGCTTTAGAAGGATTGCTTGAGTTTAGTGCGCGCCTTTTGCAACAAGAACGGTTTGCAGAGCTTGGGGTGTTGTTAAAGCCATTTGGGCCCGAGAAGGTTTCTCCAAGGGAGACTGCCATTTGGTTGGCTAAGAGCTTCAAAGAAACTGCAGTCTAGGAAGAAACATGAAACAAGCTGTCTTTGTCCTTGTCAACACACACGCCGATAACTTTGTATTCCCATAGAAAATTAGTCTCAAACTCTCAAGCCTTCACACTCGAAGGTGCTTAGATGCTAATAAGGTGTGCGTATTGATCTCTCACGGGAGAGCTGTTTTTGAACTTAGTTTTACGAGAACGATGAAGAGGGAAGTTTTGGAGCAGGCATCCAATTGACCTCTTGCCTTCCGATGATTCGGCCACCGTTGTGTATAGGTGTAACGAGTAGAGGCTTTTGGTCCAAGCGGAAGCCAGATTTCTAGAAGCTTGTAATTTTAGATATAAACACTGTTTCTTTTCTTTGTGCTTGAGAAATGTCACGTTCCCCATAACGTGATGTTTCTCAAGAACGTGACATTTCTCAAGGGAGTGACTATTAGAGTTAACACGTGTTCTTCAAGTTTAACAAGGCCACTTTCCCTTGGTTTAAATAATTTATTCAGAGAAATTAAGAGACGAGTGCATAATTTTTATTGTCTTGATTTATTTCAATCCTTCCATAATTTAGCACATGAAGAAACAAACGGTTTCACCGTGGCCCAATAACAGTCAAGCAGGGCCCAGCAAGGTTCACAGTATGGCCATCGTCCTGCTTTTTGTGTGACCGAGTTCGACGATGCCAGAGAGAGAGAGAGAAGACATGGCAGAAGCGGGAGTGTTAGAATTGTATGAGCTGCACTACTCTGATTTGCTGCTGTTATCATCAACTTCACCGGTACCAGAAGAGGGAGAAGAAAGAGCGGAAAAAATAAAGAAAACAATAATAGAAACCCTAGGCCCAACTGGCCCAGGACTTCTTTCGATCACTGGTGTCCCTAAAGCTTCCATTCTTCGAAAAAGGCTCCTCCCTCTCGCTCGCAAGCTCGCTCTTCTCGGCCACGATCGCCGCAAACACATCCTCAAGGTTTTGTTTTTTTCTTATTAAAAAAAATTATTGAACTTTAGATTGTTTTATTTTTCAAGGTGCCAGTGTTTAAAGTGACTGGATTGGATTGATGAAACTATTTTAACCTCATTTATTGCTTGGGGTGGGTTATAGCTTAGCACCATTGTTACTATCGAAAAAAGGGAAAGCTAAAATCAATGCGGTTAATGCATCAGTTCTTTTTTGGTATTTCTACTGTTTTCTTTAAATGATAGTATTTTAAGCAACAAAGCATGGAATTAATTTTTTTTTTCTTGTGTCTGCTTACGGTGGTCATTGGATGGCGAGTGCGATAGTATTTGGGTCAGAGCATGGTTTGTGCGCTTCCCTACAAGTGTTGATCTTTCAAGTTTTTTTTTCATTTTCCAATGATTTGCAGGAGCACAACTTGGGTAGTGATGTTCCTCTGAAGAACCCGGATAGAAATGTGTCCTCTTTCGCAACGCAACTCAAATATGCTCAAGCTCTAGAATCAGCTCTGGATAAAACGAATAATGGAGGCCGTTGTAATTTGAATTTAGAATCAGCTCATCTGGATGAAAATGATGATGAAGAGACAGGCTCTCCGGAAGATGAATTTGCAAATCTTTCTGATATCTTTAGGGAGCTGGGATATTGCATGATGGAGCTGGGGCTTCGTGTTACGCAAATATGTGATATGGCCCTTGGCGGTCAAGAGTTGGAACGGAGCTTACTGGAATCAGGGACAGCAAAAGGACGCCTTATACATTACCATTCTTCTCTAGACAACCTACTCATAAAAGCAAGTGGGAGAAGGAAGGGATCCACAAAAAAGCAGGCTTATTGTGAGAAGAACCAAGTGCTGTTATCAAGAAGTGAGCAAAAGCAATCAGAACGCTGTAACTTGGTTGCAAGTGGTAAGGAAGTCAGATCAAGTGGAAATCAGGGAAACCTATGGCAGCAGTGGCATTATGATTATGGTATCTTCACTGTTCTGACAGCACCCATGTTTCTTATGCCCTCCCAATTATCAGAAAATACCGCAACAGATCAATTTCCAGTTTTGTGTGATCAAGACTGCACTTTTCCAACTGGACATTCATATTTGCAAATCTTTGATGCCAATACAAATGATGTCCTCATGGTGAAAACTTCTTCAGAAAGTTTCATCATTCAGGTCGGTGAATCGGCTGATATCTTATCAAGAGGAAAGCTTCGCTCAACCCTTCATTGTGTTTGCAGACCCCCAAACTTAGAAAATCTAAGCAGGGAAACTTTTGTTGTGTTTTTACAACCTGCATGGAGCAAAACTTTCTCATTCTCAGATTATAATGTGCATCACAGCATGTTAGGTCGCCATTCTTCAAATGAGGGAGATGGCCTTACTGAGCATGACTTTAATGAAGTAGCTCGAGAAATTCATAAAATCGTTCCCCCACTTTCATCACGGTTGAAGGATGGGATGACATTCGCAGAATTCTCACGTGAAACTACCAAGCAATATTATGGAGGCAGCGGTTTACAATCAAACAGTTAGCTCCTTGCCTTTCTATTAGCAGTCGGATTCAATTTTGGGTAAGACTTCTGATTTCTGTTCTGTTATCTCTTTGCTTGATGTTTTTTAGGGGTGAAAGAGATGGATATATAGATTAATTTTGTGAGAAAATAGTTTCTTGAATCAAACATATTTGGTAACTCACCAATGACCTACCTTCCTTCTGTAGCTAAAGATCTGCACTGGTTTGGTCTCTGTGAGTTTCATGATACCATATAATGTGAGCAGTTACCATAGGCCTTTGAGCTTGGTTGGGTGGTTGCTATTATTATATGACAGTGGGGCTATTTTTTGGAATAAAAGCTGCAATTTAAGCTACTGATGCTTCCATTACCTAGAACAGTTGATGGTGGATTCTTACATCCTGAATATAGAGACAGGCGGACCGGCAGATAATTCGTCTTGAATGGTCTGTAGAGGGACAGGTCCAAGGTTACTTCATATTTGCTATGAAGGGATGATCTTTGAAGTGCCAATCATAGCTTCTCTACATGTCATTAAGGTTGACAAAGTCAAGATGCTGGCGCTGTCTTCTCCTTGATTTCTAGCTGGGTCAGTCGTGTTCCTTCCATGTAAGGGAGACAGCAACTGGATTTAGATTATGTGTGCCCTCAAGTCTCAACCAAAAGTTTTACCTTAAAAATGATTACAAACGCCTGTTTCCGTGTGAAAACTCTATTTTGGGTTTAGATATTGGACAAAGGTAATAACTTGCAAGACATGAGGCATGACACCTTCGATTCTAGTTTTTTCCGTCGTAGACTAATGGGTTTTTTGACCTGCGAGATATGTAGAAAGAAATAACCCTGTGTGTGCAGAAGGAACGGGTCCAGCAATTCCAATATACTTTCTCTGGCTACTTGATTGTTTGACCCGTAGTGTCTGTTCTAGTCAGTCTTGTTAACCAGGCGGGCCCCTAGCCTGGCACGAGCCCACTTTTATGATGTACCACTGGCTATGCATTGAGACACATAATCTCAGTGTCTCGTTGCCTGTTCCATTCGTTAGCCGTTGCAAACGGCTAAACGAGAACCAGCAATCCTGTATGACATGCATTCACCATTGTGATAGCAACTTCGTAATGGTAATGTTGGGCAAAAGTTTCTGGGGTAGGAAATTCTAACATAGGGCCACAGTGCTGAACACTTATTTTACATACATGTAAGTTTTTTTTTTTTTTGTTGTAGTGTATGAACCTTACTAGCAGCACCCAGCCTGAAAAAAGTAAAAAAAGAAAGAAAAAAAAGAGAGGTGGGGTTGGAACGGCTTGGAAATTTCATTTCATTTCATGTAAAGTGACAGAATTAGAGGTTTGAATAAATTAGCTTTGAAAATGTATTATAAAGCTAGATCAACTATTGAAATATACATGTGAAATGCAAGGGAAAAGCTAAAGGTGGGTAGGGTGGCTGCATGATCATAGAGTGAATCTGGCGGGAGGAATAAAGGGCATCTCTTTATCCAGTGGAGATCATTATGCAAGAATCGCTCTAGAAGACTTTTATAAAAGAGACCCGGTTTTCTTCTTCTTTCTGATTTTAAACTCTTGATTTTGTACAGGAAAAAAGAAAAGAATCATGTAAATGCAGGCCTTTGTGAGGGGGAAGAAGAGGAGGAGAACAAAGCGGAGATGATGACGTGGATAGGCACGCGCATTTTAGTGCAAGTCTCCCTTCTCTTAAATGGACAAGGCAGGCAGCTTTGTGTCTGAGATTGTAGAGGCAAAACTGTGAACCTAAATTTGTGAGGACCTCTGAAGCTTGTCAACCTGGGATGTCGCCAAGCCTCTGAGACATTCGTCCAGGGNGTGCAAGTTTCCCTTCTCTTAAATGGACAGGGGAGGCAGCTTTGTGTCTGAGATTGTAGAGGCAAAACTGTGAACCTAAATTTGTTAGGACCTCTGAAGCTTGTCAGCCTGGGATGTCGCCAAGCCTCTGAGACATTCGTCCAGGGGGTGGTATATTATCACAATGGTCCCCATCAAACGTGCTTCCCAGCCTCTCCCTGCATCCCTTTCTCGGAGCTCTTAAGGTGTCCACATTATCAATTTTGAACAGGATCTGTATAAAAAAGTACATGTTGATTGGACCCATTATTCAGAGAAGAAGGAAAAAATAACCCGTTTATAAGTGCAATATTTTTTTGTTTTAAAATGTTTTTTAAAATATATTTATTTTGATTGGACCCATTTTGTCCCCATCAATTTTTTTAGTGTTTTTTATGATTTTAATGTGTTTATGTTAAATTTAAAAAAAAATTAATATATTTTCAAATAAAAAATACTTTAAAAAATATTATTTCTCATAATATTAAACATGTTTTTTTGTTTTATTATTTTAAATATTTTTTATCATGTTAATAGAATAACATAAAATTTATTGAAAATCACTTTTAAATTATTGATTTTGTTATTTTTCTGTTAAAAACATTTTAAAAAATAATTTTTATCTGTGTTAAATTTTAGGCACCATTTGTTTTGAAAAAAATTATTTTTTATTTTAAATTAATTATTTTTAAAATCATTTTAATATATTAATGATAAAAGTAAATTTTAATTATAAAAATATTATTTTAATATATTTTTAAACATAAAATATTATAAAGAACAATCGTTACAAAAAATGATGTGTAGCTGTCAGTGGCGCTCGTTACACAATGCTTGTTAATTAGTACTGTAGATAATTATTAGCTCAACCAATCATAGAGGGCTGATATCAGGTTCCAAAATCTCATGCCACGTGAAGTACTTTATTTACCGTGTACCAGACCTTACCATAAATTTACAAAAAGCAACCGTATAGGCATAGACCATCGCCCCTATAAAGTGACTGGCCCCTAAGCTCCTACAACCTTTGCGGCTCAAAATTTGTACTCCTTGCTACGAGTTCCAACCCCACAGACTATCTTCTTGACTCAACAGCTACCATGGAGGAGATCCCTCTTCTCAACCTTCGCCGGCCAGCTAACAGCCCATTCTGCAGCAATATTCCACTGCCAGAGAGCCCAAAACTGCCAATGGAGTTCTTGTCAAGGTCATGGAGTGTCTCAGCTCTTGAAGTCTCAAAACCCCTCTCTTGCATGGCCTCTAACAAGTCTGCTAGCAGCTCTACTTGTACCGACGCTTCTTCTATACCTGAAGATGTCACTGGTGAGATGACCGAGGAGATTGTGCATTCTAATCCGTTTGCCAACCAGTTTCCTTTTGCTTCTTCTGCTACTTCCCAGCTTGTACTTGAACGTATCATGTCGCAATCAGTAAGTCCACATAATCACAGGCTTCAAAATTTTGAGATTTTGACTGGCCAGTTGTTATGTTTTCAGACAAGAATCCATTTTCTCTTATGTTGTGATATTTTGAGGAACTCTTGGTCGAGCGTATGATTTTACACTTGAATTACTCTTCGTGTTGTAGGAAGTGTCGCCACTGGCTTCAGGGAGGCTCTCTCACAGCAGTGGACCTTTGAACTTGACGGAATCAGACAGCCCCCCAATTTCACCCTCTGATGAATTTGAAGACATTGTTAAGGTCTTGTATACATTTCTTTTCCTTGAAGATAATTTATGTCATTCTATTTTGTCCAAGTTTTCTCGGGGTAGAGGCTAGAGATAGAGAAGACATTTCACCACCTATAAGCTTTTGTATTGTTCCAATGACACTTTTTCCCCTTTACATCATTTTGAGTTGTCTTTTCCACTAAAGAGGCTGTCTGTAATTGCGTATTCGATTTTTTTTTAAGTGTATTTTTAGAAATAATTCTTTAAAAAAAAAATTATTATAATATATTTTTAAAAATCATACAATACCAAACAGATTTAGTCTTCCGTAATCTTTAAAAAGAAAATGAACAAGCAAAAAAAAAAGGTTGCCACCTGAGATTAGCTGTTACTCCATGGCAGACCCTGGCATTTTTTTTTACTTAACCATGGCACAGTAAATATTTTCTTAGTTAGTATTTGGTATGGCTAAAGAGTTTGTTTTTTAAAGTATTTTTTTATAAATATATTAAAATATTTTTTTATTTTTTAAAATTTATTTTTAATATCAATAATTAAAAAATAATTTTAAACATAAAAATTCAAATTTTTTATAAACAACCGTACACCCATGTCGTTGATATGTTTTTCTTAATTGTACATGATTAATTAGTTTGACTACATGTTTCCATTACCTGAACTGAACTGGTCTTGTTGCTTTACATTACTTTGAAGCTAGAACTTTGAGTCCATCATTTAGTTATTTTTTTTTTCAAGAATGTGTTTTCTGGTATGCACTAAAGAATTCAAAGATGTGATGGTTTCCAGTATAATAATAATAATAATAAATCATTTATTTTTTTATTTCTTACCCTGGCATATGGATTCAATCAGGACATGATTACATACTCACGAAAAATTCTCACCCTGTCCTTTGATGTGATCGAATTCATTAATAAAAAAATAACGCTGAAGAACTATTCAGGTCTCAGGTACAAAAAAATATCTGCAATCTTCCCAATCTCTCACCATTTTACCCCAAAGAATCATCCTTTCAGTTTCAAATAGATGTATATGCAAGCTTACTGTAGTTTGTTTTATTTTCTCCTCAAGGAAATGAACAGAAATTAGTGTTTTCAAAGCTGGAATGACATACAACCTCTCTAGTTGTACATGCACATTTGTTGCTGATGATACTTTGCGTTCTCTGTGCAGTATTTTCATTCTCACAACACCTTGAACCCCCTATTCAATGGTGGCCGTGCCAGTGCTGGACCTGGTAGTGGTGCCCCTCCAAGTGGAGCCAAGACGGTTGGGAGGTGGTTGAAAGACAGAAAAGAGAAAAAGAAAGAAGAAACTAGAGCCCGGAATGCGCAGCTCCATGCAGCTGTTTCAGTTGCTGCTGTGGCGTCTGCCATAGCAGCCATTGCAGCAGCCACAGCTTCTTCAGCATCAGGAAAGAATGAGCAATTGACCAAGACTGACATGGCCGTGGCATCTGCGGCTACATTGGTGGCTGCTCAGTTTGTGGAGGCTGCTGAGGCTATGGGCGCTGAGCGTGACCATCTTTCTTCAGTAGTGACCTCTGCTGTGAATGTTCATTCACATGATGATATCACCACTCTAACAGCAGCTGCAGCTACTGGTATGAATTTTCACTTTATGCCTGATAATGTTTTGCAAGTATTCCTGCAAACTGTCCGTTTCTAGCCCGCATTTTGAAAAATTAAGATAGCCCATCGAAGTTATACTTTAATCGTTTGGTGAATTGGGTTTCTTTTTGGGCTGTTAAGACATACTTGATGATCGTCCCATACAAGCCACTTTGGCCTGCAAATTTGACAAAATTTTGAGTGTCGATGATGTTTTTTACATAAGTTTCATGTCCATCAATACTGTTATAGCTGCTACAGTCCCTTAATCTTAAAGCACTTCTGGATGAAAAATGGATTTCGAGGATGGTTATTTTCCTTTCCTGTTCAGCTCTACGGGGGGCAGCAACCTTGAAGGCAAGAGCATTAAAGGATGTTTTGAGCGTTGCAGCGGTAATACCAATGGAGAGAGGCATCGGAATCCATGGTTTGGGAAATTATGTCCTTCATAACCGAAGCTACAGCGGGGAGCTTTCCAATGGGGAGAATTTCTCGGGTGCCTGTAGTGTAGAGTTCCTCGCCAGGGGCAGTGAGCTTCTCAAACGCACCCGCCAAGGTAAATTAATCATCCAACATTTTTTCATCCGGTTAGTTTTATCACCACGGAACTGAATATTAAACGGTTTACATCCGTCAGTCTTTCTATATCTCCTTTCCTCTGGAGAAAACAAAATATAACAGTCAACATTGATGTCATTGCAGGCGATCTGCACTGGAAAATTGTCTCTGTTTACATACACAGAACAGGACAGGTGAAATTTTTTGAAATGTTTTAACATCTTATTAACCAACTTCCAATTTCTACGTAATTCACCTGAAATAGTATCTTTTTTAATTTTAGGTGATGCTAAAGATGAACAGCAGACATATCGCAGGAACTATCAGCAAAAAGAAAAAGAGTTAGTATCCTGTTACCAGCACCGCCAATTACTTAGGAGCACAAATTGAAATTCTAAGACCCTTACACTTGACATGTCTTGTGAGATACAGATGTGGTGTTGGAGGTTTGCAAGGATTTGCCAACATGGCCAGGGAGACATCTGTTAAAGGGTGGAGATCAGCGTCGATACTTTGGACTGAAGACACTAACAAGAGGTATTGTGGACTTCGAGTGCAAGAACCAGAGGGAACATGATATCTGGACTCAAGGTGTTTCAAGGCTTCTCTCTATTGTATCCCAAAGAAAGAACAGAATCTCAATCTAGCGTTCCACTAGAACTAAAGGCAGTGGGTTTGTTTTTATGACTAATTAGCCAGGCTTCTGAACATACAGGAACCAATGTTGATTTTATCCTTCTCGGAAATGTAAGTGTAGTGTAGGCATAAAAGAGGTTTGCTTTTGGTACTAAAATGATACTAGAGGGTAAAAAATCATGTATATGCTTTCATCTTCGGTTTGACGAAGTAAGGGAAGCAGACTACTGTAGTTATGGCACGTTAAAGAAGTTGACTACAATTAGATGGTGTTATTTAATTTAAAATGGTGGTCTGCCAAATTTCTCCCAGTAAAATTTTGCTAGGTGATGTTCTTTCCTTTTGGTGCAAGTCTTCCGGAAGTTGGTGCAGAAATACTTCTCCACTGAATCATTATACATGAGTTATGGTAAAGCCATAATTAATCATCTGTGGTTCACTGCATTTTATGAGCAACAAAATGAAATGAAACTTAGGTTGGAAAAAGTCCTTGTTGAGTTCAAGAAAGCAGCAAACTCTTAATGTAAATACCCGGATCAGAGGAAACAGCAGAATGGCAATCAGGGAAGCAGACAAGAAGGGCCCAAGGAAGCTGAAATCATGGCCTCAGTCTCCTTGCCGCCTAGAAAGTGTACAGAGTGAGACAAACCACGGCCGCAAAAGTTATGAAGGCAGAACGCAAAATAACCTTCCCTGTTATGAAATCAAGATAAAGCGTCATCAGTGATCCAAGTTTTGAAACGAGTAGGAATTAATAGAATTCGCCAGTCGACTAGCAATGGAACCTATTGTAAATAAGGCTAATTGAATCAAACAAGGCACCTACATGGTTGAAACTGCTTCCTATTATGTTTTAAAACGGAAGGAATACTTAGAACAAATGTGAAAAGCAGGAGTTTGAACAAAAATACTTAGCATTCGGAAGTACGAGGTAATGGTACTATGATCAAACAACTGAAAATTTAATCATACAAAATTATAACAAAACAACATATCAACCCTAAAACAGAACAAGATAAAAACACGTACTGATCAAAGGAATAACAATAATAGCTGTGTATACAGCCAATCCAGCCGTAATGCGCACGATAAGCTTGAAATGGGATGTATTGAGGCAACTGTGTTTGCCACCACAACTGTAAGAGCATTTTTAATGGAAAATGTTATATTAAAAAGATAAATAAATAAATAAAATTTTAAATAGTATGAATATAATTTTTTTTGATCATATGTATTTTATTAGTATTATATTTTAATATATTTTATGTTAAATTAATTTTAATATAACCATATAACTAATTTAAATATATTTTATGTTTTAAAACTTTAGATATAATTAAAAATCTAATAAGTTTTTAGAGAGTAACAATTAGAAATGGAACAATAATAATTGAAAAGTTAGACATAACAATTCAAAATCAGACAATAACAATTGAAAATTGAACAATAATAATAAACTTTTATGTAAATGCTATAAATAAAAATATAAAAGAATTGAGTCATACAAACATTTATATATTAAAATACTATTGTTTGTCTCACACGTTGAAATAAAAAAATAAATTGTTAACCAACGACTATAAAAATAATTGTTGGTTAATAGTTTTTTTATAAAAAAATATAAAAATAATTTTATATAATAAATAGCTAAAATAGTTATTTCGTGTTGAAATAAAAAAATATAAAATAAAAATATAATTTTTAATATTTAACTTTTCCGTTAGAGATTCTCTAACTAGCAGTCGTATGGCAATTATTTTATTAACTTTTCTAATGAAGATCCAGCAGTTCATAACACCGTCCAGTACAGCTGGATATGTTTCAACCTCTACATCTCCGTTCTGCCAGGGATTTGTCCACATCGTCGACAGTGGTCGACTTTTGTGCTTTTAATGGAAGGTTGTTTCTCCAGTGATGAAAATAGAAACTGAAACGTGGGAAAACGAGAGAAATTGGTAGTTATTTGGGAGATGAAGGCGGGGCAGATATCTCAAGGCAAGTTTTTTAATGAATCAGAAAAATATAGCAAATAATATACTTGAGCGATCATAGTTTATGTTTCATTCCTTCCTCTGGAAGGTTTCCCACGTTGTCGAGCCTGTACTCCCACAGAACATGTATTTCAGCCAGCAGCTCATCGATCCATCAACTAAGCCAGCGGCCATCTCTTGTGCTTAGCGCCTGTTCTGAGATCACCCAATCCACATCTAAATATTTTATCACAATTGGGCGATCGCACAGCATATATTTGCCTATTGAAACCACTCAAGTTCATTGAAATAATCCTGACTTGGCATGAATCTACAACAAAGACGCAGCGATCATCTGTCCTCAACGTGGAACTTCACTTCTCTCTTCGTGGAAGCAGACAAACATGAAATGGGAAAAAAATTATAAACAAAAAAAGAAGAAGAGGGGAAATGGTGAATGCAAACATCTGTGAAGCAAATTCCAACAAAAATCCGCGATTAATTGTCAACTGTATATGTGCAAATGATAACAGATCTCTTTTGTCATCCACATCTGCTCTTCCAACAATGGAGAAATGAGGGAAAAAAAGGCTATGAAAATAGTATAGCACAATTAAAGTTTACAGTTTGATTTAATAGATTCCCCAAGAGGAACAAAAACTGAAAAAGGGTCTTGTAAACAGATACCAGACAGTGATTTCAGTTATCGGCGGCCCTGAAGATGGTTAGCAGCGCGAGGAAGAGATTAAGGATGTCCAGATACAAACTCACTGAGGCCCATATGTATTCATCATAACTGAAACGCTTGATTAGGTTATCGGTGTCATATATGATGTATCCACAGAATATGATTGAAGCCAGGCACCCATAAATCATCACAGAGATTCTTCCCAATGGAAAGAGAATCTGCAGCCAGGAATAATTTGAAACATTCAGAAAAACCATGAAAACTCATACACTAGAGGGGGAAACTAACAAGATTCAAATAAAGAAACATAGGAAGCAGGAGAATAAACATACCTGGATCAAAGCAAATACCATGAGAACCATTACTGCACCAAACAAGAAGGGGCCTAGGAAGTTAAAATCATGGCCTCTCCTAGCTGCCCAGAATGTGTACATAGTAAGACTGACAACCACCACAGTTGTCAGAATCACGGACTCCAGAATCACCTTTCCTGTTGTCAAAAGAATTTCAACATTTTAGACATATATAGCTCGTGAACATATTAAAACGATAACTTATTGCCAACAATTCCTCTAGCGTATTCAAGGAAAATCTTATAGAAATACAATGCGAATCAGTGAAGAAAAAGAAAAGAGAGATATCTAGACAGAAACAAGATGCTAGTCCCAATTCATTTGAACATCTGCAAAACCAACAACTTATAAGAAAAAACTCCACATAGTTATCAACTTTAACTTAATAAATCAAATACAAGAAAGACTTGTGCACTCCTAAAACTGTTGCCCTAACCATCCAATTTGTTATTTCTCAAAATAATTCAACTCTTCTAATCAAGAACAACCACCAAATGCAACAAGAAAATCAATAGCGTGCCCAAAATTACTGAATTGTTCACTTCCACTCAATTGCGACATGCATGTTCATACAGTTAGCTCCCTTGATAAATTTGCAACAATACCATTCAATTGCTATGCCCCAGAAGAGCTGCAATATCAAGAAACCACGACTCTTGGGACGCACTCAAATTTTTTCAGACATGGAAAGCAGGGCTCACCATTTTCTGACCCTCAGCATAAAGAAAACCCAAAAGGGCATCTAATTTTGGCCACAAAAGTAAATAAAAATAAAATATTATTTATATACCTTCAGTAAAGGCACAAGTTAAGCCAACAGCAAAGGCGAGAAAGATGGTAAAAATCCCTAGCAGAAAGTAATTCACAGGATGCTTCTGGTGATAGTAATACAAAGGCAACAGAGCTGCACAAAATCATTCATAATTAGAACAAAATCCACAACCTAATTAACAGTAATTACTTGAAGAAAACTTAAAGACATTATTTCAAGAACTTACTAATAAAGGGTGTGAGGATAAGCACTATATAGAGCGCCAACCCGGCCCCGGTAGTCGAAAAGAAGACGGCAATCGGACGGATAGAAACAACCATAGCCGCCACCGCGATTGTCAAAAGTAATTGAAAGCACAAGATTGAATACACTTTACGAATAAAGGCCCACCGGAGTTGCGGGCTTTCAAGCATCATTGGATACAAAGGCCTCGCTCCGGCCTCCAAGTCAGTCTTCCCGTACGGCTGTGCCCACATCTAAGCAAACCTTTCTTTTTCAAGTTATAAACTAGTGGCCGTGTGGTGTTTGGATGGCAAGGCAGTGAAGGAAAAGGTGATTTGTTTTCGATCTTTTTGCGTGGGAAATGGTGTGAAGAATTGAGTTTTTGAGGGCGGGCACCAGGAGGGGAGTAGATGAGGATCCAAATAAGAGCGGTTTCCGTGAGATGAGAAACGTGAAGATGTTTCGAGAACTTTGGGGTGCACGTGGAGTGTTTTCATTTGACACGTGGATTATCCCTAGCGTCTACAGTTCTCGATTATTTTTTCTTCCTGTTTTTCTTGTTTGGCAATTCGACTGTATTTTTTTTTTTAAAAAAAAATTTAGTTTTAAATTAATATTTTATATATTTGTAGATTGTTTTTAAATTAATATTAAAAATACATTTTTAAAAATAAAAAATATATTACTTTACTATATTTTTAAATAAAAATAAATTTACCATACTTTCAAAATAAAATTTTATGCTGTCTTTATATCTTCAAAATATCTTGAAATTTCTCATNAGCTTTAGAGGTTTATGGTGATAATTAATATGTGAACCACGACACCCTTATTCTCAAGCTTAGTTAAACTTCTGTTATACATGACTCTACAATCGTTTTATAGCGAAGTAAATTGCTGAATCTAGACATATATAAATTTAATAAACCTTCGTATTCATGATTATATATATATATATATATATTAAAATTAACAACTAGTGGCTTTTAAATTTATAGAACTCAAATTTATATTCTTACTAATTAAACTACACTCCTCAAACGAATAGATATATTTTATAGATCACAGATTTTTTATCTTGATAAAAATTATACAAGTAAGTAATATAACCTCTACATGATAGATTTGATTTTTCTTTATTACAAAAATGATACACACACACACATATACACACACAGATATATTTCATTAGCGAGCAATGTATCTCGTTGGCTACAATAATCCTTGTATTACCGTTTTATTTTTATCCTATTTTTATATACATCAGTGAAGATCAGGTGTCATTAACGAAAGATTTTTTTTTCTCTTTTTCCCACATTTTATTTTTTTTTATTTTTAATATTTTAATTTTATTTTTTATTCTTCTTATTTATAAGTTTTGTTTTTTAATTTTTTATAAAAGATTTTTTATTTAATCCTTAAATTCTATTTAATCATGTATTATTTTTTTCAATTCAGTCTTTATTTTTTTATTTTAACTATTTTTTTCTTATTTTTTTAGTATTTTTTTATTAATTTTTAATTTCATCCTTCAATCCAAGTTTAAGTTTATTTGATTTTTTTATTTTGTTGAAATTACTTTTAGCTTCATTTTGTCCCTATAATAAAAAAAAAAACTTTGGATTGCCATCTAATTTATCTTTTATTTTGATTTTCATCTTTATTTTTCTCATTACTAATTTTTTTATTTCAAAACGTGTTTTGACTGGAATTGAGTTTTGTAGTTTTTTTATGCAAGGAGCTTTTAGTCTTGTAATTTAGGTCATGAGTTTGGCAAATTAACTTGAGTTAAATTTTTTTAGATTATTTTTTTAATTTCATTATTTGAGACAATTTTTTTGTCATTTGGCTTATCCAATTTTATATTTCCATGGATTTTTTTTCAAATTATCACGGTAAAAAACAAAAACTTTTTTGTTTACTATCCTTACATATTTTTTACTGTCTAATTAAATTAAAACCAATTTATTAAACTAAATCAAGATTATAACCCGACTCATTTGTTTTTATTTTCTCTTAAACGTGCTTGAGACACCTAGACTATCATTGTCTTTTTTTATTCTAATTTTTTATTTTTATTTTTGTTGATATCTTATTTTAATATTTCTTTTTTAAAAAATAATTCTTAATTTATGTTTCAATTAATATCCCTTCTCTATTATTTTTTTTATTTTGCTTATTTAGTCTTTTTTTAATAAAGGCTTTTATTAAAATATTTAATAAAGTCACAAAAAATATTGAAAAAATAATATTTATATGTCACTGAGAAAAATACGTTAGAACGCTTAGAAAATTGTCAAAGACTAGTTAAAAAAATTGAAATATATAAGATTGAAAAAATTAATAATATATTTTTTACTGATAAAGGCTCTCTATAAGCACATAAAAAATAAATTTGAAAAAGAAAATTCCAAATTGAATGTTCAAGGACTGAATTAAAAATTTTCAAAGTTTAATTAAATTTACTGAGACTTAGCTACAAGAAAAATTGATTTTTGAAATCAATTTAAACTTTAATTAGAAAAGATTAAACTCTTGGGGTCAAATTATAATTTTTTAGAGTTAATTTGCTCCAATCAAGGGTTTAAATGCATAAATATTAAAGTTTGATCGACAATTAAAAACTTAATTAAAGAAATTCAAAATAAAAAACCAAACTGAAAAGGATGCATGAATGTAAGGGTTGGAATTAACAAAATCAGGTGTCGAATTGAAAAAATCAAAGGTTTATTTGTCAATTAAGGGTTAAAATATATAATTATAAAACTAAAGACTAAAATAAAAAAGCAATCAATTTTAAAGCTAGCAATTAAGTTTGAAAAGGATAAAATTATATAAAATTAAAAGTATAAAGGTAATTACGAGTAAAATTAAAAGTAATCTGAAGAATAGAGACTCAATTGAAATTTGTCAAATATTAAATTAAGAACACCAATTGACAAATTGTTCATCAACTTGCACCTGTGTTTTAATAATTTTGACTAATTGAGTTGGCAACTTTAAATATATAAATATAGAGTTACAAACCTCAGAATAAAATAAGATTGAGTCCAAATAAAGGTGTGTACTCTCTCTACCAACTTCAGATGGTCTCAAATGATGATGTCATTAGAATTGCTCTAACAAAACCTCGAAAGTAGATAACTCAGTTAACTTTGACAATACAACTATTATGCAAAACCCGATTTGGTTTTTGTGTATTCACACATAAAGGCTCATAATGAGTTTTTATCAAGGGTTTACAATTCTTCCCTTAAGATCAAAAGATTAGAAATGAATTCAAGATTTTTCAAAACTCTATAAATACTCCTCTCAAGATCAAGAAAAGGGGGTTGAATAAGAAAAAAGGAAGGAAGGAAGAAAATATTGACAAGAAAGTTAAGTATGAATGTTTGAGAGGCTAACACAAAGTCTTCTCAAGTTTTTTAAGCTTAGAGAGTTTGTAAAAGGCAAAACTTTTTGAGGTGTTTTTTATTTTATATTTATGCTTACAATTATAGAAAAGATGTTTTGAATTTTATATTTAACAAATGATGTTGCATTTACCTTTTTATTGCTGTGATTTTTATTTAATGAAGTTATTTTGATGTTTTTAATGCATTAAAGTTATTGTCTAAGTTTGTTTTTAATAGATAATATTGTTTTAGTTTTTGTTTAACTTAAGTTATGCATGTTAAGGCAAGAGTGTTTACCTTAAGTTTGTTAGGATTGTTCATGCACAATATGAGTTTAGAAAATCAATCAATTTTAAATTTAGATTATTTTAAATTTATAGTTTTTTAATTTAGTACCTGATATTTGATTTTGACACTTCAATGTTTTTTTTATTGGTTTTTATTAAAATAAAATAAAAACGTGTTTTATAACCAAAAAATGCTCATTTCTGGGTTTAGCAGAGGTTATCGTGGCTAGAGATTTTTTAGGTTTTATAGGCATGTTTTTCATGTTTTTGAAAAAATAATTACCTTAGCCCTTATATTCAGACCATGTTTGGTCTATTTATTTGCATGGATACCTTTGTTATGCATGAGATAATCTAGTATTTATTTACATCAATAACAAGTTTTTGATAGGTTTTAATGCTAGGATTTTGATTTTGAATTGAAATTTATTTTGACAAAAATCTTGATGTTTGGTGATAATCGAAGCAAATAGATAGATTATTAATCCTTGCATGATTTTTAATATTTATGTCTTTTTTTTACCAAATATGATGTGTTTTGAACCCATGCTATTGGGTTCATGTTTGGTGTTCTTGATGTTATTGGCATTCTTCATCTTTTTTTTGTGTTTGATTCATTTTGTTCAAAAAAATTTAAATTTTCATGTTTTTAGGGTATTTAATATTTTTTTTTGCTCTAATTTTGTTACCAAGTTATTTTCAGGTCAAACTAGAATTTTTTGTTTGGTTTATGGTCAAACCAAAAATCTTAGATCAACTCGGTCTGATCAATACGATCTAGTTAGGTTAAAAAAAATTGGGTCATTATTACTTTGTTTGGTTAGCCATAATTTTTATTAAAAGGGCTTTTAGGTTTGCGTTTTTCTTAAGCTTATGTTTGATAGTTTTATTACAAAGAAAAATAATTTTTTTCCAAACAAAACCTAAAAAATATAATTCATTTTTTTTCTTGCATATGGCTAAAATTCCTAAAGTTATTTAAACATTTTTTATAATAAAATTTAAAATACTTTGACATGTATTTTTTTAAAAAAAATACTGTAACAATTTTACAACAAGTTTACTTTTTTAAAAAAATACTGTTAACAATTTTACAACAAGTTTACAAAATTTCAAAAGATTTTGACCTACATTTTAAAAACACCAAAAAAAAATTTTTTTAAATATATGAGATTATAAACTTATATATAAGAAATATTTTTGATATTAAATAAAAAAATAATTTATTTTATTTTTTGAGTTGCTATTAGGACGATTAAGTTTTTAATCTAATAAGATAAGAACCTCCTTATCAAGGAGAACTTTTCTTAAACTTTAAACAGACNTTTTTATCATAAAAATACTTTAAAAAATAAATATAAACACATTCTCAAATAAAATATACATTATGGCAAGTTCCCTGCTGAAGGAATTTATTAAACTTGAGATCCAAGTCTGATGTGACCCACCTCGGAAAAGGTTCAGCATTGTACGCAGAAGGAATTTATTGAACTTGAGATCCAAGTCTTATGCGACACAGTATATTTTGCTATTTTAATCACCATGGAATCATGCTGCTTTTTTCTTTTTAATTTTTAAGGCGCTTGGACAGTGCCAGGATGTCATAATAGAATGATATGGGCATGTTGTGAGTACTAGTTGCTAGTTGCAGTACTCTTGAAGGCTTGTGGCAGTAAGAGGAAGACAAGAAATGGCTTCTCCCAATGGATTAACGAGTTCCACTACGGACAGCATGTTGAAAAACTTGTTTAAATTTGCTATGAGTGGTCACTGGGAGAAAGTGGTTGAAACGTACAGGCGTGACCCAACAGCTTGCAAAGCGAGAATCACCAAGTCAGGAGACACAGCATTGCACATGGCAGTCAATGATGGCCAAGAAGATACCGTCCAAGCTCTCGTAGAGATAATTTCCAAGCAGTCCGGTACTGAAGTTAAGGAAGTTCTTCAAATTGCAAATAAGCGAGGCAATACCCCTCTCCATCTAGCAGCTTCGATGGGGAATGTCAAGATGTGCGCTTACATTGCTCGTCGGGATCAATCTTTGGTGGGTGTCCGTAACAATGACAATGAGACCCCATTCTTCTCGGCTGCTCTGCATGGTAAAAAACAAGCTTTCCTTTGTCTCCATAGTATATGTGGCATTGATAGAGGCCGTTTATATTATAGGGGAAAGGATGGTGAAACTATCCTTCATGTTACCATCTCTCGAGAATACTTTGGTGAGCCAGATCGATTCTATTACAAATTTTTCTTCTTAAGATTTTATGTAGAAGATGGAAGAAAGTAATGCCAACATTTAACTTTTTTGATTAACGTTGTTCCACAGATTTATCATTTCAAATTATTCAGTTCTATGGTGAGCTTGTTAACTTTGTTGACCAGCGAGGAACATCCCCTCTCCATCTTTTAGCAAGCAAGCCCACTGCCTTTAGAAGCGGTAGCCACCTTGGAGGGTACAAGAAGATCATATATAACTGTAAGGCCTCATTCATTTTCGTTTTTCCGCATTTGGGGTTGATTATCTTCAAGCACACCTCTGTTAGGAATTTAATTTCACTCTTGCATAATTCAGATTTTGTAAGAAAATAATTAGTCAAACGCACGCAACAATCAATAACAAATAAACGAACCAAAAAATCATCAAGTTTATGCGAAAAACTCTCCCTATCATATATGAAGGAAAAAGCCACGAGAACAACTCCAAAATCATCCAATATTATATTTAAGAAAGTAATATAATTACTCAATTTTCTTAAAAAAGTGAAAATATTGATAATTATACAAGTTATTTTTGAACTAAATCCTAATCTTCTTTATTTTTCTGGTGATTCATTTTTGGCTTGGATATTCTCCAATTTAATAGGTACATTTGTTGAAGAGCTTAGGACCGAGGAAGTATCAAATGCTGCAGTAGATCAGCCATCCGAGCCCCAGCACGATAGCAATCCAGAGAATTACGAAACATGCTGTAATTTCTTATGGCTGCTGAAAAAAGCCGTCCAAGTGGGTATGCAAGATGGACTCTCTCTCTCTCTCCCCCCCCTCCCACTTTAATGTAGTGTAATATAACTTTCTGACATCCTTGAATCAGTAGCAGTAGACTATGAAATATCAAGATTCATGTAATTTCGTTGTGCACACCCTTAAGATGCATGGTTCTATATTGGCTTAAACAACTGAAGTCTGGCGAGGGAGCATCTATTCATCATTTGATTGTTTCTCTCAACTCCTGTCCCATGCATTACATGACATGGTGCGAATCTTATTTTAAGTCATCTCTTTCACTTCATAATGGTCAACGAAACTGTCAAATTGATTGAGAAAACTAGTCGACCGCTCAGAACGCAGCTATATGATTCTAATCATATACAAATGTAATTTCAGACTATACTCTTTAGTGAAAGATTATATGGATTTTCATTCTTTAGCACAGAACACCAGTGCAGGTTTCTGCGTATTTAGATTTTTTATTTTTTGCAATAAGTGCTCTTACAAGCTGTAATGAAACCCTTGTTTGTTTTTCAGTGCTAACGAAGTTTTATAAAGATAGAAAACGCCAGACAGGAGATACAGAGAGCCAACAAGGTGAGGTGGTAAAGGTTTAGAAGATTATCTCATAGTGGATTTAATTTCATATGTTTAAGTGGGTTTAACAATTGAACAAAAATTCACACATGTTATGTTTCCGAATCACACATATATTGCGAAAATAGTAAATTTAATTTTTGTTCTCAGAAGTACCAAAGATCTTATTAGATATTTAGGTGTTTTTTGTATTATATTTTTTCCACTATTCACATAAAATATAAAAGATATCATATTTTATTTATAGAAAAATTTAGAAATCTTTCAAATAGTAAAATATCAATTTGGTCTTTAGATAACATCACATATTATTTTAGGATAATTTTAAAATTTTATTTAATTAACAATTGATTGTTTTATATTTAAAAATCAAGAACAATATTTAACACTGTTATAATCCCTCAAATATTAAAAAATTAATAAGTAATTTGACTTAATTTTTTAATGACTAATTTTTTAATGTAATTATTATCTCTTCATCATAAATATTTAAATTTAAATATTACAGCATATAGTATGCCTACTTTATTAAATCATATTAGTTCTCAACATTATATTCATTAATTATTTGGATAAGATTTTAAATTTTGTTTCAAAACTTATTCCATATTGGTTAAGTATCACATAATTAATAATATTTGAGAACAAATAAAATATTTTTTCTAATTCATCTAGGTAATGAATACTCTTGTAATTACTCAAATATTTTCATATAATTTATGTTATATTCAATACATATTTGTTTGTTACCTTTGATTCGAACAACATGTAGTTCTAATCAAAACATTACATTTTCTATATGAAATAATTTAGTAATCTTAAATCTAAAAATCACATATATATATATATGATCTTTTCATAGATATAAATGATCTTTTCATATGAAATTTTCTTACAAGTTAGTTTAATATGCATATTTTCTAACACACACTTGTATATTAGTTTGAAATATCCTTCATATCTTAATTTATAATTAAGAGCAATTGTTTTATTTTATTAAAAAAAATATAATATGAATTGGTCCTAGTAACTCTAATTAATATCTAATTTTTATAGAACATTAAGAAGAAACAATGTTTCCAAGCATTAAAAATCTTATAATTATAATAAATTTATAATTTTTTATGCAAATCATTATTATTCCATGCCGTTTATCTGTATTTTACATTTATTAATCAAATATTAAATATATATATATATATATATAAAATGTTAAACATATTTACTGACAACATGTCCAGAACCCAAAATTACTATGTAATCATGTCAGAATCTTTTACAGGTTCCACAAACAGACCATGTTCACCTTTGTTTTTATGGAAATTTTTGCATGCAAGTAGTTAAACAACAGAACAACCATAAGTCTCTGATTAACTCTACAATTGTCTTGGTGTTTGCAACATTCATCTTTTAGCTCACTGGAATTAATCTCTTAATGTGCAGGAAGGCAATCAGCCACTGGAGCTGGAGGACGCAGATTAATGCCTTCTAATTATGATACCTTCTTTGAATTTGTCAAGTTTGTGTCCAAGGCAATGTTAGTCATTCTTGGATCAGGTGCACTTCTTCACCTTCATTGACATCTCCTTTATCAATTCATATGCACATGACTTGATAAGCAAAGCCTTGATTTTGATTTTTAATGTTGCAAGGATCATCGGAGATAACAAAGTTAGAGGCGAAGAAGAAGAAACATACATGGTCTGTTCAGATAATGAGAGAACTTCTTCAGAAAACCGTCATGTATGAGTATGAGAATGATGGAAGCAATCCCCTGCCAAGTAAAGTCGATGAAACGCACCCTTATGCTCTTGGATTTGGTGGTCGTGTCACGGACCCACTTATGGAGGAGCTACAGGAAAACTCCCAGCAAATGACAAAGAATGACCAAGTGAACACAGGAGAGGATATCAAAAACAAGGATGATGATGGTAATGCAATGAAGGTTTCTTCCTCCATATAGATGACTAGCTTCAAAATGTGAAGTATTGCATATAACTGTCTCCTTTTTTCCCTCTCTGTTCATTAGGAGGCTTCGGTTTTGAGCACTTCAGCTCTTAATTTCCTATTCAAAAAAGTCCAGACTCCTGCTTTCAAATTGAATCTCCCAAATTTAAATCTTTGTGAAGTTGATAAAATTCACTTTATCTTGGCCATACATAAATTGCAACTTGAATCATTGGCAGGAAAGGAGGAAAAAACTTCTGAAATAGGAAAGATGAAGATACAGATACTTATAGCAGAAAAGGATAGTGTCACTGAAATGCTGGAGAAAATACTAAACCTTTCTCAAGTAGGAGACAAGGACTTGGACAAAAGGAATATAGTGTTAATGACAACAAAGAAGCCCGAAGCCCCTGCAATGGAAATTAGGGAGACACCCATATTAATTGCGGCAAAGAATGGCGTTGTAGAAATGGTGGAGAAAATCATAGAAAAGTTTCCTGTGGCAATAAACGACGTGAATGGGGAGAAGAAGAACATTGTTCTATTGTCTGTGGAAAACAGGCAACCACATGTATATCAGTTCTTGCTCTCGCTGAAGATAAATACTGTGAAAGAAAGCATCTTCCGGCAAGTAGACAGCCAGGGGAATAGTGCGTTACACCTTGCTGCCACACTGGGAGACTTTAAGCCTTGGAGCATTCCAGGTGCTGCTTTACAGATGCAATGGGAGATCAAGTGGTTCGAGGTATGATGTGTAACTGCACATTGTTTATACAGATAATATGATCAATTGACATTTTCAAGGATTTTATCTATTTTAATTGATAATAATATAATGCAGTTTGTCAAGAACTCGATGCCACCCAACTTCTTTGTTCGTTACAACAAGGAAGGGAAGACCCCGAGAGACATATTCACTGAGACCCACAAAGACCTTGTGAAAAATGGTGGTGAATGGCTAACTAACACTTCTGAATCATGCTCCGTGGTAGCTGCACTGATTGCCACGGTAGCCTTCGCAACATCATCCACCGTCCCAGGTGGTGTCAATGAGATGACTGGAAGTCCAATTCTTGAATATCAACCCGCATTCAAAATGTTTGCTATCTCTTCTCTCGTTGCTCTATGTTTCTCAGTCACGTCCGTGGTCATGTTTCTTGCAATACTAACTTCTCGATACCAAGAGAGGGATTTTGGCCAAGATTTGCCGAGGAAGCTTTTGGTTGGACTGACATCACTGTTTATATCCATAGCTTCTATATTGGTATCATTTTGTACGGGACATTTCTTTGTGCTCAGAGATGAACTCAAGTATGCAGCATTTCCGGTATATGCAGTGACTTGCCTGCCAGTGACTTTCTTCGCCGTGGCACAGTTTCCCTTGTATTTTGATCTTACATGGGCAACCTTTAAGAAGGTGCCACAGCGTAGCTATATGGTGGTTGCCTAGCTACAAATGCTTTGCTTCTCATTTCGCCCTTATCTTCGGTTCCCTGACGTGTATGCCCTTTTCTTTTCCCAGTTGTAATTTTCGTCATCTTGATGCTTTTGTGATTTGGCTTTTGATGTTTACATGACAGACACAGTGCGCTTATTTGCAGTTGGACAACTTGTAACCTTGTCTTCAATGTTGGACCCTCCTTGTTTCCTTTGAAACTTCTTAACTGACTAGGTTTTTGTTTTCCTCCACTGCTCTGATTACATAAAGCTGACACAGGACACATTAAACAGACTATATATATATATTAAGAAAAAAAAGTGGGGTTAAATTATTTTGTTTATTTCTCGACTTTTCTCTTTTAAGAGTTGTATCAAGAGTAAATTTCCCAACAATTATTTAACAATTAAATTTCTATCGTCAAAGAGAATTTCATCTGAAGGAACATACAAAGGGGAAACAACAAGAAAGTGAAAGCTCTCTGTCTCCTTTGAATTTAAAAGGGGGGGAACAACACGTACTAATGGGTTAGAACCAGCTATGTCACAGTAAAAGCCAGGGATCTCATATATATATTATTTGCTTTCTTTTAGAAAAGCAAAAATATCCCTTTGAGCACATCTCATTGGTCTATTTTGGAAAAGCTAGGGACTTGAGTTATCCTAATGCTGTTGGAAATTAACCTTGAGATCGAAAAGCGATTCACGGGAGGAACTTTAGGAAACTTGAGGCCCTCATACAAGTATATATATGATGGTGCTTTTTTCTGACAAATTAAAGAGATTCGGCCACCTAGTTAGATGGAGGGAAATTAACTTCTTGGAAGATAAAATAATTTACAAACAAACAGCTAATATTAAAATTCACTTCTCATGATTACTAGTGAGAAGAATAATAACAATAGTGAGTGGTTGCTATGATTTGCCTAATCCATACTATATTAGTCGAGCATGAAAAATCTTATTCATGTAATTATATTGTTTTGTTAATTTAGAGAATAAGCATAAATAGCCTCCCTGTTGTCCCTGATCGCAACACTTGACTCTCTAACTCTGTAGGCATTCATCGTTGCATGGTTTACTCGAACCACAAAACAATCCATTTACATTTCCACTTGAGAACACACACCCATACCTGGCCAGAAAATAAAACATGATCCATCCATCTTCTTCAAACCCAACCCCTCAGGTGGAAGATGAGAAGACGGTTTATCTACCTGTTCTCGAAGTGGGGAACTATGAAGCATGGAGCAAGAAGATGGTAGATGTATTAACTTCACAGCATTTGTGGGATACAGTGCAACGGGGGTATAAGCGACCCCAAGATAACGCTGAACTCGCACAATGGAAAAATAGTGAGAAAGATGAATATCGTGAAGCTCAGAACAAGAACGCAAAGGCCTGGATGTTAATTCATCAAGCAGTTGGCGTGAAAATAATGGCGGAAGTGTTTGCTTCTGACGACTCCACCGAGAAAATTACTGGCATATTAAAAAATTTCGATAAGGTAAGCATCCAACTTAAGTGGAAATGTCCTTAATTGAAACCCTCTCATCATTTTAGTTTCTAAAACTCTCTAACAGTACCAGTGCTGCTCTCTCTTTCTCTCTACACTCCCGCATACAACCTCGTCAAGTAATAAGTGCAGCATTTTTTATTTTATTTTTTCTTAACAGAAGCGTTACGCGGACAAGCCGAACATCGAACTGATTGGAGAAGTACTCAGAGACCCACATATGGTGGAAGTAGAAGTAACGGCACGCGATGTTTGGGAGATGTTGAAGACTTACTCAGACAAGGTAATTGCTTGCTCCTACACTGTCACGTATAATTTAATAGTTCAATACTTTTTTTTATCTTTACTAATAATACTATATAAATAAATGGCACATTAATTTAAATCTTCAAACAATTTAGGATCGTAGTTGGGTTCTTTTCATGCTTTAAATTTTCAAACTTTTGGTCCCTACATGACTTGCGCAGACCTTCGAGGCCTACAGAGCAAACAGGCAGAGCATCGATATAGAAAAATAGAGGCTTTTTTATTCATTTATGTAGAGTAGCAATGGCATAACTCACAACACATCCAGGCACCTCGAAGGACAATCTCATGGAAATTATAGTAATTGAGTGGTGTGTTCAAAGTAATTTTTATTTAAAAATATATTGAAATAATGTTTATTTTATTTAAAAAAATAATTTTTAATATTAGCACATTAAAATAATATAAAAATAATTATATAAAAAATAATTTTATACAAAAAAAATAATTTTTTTAATATATAATTTAAACCGTTTCCTTCTCGCTTTGGTATCCAAGACCCCAAGTATTTTACATTCAAGCGCAAAGAAAACATGCAGGGGCCTTTGTGGGTGCCTTAGCCCAGTGGATTTTACTTTATAATGGTGTTTTCGTTTATAATTGTAAATTTTGCAAGGATTTTACTTTACTGTTTCCGTGGTCAAATTATAATTTTTTTTATTTTTTATTAAAAAAAATTTTATATATTTTAATTCCTCATTATAATTGATATTTTTATCATTTCATACATGGCATGTTTATTACCATTTTTCTCTTTCTCTTTATTTTTTTAGTTTTTACCTCTTTTTCTTTATACTTTTTATTTGAAAATAAAATATTTTTTTTATTTTTTATACTTCGAATCTTTATTTTTTAACATGATAGTGGGAGTTAAGCCTTTTAAGAGAGAATTTCATTACCCATGACATATATAGCACAATCATTATTCACAGCGTAAATATTTATTTTTCAGTTTTTTTAATAATCGGTGGAGTCTAATGCAGAGCCGATATTACAACATACGAATGTATTTATGTTTGTGTCTATATATATAAACACAATTTTGATAAAGAAAAAAAAGGTTGTACCTTTTTTTGCCATACCGTGAAAATAGTTTGAAACTCAGCTTCTCTGAGCATTAATTCTGGTTGTGGCAGGAAAATCAGAAGACAACGCCTGAAGAATCTAAAACCGTAGAGGTAGAGACGAGCCTCATGGATCTTTATCTAGAGGAGAACACCAGATCGAGCTTGTTTGTATATGCCATGAGCGATGGCTGGGACGAAGTGACTGAGATCTATACAAGAAAATCAGTAGCTCACTGTGCAAAAATCACCAATTCAGGCGACACAGCGTTACACATAGCAGTTATTGGTGGCAAAGAAACAATAGTGGAGCAACTAGTAAGCCTAATGTCCTTGGAAGAAGCCGCTAAGGCTCTACGAGTAAAAAATGAACGGGGATATACACCTCTCCATCTGGCTGCTTTTGTGGGGAACGCCTCGTTGTGTGATTGCCTTGCTCGTAAAATTTATTCGGACAAGGATTTTTTGAATTCATCAGGAAATGAGCAAGACAAGAACAATCAGAATTCATCAGAAAAGATAGGAGCCGGGTATGAAGAATATTGCATATTAGGCGAACGTGACATGGAAAATGAGACCCCATCGTTCTTGGCTGCTGCCATGGGTAAAACGGATGCCTTTCTGTGTTTACACGGTTATGTTCCTCCGGGATACGGCGATTCATATTACAGAGGGAATAAGGGCGATACCATTCTCCATGTCGCCATCTCTGGAGAATATTTCGGTGAGAATATTCAGATATTAACAAAAATTAAAGCTTATATGTTTTCAATCCGCATAAAATCATTGTCTATTCGCTCCCAAATAATCACAAATAACCAAGAAGCGTAGCATTGATTTTTTTTAAAAAAATTACTTTGATGATTAAACTTTTTCTTTTCACAATTAAGCTATTTTAAGTTAAAATTAGCACCAATTGCATGTTTTTTTAGGGAATGTTTAATTGAAAGACATTAGACTAAAGTGAAAAACACGGGTCACATAGGTTATGGCTTTAAACTTTTTTGTGAAATATATTTCAGTCCCTTAGTTTTTTTATAAAAAGGTGTCGGTCCCTTTAATTTTTTAAAAATACATTTTGATATCAAATTTTATTTTTTTTATTTTTTCAATTATTTTTTTATGGGAAAAGAGAGAGGAGTCACTAGATTTCAACGAAGAGAGAAAGAGATCTTCATTGGTGATAATTTTGACTACCAAACATGTTAAAATTGATGTCAATGGGTTTTACTAGATAAAATAAGTTTTATGGTAGTTGTTTTAAGGCTCAATGCAACCTAGAAAACCAGATCTAGGTTAAGGATGTAATTTTCTGATTTGATTTAATGGTTTAGGCTCTTTTTTTTTAATGAGTTGATATGTTGGTTTCTTGGTGTTTTTGTATGGTATTTAGTGGTTCAAATGAGTTGACAAATAAATGTTTTTGGTAAAAAACTTGTAAGCTTGATTTTCTCACCACCACTATCAAAGCTAGTAGACAACACGTCGTCTGTTACAATGGACAATGTGTTGTCTGCTTGTTATATTATTCTATGAAATTATCTTAGTCTCATAATCTAGGATACATGATAGACACATAATCTTGAGATATCTCATGTTCAACTCATAGATCTTGTGTGCCAACCCAACTTTGCCCATAACATTTTTGTTTTTTTTTAATTTTTTTTTTGTTTTTCTTGCCTTATTTTTTATTGTATTATATATAAAATTAATCAAAATTTAATTTAATTATTGAATTTCTCTTATTTCTTTAAAAACATGATCATCTTTTTTCTTTCAAGTTAAATTTTTTTTGTCTAGACCGCAAAGTCGCTGGACACCAATCTAGTACTTATTATTTATTATACCATAATAATAATAGTAATAATAATAGCGTAGAGGTAGAAATTCTTCTGTGAATATACATACATACATATGATATTTTTTTTATACAGTAACATGATCCATATCGAGAACTTAATTAAAATTGATGTGCATGCAGATCTAGCATTCCAAATAATTCATCTGATTCCAAAGCTTGTTAACTTGGTAAATGAAAGAGGAATATCTCCACTCCATTGTTTAGCGAGTAGACATACATCCTTCAAAAGTGGCTTCCATCTTCGTTCTTACTACAACATCATATACCACTTTAAGTATAAATTTAAGGTTTGAATTTCATATATATGCTCATTTTCTAAAAAGGAACATTAGCTCTTAGCAAGTTGCGGTCCATTTTAAGAAAATAAGCAAACTCTCTTAAGATATTAGAAAAAAAAAGTCTTACTATGTTGTTATGTTTTGAAAGGTACAATTGTGGATCGACTACAAAAGAAAGGATATATAGGCAAAGGATATTATAGAAAGCAATTTGGCTCTACAGATCGGTCATCCCAAAATAAAAACAATAATCGATGTCCAGACAATTATGAGACATGTTTGCACTTCTTTACATTGATGTACAAGACTTTAATTTGCATTGCAGGTACATATATGTGTGTGCACATAATTTATGGTTTTACATTTATAATGGTGAGTTATAATGGTGAGTTGAAAATGTTTGGTTTTCTCTTGAGCTTTGGTGGCTTTATCCATAGCTTGCTACAAGGTGATTGTTGGATGGGATGACACCTTTCCATCTTCGTGTCTTTTGACACGTGAATTGCTTAAATAGAAAAAACTAATGTTATTATTGAAATTATTGTGCACATATATACAATCCGCTATAGATTGTAACAATAAATTAAATAACACCTTTTTTAATTTACAATGATTTTAATGGGAGCAGCAAATGCAATTGAATTTGTGTAGTGATGGTGGGTTGAAAATGTTTAGTTTTCTCTTGAACATTGGTGGTCATGTCCATAGCTTGCTATAAGGTGATTATTAGATAATATGACACATTTTCATTTTCATGTCTTTTGACATGTGAATTGTTTGATGTGTTGGTTGTCATAATTGATTGCTACTTAACTTTTATTTTATTTTATTAGTTTTTGTTGCTTTATAGGCATTTTTTCCCCTATTATTTGATTAAAAAAAAGGGTGTTGTTGTTTGGGTCAATGTTAGGTTTTTTTTTGTGTTAATTCCATTGTATTTGAGTGTATGATTAGCTTCTCTTCTCTCTTGGACCATTGATGGTAAAGCATGATCAAGATAGTTTTCCATCTTTTAGAGCTTTTAGTCATTGACCTATTCTTATTTTTCTCTTTTTTTTTAACATGGTTGGTTAATTCCTACATTTCATCTCTGTGATGCCAATAATAATCTCAAGCACTAAAATTGTTGGGCAATTAATCCTTAGAAATGTGTGGTGTTAGGTGTGTTCTTCCATTAATTTTGCAAGTGTGGTCTCTTTATTACTAAATTTCTAGTCAACGTATATATCCTCTTTGCTAAAGCTTTTGACCTTGCTAATTATGTTGCATTAAATGTAGTGACACTCTACAAGATTTGGTGTGTTTTTCAAAGTTTGGGTTTTGTTTGCTTTCAGGTAATTTTAGTTAGTTATGGTTAGTTATGATTATTGGTTGTTTCTTCATAAGCACTGTTGGAATTAGGTTCATTTTGGATAATATTCATTATGATATTAGTTTGTTTTAGTAGTTTTTACTATATTTTTTTTAGCATGTTATGTTTGGTCATTTTACTTTAGCATTTTAAGATAGAGAAGGTTAATGGTCTTATTTTTATGTATTATTTAATGCCTTCACACTAATTATTTTAGTGTGTTTTTTTCAGCTTTCCATTTGTGCTTTTGGTTCTGGTAATTTTATTTTTCTTGTTTTGTTGCCTGCATTTTATTTCTCTTATGTTACCATTAGTTATAGGTTTCCTCTATATATGATGTCTTTTTATTATGTTATGTGGTCTATGTTTTTTATTTATTTAGGTTGCACCATTCTTGTTCTATTTTATGTTATTTGTTGTTGTTGCTTTTGACTTATTGAAAGTTTTCTTACATGCTACTCCTTCATAGTTTAATCTTGTATCATTGGTGTTAAAGGGTTTGTATATTTATGTTGATAGAATTAGTTAGTTGTGTTTACATGGGAGTATTCAATCTCTCTCCTCTTTCTTCTTACTTTTGATTGTTATTTTTGCTATGAATTTTATCTTTTTGTTGCAATTACCCTCCTTTTTAGAAAAAAAATATTAATCATTTCTATTATTTTTTATATTTCAACATGATTAATCATTTAAATGTCTATTGTCCTAGACTTTCACTATGTTCATTCTTATGCTTGTATATTATACCATTTTTCACATGTTTGTTGGTTGATTGATGTCTTTATATATGTGGTGTTGTTTACTATTGTTTATTCTAAAGTGAATAAACTTTATAGTCTTCATCTTTAATAAGAATGTCTTTTCTTCATCTGCACACAACTATTTCTACGATAAGCAATTTATTGACCTAAGCATTGTCACACCTTCAATGATAGCTAAATTGTACAGAAACTAGATTTTCTAGTTGCATTTTGGTGCTTTTAGATTTAGAACCAATCATTGCGATATAATTGAAACAAACATCTTTAACAATAATAATACCAATGATACTAATATGCACTCGCAATATGCTTTTATTCTACTGTTAAGTTTTGTTTTATTGAATATACTAATTTATTCTAAAAGCATACTAATATACTAATATGCTTTTATTGAATGCAAAATTAGTTAAGTTTTGTTTTAAAATGTTATTCTACTGTTATTTATATGAACACACCATTATTTGCACTTTAACATGCTTTTATTCATGTTATAACTTAGAAAATCACAAGAAAAAACAACATTCTTTTAGCCAAGTTACTTGTTAGAATATTACAAAAATAATAATAAGATCATACGGCAATGTGTGGGCATCTCATTTAGTTGTTTTTTTTATTGATATTGCCTTTATATATTTTATTTTTTTTTGTTAATGTGTTACCTTTTCTTTTAGAAATTTTTCAATGACTATCGAATGATACTGTCATTTGAAATTTTACTTAGAGGTGAACAGTAAACATATGTAGTTTGTTAATTATTTAGTTCCCATTTGACATTATGTTTTCACCTGCATTTGAGTGTTTTTAAAGAATGTGCTTGCTTTAATATTTTTTAAATGTTTTCCGTGTTAATAAAAAATATATATTTTAATATATTTTCAAGTAAAATATATTTTTAAAAAACATATTACACAACTGCACTCAATTATATATTTCTCAAGAAAAACCAATTTAATTAGCAGAATAAAGTAACATATAATAATCTCATCAATAAAAATAAAAAGTCAAAGCCTAAATTAAAAAATAAAATCAATAAAAGATTTCATAGACCAACCATGGGTTAAGTCCAATCTAAAACAAAAATATTTCATCTTCTTATTTCCCGTTTTTGTTACACAATGGAAAGCGCTCAGGGGAGGAGGCGTTAATAGGAATTTATCCATATACACATTGCCACAGTATTTGACATCGGTTTGCTCTTAAATGTTGTAAACAAATTTTAGGTATGCAACTACAAGTGAAACAAAGAGAACTCCTGCCATCTACATCTCCGGCACCCCATGATACTAACAATTCCCCGTCTCCAATCAAGAAATTAAGCTCGTGGCTGAAGAAAGTTTGGGGACCAGGTAAGCACGTAAAAGCATCTTCTTGTACCAATTGTATATATAATTTGAAGAAATAATTAGGAGAATTAATCTTTTATATATAATTAGTTATATTACATCATTTCTCAATCATATTCTTCAATTTGACATGCAGTGACTTAATTGAAATGGAATCATTTAAAATCTAAATTGTATTTACAAAATAATATACAAGGGCTAGAAAACTCTAAAACAAGGATTATGGGGACCAAAATAAAATTTCTCAAAAATTTAAGGACTCTACATTGATAAAATGGTTCATGTTATCAATATCAATTAGATGTTATTAATATTAACCGGAAAAGGTGTAAAATAATAATAAAAATATAAATATAATATAGAAAATTGTTATTTAGAACGTGTTTGGTATTTTAACATGATTGTATTTAAAGTATTTTTTTTATTTGTAAATATATCAAAATAATATATTTTTTAATTTTTAAAATTTATTTTTAACATTAGCATATTAAAATGATTTAAAAACACAAAAAAAAACCTAATTTGAAACAATGAAAAAAATTAATAAAAATTATTTTTTTCAAAAATACTTGTAAAATATAAAAATAAACGTGCTATTAAACTATCATATGCTGAGTGCTTGACCTTTAATGTTAACTGAAATAATTGTTGAAAAGGCATACTAAAGAATACAAACAAAAATATAATATAGACAATTGTTATAACTGAATGATTCTGATAAGGGTGTATTGATGAGTGGTATAATATAGAAGGATATATATTGACAGGTTTCCCAATTAATTATCGCAATTTTTGGAGTGAGACCAAATTAATTATCAGTTATTCTACTTTCTTGTAATATCAGTACGCCTGCTTTTAAATTTCTAATTACACCCCTGATCAGGAGCATATAACACCCCCACTAATTTATAGTATATGTGCGTGTGTACGTGGTCGTGGGAAATTAATAGATGTTTTGTGCAGATCAATCATCTAGAGAAGGCAGATTATTTCCTCCAAATTATGATACTATCGTTGAATTATTGAAGCTTGGATCGAAAGCAATGTTGGTCATTCTTGGATTAGGTATGGTTCTCTCCGTCATTTCATGAGTGCAAATAATACCATATTGATTACGTGTGAGAAACTTGTACTGGTTAATCATGTTCTTGCATTTTCAAGGATCAATGGAGATGAGAAAGATACAACTGAAGAAAGAGAAGCACACATGGTCTGTTCAGGTAATGAACGAGCTTCTTCGAGAGGATAAGTTGTACAAGTACGAGAGCAGTGAGATAAGTGGAGGGAGCCGCCCCAAGCTACGGTCTGCGTTTTCCGATTCCGATGCAATTAAACAGCTTGAAGGCAGTGAGAAAGGTTAAATTTTATCCTTCATATATGATAAATGGATCTTGGCAGATAAAAAATGAAAGACTATTAGCTCTTGAATGAAACAATGTTGAATCAGGTTAATATTAAACAGCTATAACCTTGCTCTGTCACTGATATTATCAGGGGAGCCCGCATTTACTTCTAAACTGGAAAAGCCAGAGACACCCCTATTAATGGCGGCGAGGAATGGCATCACTGAAATCATGGAGAAAATCTTACATGATTTTCCTCACGCGATTCACGACATAGACACGCATAAGAAGAATGTGGTGCTGTTGGCAGTGCAATATAGGCAACCGCATGTTTATCAGTTTTTGCTAAAGAAAAGGAAGAAAAACGAGGAACTAGACACGATCTTTCTCCAGGTTGATGACCAGGGAAATAGCGCAAGGCATCTTGCAGCTGCCACGATTGGAGATTATAAGCCTTGGCGCATTCCAGGAGCTGCTTTACAATTGCAATGGGAAATCAAATGGTATAAGGTATGACACAAGCATGTGTGTGTGTGTGTGTGTAGAAAGACATGAACACGCTCATGAATTGACCAACTTTCTGTTACGCGAATTTCACCCAACTATAGCATGATCTTTTAATGCATCAACCATTCAAATTGCTTTTGTTTTCAGAGAATAAATTCATTTTAAATAGCATTAAACTCTCTGGTTTGTGCCCTTTGCTTGCAGTATGTTAAGAATTCCATGCCACAAAACTTCTTTCGTCGCCTTAACGATAGAAGCGAGACCCCGAAGGAAATATTCAACAAGTCACACCAAGAACTTGTTAGAAGTGGAGGCGCGTGGCTAACCAACACATCCCAATCCTGCTCCGTGGTGGCAGCCCTCATTGCCACTGTCGCCTTCGCAACATCAGCCAACGTCCCTGGCGGACACGAGGAAAAAACTGGCACTCCAGTCTTCGAAAACCAGATTGCATTCAAAGTATTTGCTATCTCATCTCTCGTGGCTCTCTGCTTCTCAATCACTTCCGTGATCATGTTTCTTGCAATACTAACTTCAAGGTACGAAGCCAAGGATTTTCGCGAAGATTTGCCAACAAAAGTTTTGCTTGGCTTAACATCGTTGTTTGTCTCCGTAGCTGCCATACTGGTATGTTTTTGTGCGGGGCATTTCTTCGTGCTTAGTGATGAACTGAAGTTCGCAGCTTTTCCGCTGTATGGAGTGACTTGCCTGCCGGTGACTTTTTTTGCTATAGCACAGTTTCCATTGTACGTTGATCTCATAAAGGCTACATTGGCAACGGTGCCACAACGTAGGTACGCGGTGGTTACTGCTGAAAGGGACACTAATTCCTCTCCCAAAAGTGACGACTCAAATCAACCTTCGAGTCACAAATCTCTACCGGATCAAGAAAATGGAGGCCAACCTTCAACAAAGCAATCAACTGGAGACAAAACTACTCCGAATCAAGAAACGAATCAAGGCACTCAAAGCATAACCTGATCCTCTGTATATATTCACTCACCAAACCTTTATTGTTTGATTTATGGGTGCACATTGCTTGTTATTTCGGCCCTTTATTTTCTTTCAGGCTTGCATTTTACCCTTCTTGATTTTGAGTTTTTTTATGGTTTTGGATTTTTATCTGTTGAATTTCTTTGTTTGGATTTGATCAAAATTACCTATAATCTAAAACGCGAGAGGTTTTTACTGCAGGAGCTATCACTACTCATACACACACAAAACACCGTGGATGGCCTGTTCATTTTTAATAATTCATTTTGATATTCAAAGTTTTATTTGAGGTGATTTCATCATAATTTAAGATTAATTGCTTCCAATTTTTTAGTCAAGGGTGGAATTGTAAATATAGAGACCACAATAAAAAAGATATTAAACATAAGTGGCGTGCTAAAAATTTCAAAAAAAATATTTTGATCCTTTAACTTTAAAAATAATATAAATTATATGATTTTGATGTCTCCATTTTAATATAGAATTTTATTTTTTTATTTTTATATTATTGATTAAGAGAGGAGAGAGAGATCATGCAGATTCTAATGGTGGAGATAAAAAAAAAATTATTGATACCGATTTAAGCTACTAAAATGATCAATATTTATGTAAAATGGTTTCACTTTATAAAAAAAATATATTAGGTGTTTTTTTACTTTGAAAGTTCATGAAAAAACATATATAAAGTCATTTTAATTTTTATCTATGGATGGTTTTTTGGTGTTTTTAAAATCATGAATAGATTTATCATAATTCCTAAGATGTTTTGGGTAAATAATAGATTAAAAAATAAGTTTTTAAATAAAAAACTTAAATTTTAATTTTTCAGCTACCATAGCAATGTAATGGGTAAATCAAACAACTTGTCATTTATCCTAATATACAATGCATCATTTGATTCCATTTCCCAAAAAAGTTGAGGGTGAACAATAATTACAACAAAAAAATAGGCTCGGTAATGTGGGCCTAACAGGTTGGCAAACCTAGCAGTGCTTGGTTTTTTTTTTCAAGATATTTTTTTATTTTTTTAATTAATATTTTTACTTCTAATTTTTTATTATTTAGATTTAGATTAATACCTCTTTCTCTCTTTTATTTTATTTTAAAAATTTTTTTAATAATTATTATTTTTTGTTGTGTATTTAAATTTTAAAGTGTTTTTCTAATTTTTTTATTTTTTATCTTTATTTGAATAAAAAAAGTTAATAATTAAATTTGACAATATACAACTAAGTAAATATCTCGACTTTCAAAATTATATATCTTGTCTCTTATTTTTTTATTTTTTAGTTATTATTTATGGTTTTTTTATTAATATATATAATTTTTTATTTATTTAATTATATATAAAAAACTATATATATATATATATAATTTTTTTATTTTAAAAAAATATTTAACCTGCAGCTTATTTTGAATGTGTCTTGGGCTATTATATATTTTGGAAATTGGACTTGTGATCGAATTTGTTTGTTTCTCGTCCTAACACGACCTTTAATTTCTTATGTCGGGCCGCTAAAATCTTTAAATGTTCTTGAAAGCTACAGAGCATAGCTTCCCAGGTTTGATCTTGAAAAACACTTAAATTTATGGTATATTTTTTTAAAGAAAAATTAAATTTACCTTCTAAACACCATTATTCATTACTCCCTGGGTAATCAGCCTCTTTTAAAGAAATTAATCAAACATGCTTAATTGATAGAAAAGTAATTTTTAATCTGATTTGGTACCTCAGCCAAACTTATCCTGAGTTGTGTTTATTTATTAGAAAAATCTTAACTTATCATTTGCAATTTAACTAATTAATTTATTAGGTTTGGTATTAACTAGTTCATGGATGGTCATTCCATCTCAATTATGTTGTTTTAAAAAATATATTAAAAATATATATAAAAAATTAACAGTGTTATTAAACCTAGCCAAATAAATTTATCTTAAAATCTTTTATTCCAGCTCTTTATTTTATTCAAGTTTTCAATTAAATCAAGCTGATATAACTTAAATTGATCAGTTTTATACATCCAGAAATAATTTAGATGATCATTGAAAATATAATTTTATTTAAAAAATATATATAGATAACAACAAATTGGATTAAGCATTGTCCCTCATAACCTGGGTCATGGTTTTTATTAGGTTTAATAATATTTTTTATAATTTTTTTATTTAATTATAAAATAAAAATAACTACTTGTGAAATTAAATATCAACTCTAAAATAAACATTTATTTGAGGCTATGATAACCCTATAAAGAATAAATAAATAAAAATAAACCATATATTTTATTTTCTATCCAATATAATATGGAAAGATGAAATAAAAAAATAATTAAAAAATAAAAGATTAAAAACAAAAAATACATATCTAGTCAATGAGTAAACCCGTCAAACTTGTAAATCAGGTAATCTAGATTGAGATGTCAAATTCGTGAATGGGGTCATGTTTGCTATTAGATTTAACAACCTTTTCTATATTTTTTTTATTTAATTATATAATAAAAATACACACAAAATTGAATATCAACCTTAAAATATATATTTATTTGAGGTTGTGATAATCTTAAAAAAAATAAACCATGTATTTTATTTTCCAATCAATCCAATATTAATTATAAAATAAAAATAATTAAAAAATAAAAAGACTAAAAACAAAAAATGCATATCCGGTTGGTGAGTAAAGCTATCAAAGCCGTGAATTAAATAACCTAGGCAAGGACATCAAAAACTTTATTTTATTTTTTATATAATAAAAATAAATATTTATAAAATTGAATATCAATCATAAAATATATATTTATTTAAGATTGTGATAATACTTTAAAAAATAAACAAAAATAAAATAGTCAATCTAGTTTTTAACCAATTTAATACTGAAAATTATTTTTGAAAAATAATAATTATAAAAAATAAAAGAAAAAACATATTCAATTGATAGATAAATATGTCAAACTTGTGAATCTGATAATTTGAGTTAGGACACCAAACTCGTGAATTGAGTTATAGATTTTATTGAAATTATATTTTATTTTTTAAGAAACTATTTTTTATTTAACTATATACTAATAAAAATAAATGATCAAAAAATCAAACATCAACCCAATATTGAGATATTTTTAATACTACGACAACTTTAAAGAAAACAAAACAAAACAAAATTAATCATAAAACTAAATTCTTAATAAACCTAATATCTATAGATGGAAATAAAAAAAAACAATTAAACTCACAAAATCTACAAATCATGTCCGCTAATCAAACATGTCCATGAACTTTATAAGGTTTAATAATATAATTTTTTTAATTCATTTTTGTAATTGTATGAAAAAATAAATAATAAAAAATTTAGCTTGAAAATTAAGATAACTTAAATTATTACAGTAAAGCCACGAATCATTTTAAACATATAAGAAGATATAATAAAAATAAATAAATTATAAAATTTAATTTTTAATTTTTATAATATTAAAAAACAGAATAGATAAAAAAAATTTTTTTAAAAAAAGAAAAGGAAAAAAGAAGAAGCAATACGTAGTGCGTGGATAAAAAATAATTCCCCCCTTAATTTTAATGAATTAAAGATTCATCATAGATTTCCGCAAAAACAAATATGGTCGGAGTTTAGTGAAAGGAACATTTTACTGCCGTAAACATGCAATGGGTGGGGGCAATGTTAAAAAGGCTTACCATATTACGTGGCGACCTGGGGTTGCAGTACCATCCATCACACGAATAAATGATAAATTAAATCAAATTAAAATTGAAATTAAAATCTCCTTTAAAAATAAAGCTGGAAGGGTGAGATGCCGCGAGACCAAACGGACCCCCCTCTCCTCAACCTCCACGCACTCTCTTGCTCTCCTGCCCATCCCCCCCCAACCTTTTTCACCCTTAAAAGTACAACGGATTCACCAAAATGCCACTCGAAAGTGTAAAATCTCGTTAAATTCTCCATCCCTGCAAGCTCCGGTAACCGATCACCGGACCAGAAACCAAACAACATGCAACCGGGAGAGACAGTTTCCCGGTCAGCTCTAGAAAAACCCCTTCACCAACTAACCGAAGATGACATTTCTCAGCTCACTCGCGAAGATTGCCGCCGTTACCTCAAAGAAAAAGGTCTTTCTAGCTTAAATATAGTAGTAGAGAGAGTCATGGTTTTTGCGTTTCATGTCTTTTTAATCTCTGTTGTTGGTGGTGGTGGTGACCGTACAAAAAATAGGTATGAGAAGGCCGTCGTGGAACAAATCGCAGGCAATACAGCAAGTGATTTCACTCAAGACACTCCTAGAAACGACGCCGGAGACAGAATCTCCAAGGCGACGACTCTACATTCCCCCTCCTGATAACCCTCCGCGTGTGCGTTTCTCTACCGTCAAACCCTTCCTTTTTTTATTTCATTAGTTTATAAATGAAAAGTTAAAGACACCTTTATTTTATCATTTTTTTTAATGTAGTTTTAATTTTAATTACAATATATAATGTGTATTTGTAGGCCCCTGCAAATTCCTCTGTCTCAGTGAGGGGAGAAAGTGCCGATGCACCGATCTTGGTGTCAGCTGAGGAGTTAGTATCGTCCCGGCAACCCGATCCCCCGAATCCCGTAGTTCCCGCTGATCCTCCGCCTCCGGTGTTTGTCGCTGCCACCGAAAATGATTCCGTTTCTCCAAGGTTGTTCCTTGTTTTGCATATGCTAGACATGCGCAAGACAGCCTTTGTATCAGTACGAAATAAATTTTTTAATCCTTATTGTAGGTGAACTTGGTTTTGATTTTGTTGGTCAAGTTGGTGATTTCAAGGCGTGCACTTTTGACTCTAAATGTGAATAGTGTGTGATAGCTTTTGGGGGTGGGTGAGCATGTATTATTCTAGACCATGATGGTCGGTCAAAGACAGTGTTTCAGCCATTGACTTGTCTGTCTCCGATTCTGCTTGTTTCTTTTTGGTTATGCGTGGGATTTTTTATTTCATTTTTATTACAGTCGAGAGGAAAAATGTAGTTATGGATGTTTGTGTTTCAACTGAAGCTGAAAGCGTGATGATTCAAGTTGGTTTGATGTTTGAAAATTATTAGAACTTGGTGTTGTCTTCATCAGTTTTTCTTTTTTTTTAAGGTATCTTCTTCTGTGCATGGCATGTTCTTGTTAACAACCATTTCAGCATAGGTGCTGAATTAACATGTTTGTGATTGCCACAAGATAAGGGGTGTGGAAGTTTGAGATATCAGTTAGAGAATATTCTGATTTCTGATTGGAATAGTAAGGGATTTGACTCTTTTACAAAATCTGCAGGCCTGCATATGCCATTATTTTTGCACATAATTTTTTCCAACATTGTAGGAGTATTTATTATCTAGCTTATGGATGTAATGATGTATCTTTTAGAAAATGCCCGTGCTGTCTAGGACTAAGAAGATCTTCTCAGTTGTCTTGTGTGGTATGTTGAAGGGATTTCCATGTTAATAATTACTATGCACTGTTAAAGTAATGTTAGGTGGCTTATCATACTTACACACATACAAATGAATTTTTTCGGAATTGTTCACTTTCATATCAGTGTAACTGAAGTATCTGTTGTGCATTGGAAACATGAATAACGGAGATCTATCTGAAGTTTTGAAAATAAGTTTGTCATGCATCTGGAACGTGGCCATCTCTTGGATGACACCTCTCTTTGTAGCTGTGTAAACCAGTAATTGAAGTTCAGCAAGCTGAGAAAACTTTTTAATATGTCAGAACTACAGGGGGGGCAAAAGAATCAGCAGGACAGATGACAATTTTTTACTGTGGGAAGGTAAACGTCTATGATAATGTACCGAGAGATAAGGTGATGAAAGCTCTTTCTTTTCTGTATATGCTGGCAATGTCTATAAATCACGGTGGCTTTCTAAAGTGAATGTTTACAGGCACAATTAATAATGCATCTTGCTGCAAGCCCATTTGCTCCACCTCAGGAAGCTTCTTCAAACGTTATTCCAGCACTATGGCCTATTCCATGTCAATTAGAAACACCAGGTGTCAAAGCAACTCCAAATTCCACTGTGGTGATCTTCCCAAACCTGCCAACAGGTTGGTTATCAAGTAGGATTAAGGTATTTTTTTGGATACTATAGATTACTGTTGTCTTTGCAAGTCAAACCCCATGTAAGTCCAGTTTAATTTCCATACTTTTATTTCAGGGCTCCACACATGTGCACAAATTAAAGCTTTGTTTTGATACTATTGGGTAAATGGCAAACTTTTCATCCAGAAGCGCAGGCTTTATTAACTAGTTGTCTTGGTTTTATTGTAAGTGAGAGGCGCGGATGATGGTCGGCTTCCCCAGGAAGAAAGCAACATAGCTCATGAAGACAACCTAGGTAAATGCTTATACTAATCAGCTCATGAAACATTCCTGTTTGTTTGATTGGAAACGTCCATCATGATGCTTTTTTTTCACATGCTTCTATTCTTATATTGCTGCATTAAGCATCTTTTCATTGTAATCTTGCCTTATTATGTGAATTAATTGTGATTGAAGCTTAGATTCCCTATCTAATTTCCATTTAAGTTGATTATAACACCATCTCATCATGCCAACATGGGGGTTGATTCTTCTTTCCACACGCGCTGTTTAATATCATTCTATGCCAAAAATAAACATATCAGGGCTTATTTCTTATGTTTGGGCCTTTTAGCAGTTGTCTAAGCAAGGTAGATTCTATTCATTTTCTCAGCAAGGTTCTTTTATTTATTGAATCTGTTTCTGAAAGTTATGGATGGAACCTGGTACTGGTTCTGTTTCCTTTTCAGCTACTTGGTAGCCCATGTAAATTTAGAAAACACCTTTTGAATTCACTAAACTGATATGCTTTTTGGCATTGTCAATCTCTTTTCTGGAATTTGTATTCAAAAATGACTGAACAGCTGGAGGTACTAAAAAAAAATGGCGGGAAGGAAATGAGCTGAAGAGTGAATAGGATGGCAAACCTTTTCTTCATCTTGTCCTTAATTTTCTTCATAATATCTCATTTTTCATCTAGTGGAACAAACTGGATACAAGCAGGGAGAAATTAAATTCTCACAGATATTTAGTGATTATGACATTGCTCCATTTTCTTCCACTATGATAGGTCTCACTCTCTCTTCTTCATCTTCTTCCTTTTCTTTTTTTCCTTGAACTCTTTTAGAAGGCTCAACAAGCAGAAAAGCATCCTTGCAAAGATATTTAGAGAAGAAGAAAGACAGGTATCTTAAATCTTTAATACACTCTTCATTACAACAAAAGAAATGTACAAGTAGTGTGTTTTTCTTTGTTATTTGTCCCTCATACCCTGTTAGGTGAAGGTTAAAGAACAAGAGAAAGGTGGCAATGACTTCTGCTAGCGTAGACATCTACTTAAACCATCGGGTTGGAGATCAAATCTCAAATGATCATTGGAACCTAAATGATGCCTGCTCATCTCCCCAACCTAGACCTCCTCAAACGCCTAATAGATGCAACTCTATTGACAATTTAGCAAAAAATGGCAGCTTTTCAGCTGACCTTAATGAAAAAGGTGATGTAGGTTTATCTTCTTGTCTTAACTTTTGATATTAGTTCCAAATGGAGTTAGTGCATGGTGCTTATGCTTGGAATATTGAAGATCAGTTTTTTTTTTTTTGAAAATACAAAAATTGTATCAACAGGAAACATAACAAAAAATGTCATATGAACATAAATATCTCCCTCGACTCTTAGTGTTGAAGAGTGAATGTTCCCTGCCGTGTTCTGATTACCAGTCTGAAAGTGCACTGCCAATCAAAACTTTATGAAAATATGACGTGCACAGTTCCTGTTAAATTATTAGGTCACTCCTGTTATGTTATCTTTTGATTCAAGGATGTGAAATTCTTCTGGGGAGATATCATGTTTGATGCAGGGTCTGTTTTGAACAATCTCACTGTAACTTCACTCGAGTAATCTCAAAAAATGCCCTTTGTTAACTATGACGTCTTATTCCAGGATATGCACAAAAGCGTTTATTGCAGTTCAGCTTGTGGTTCTTCACTGAAAGTGCTGAATGGAAGAGGGCAACACATTGTTGAATGTTATTGAAAATACATGTTAACCGACAAACAAGAAAGAATTGTGAAAGCTTGGACGCACAATTCTTTTTCTTGGACTGGCATTACATCATGGATAATTGATTTTTTTTATATATAGTGCATTCTTAATGTGAAATCATTGCACTGAGGTTGATTCATAAACTATTTGACTCATGATTTCTGATCTTGGCGTTGCAGATGCCCCAGAAATCTGAATGCGTGGAGGATGAATGTGTTATGCAGCGCGACCCATTTTGATATTAATCAAGGCAGTAGAGTTTAGCTCACTTGGAAGAGTTTGTACTGTAAGGTATAAAGTTTGTTGTAATAGTTGCGGCCTTTTTTAAGTTATTAATGAGGAAACAAATTCGAAGTGAATATCTATCAACGCCTCTCCACCCTTTGCGTGTATCCCTCTCTGGTAAACGATCATGTGGTTGAAGAAGGGCAACGATAGTGTGGTTGCGTGAGGGAGTGTTTAGGATTAGACTATGGAAGAAGTTTTTAAAATTATTTTTCGCATAAAAATATATCAAAATAACAGGGGATTAGTTGCTGTGTATAAGCCTGCAAGTCTAGATAGGCAGACACCATGAGATCTGGCAAGATACATGACATGAAATATGAAATGATACCCACGAATCTCCATCTGGTCCTGGTAATTAGATTACCGCTGCCTTTGTTTTTTATCTTATTGGTTTTTGTGATTGCCGTGAAATATCAAAATATTTTGCATTGTAGGGTTTATTTAAAAATTAAGTTTAAAATGTAGTTTTTATATTATCTTGTAATTGAATTTTGTAAAATTTTGTTTGTTTGTGTGTTTGTTTTTTTTTAAAAAAATTGAATTTATTTATTTATTTTAAATTAATATATTTTTAACGTTTTTATATTATTTTGATGGATCCATGTTAAAAATAATTTTAAAAAAATAAAAAATATCATTTTAATATATTTTCAAATAAAAATTACAACTAAATATTACATGTTTGCATTTATTATATATAAATTTCGATTATAATTTTTATGCAACATATTTAAATTCGAATAACAATTACTATATTTTTTTATTATTATTAAACCACAACCATAAAACCTGCCTAAACACCCAATACACTCTGCATCAATTAAAGCATTGGCTTTAGAGCCATGAAGGGAGGCAAGAAACTGAGGCATCAGGTCTGCCCAGATAATCTTGAAGTAAGATTTTGAGTGGCTCTGCATCGGACCTGTGTATGACACGAAGGCAGGGCATTAGAGTAAGTGAAAGGTGTCTGATGTTCAACAAACGTCATGAGATTGGCGACAATATGGCCTTGTGATTGAAAACGATATAGACTTTTGGATGTTTGCTGGCGTCTGCGTCTGTCCTCCCTGATCACTAAAGGCCGGCGAATCTGAACCCACCACGCACTTCCCTTGTCTAAATTTCAACCACGGTGGAAAATTCAGAGTACATTAAGAGTGAAGTGTGTTTGGTTTGGAGGGTGTTGGTTTTTTATCAAAAATATAATGTTTTTTAAGTATAAATTATTTTTAAAAGTTATAAAAATATGTTTTTTATTTAAAAAACACAAGTTATCTTCCGTTCAAACACCCTCGAGATCGGTGATGATGTCCCACCACTCTTTGGCATTCCTGCACCCTGGTATTTAGCCCCTTTTCCATGGATTCCTGGTCTGTGTTTTCCCTGCTCAACACTTCCAGATGCGTGACGCTCAGCAGTAACAGCGTCATTTCGTTCATGTTCATGTGTTGGTGGGGGTGAAAGGGGCTATTTTTTAGAATGTTTTATTGTTTAGAATATATTAGAGCATCTCTTTTATTGCTTGTCAAAATAACTAAAAAGTTATTAATTTTTTTTTAAATAAAGATACAGTCAAATGCACTTGCAGACAGTGCCTAGCTGTCATAAATGGTGTGGGTCAATTATTTTCCTTAAAAGCTGTCCCATTGATGGTGTTATTAGCATTTTGAATTTTTTGTGCGCGTCATTTCCTTACCTATCCACCACAGTCCCTCTCCTCACTAGGGTGTGTTTGTTTGTGTTTAAAGGCTATCCATTTGATATTTCACACCCTTTTGTCTCTCCCATCACCAGGTGGAATTCCAGGCATCATCACTATATGTTTTGATTGCTCAGTGTTTATTTTCGTGGTTAAATTGTGTTTTTTAAATAAAAATTATTTTTGATATTTTTTTATTTTTTTATGTGTTTATATTAAAATTTTAATAAAAAATATCTTTTTAATATATATTTTTTTTAAAAAAAAACACAATACAAGACGCAGAAGTTGCATCGAATATAAGGTAGCTAAGCTTGTAGCTCTTCTTGGTTTTTATTTTTAAGCTGAAATCTTTTTGCTTTGAGTAAATTATAATTAAAATACGTCATCACCTTCACAATCTCGCGAGAGGGAAACCTCACTGTAGAAAAAAACAAAAGCAAGAGTGGATATTGTACAGAAGACATGGACTCGAATGCTCCCCGGTGAACCCAGGAGCCACCGAGCACGACTGGAGTTAGGCAAGAGAGGGAGGGACACTGTTGTTATCTAACTTAAATATTATGAAGATTTTTTTTCTTTTTTTTTAAAGAGGCATAAACGCTGCGCATTTGCTGGCGCTGATTGCACAGCAGGGAGGAGCATGTGGTGCTGATTATTTATTAGTTGCAATGGGGTTGTTCAATGGAAGCCGCTCGTACGTGCGTTCACAAGTAGCTAGCTATAGACAACTGTATTGCGCTGTAGCTTCATCCTCAGCTGGCCATTGATGGTGGAGAGATGTGTTTATTGTTCTGTATCTCCTGCATGTTTTGCCATTTATTTTTGTGTGCCGAATACTAAAATAATGGTTTTTACGATGTGAGGGGCTCCTCCGGCGTTGTGAGGGGCGGCGCATTGAGATACTTATGATAATGGATTGGCATTATGGTGTCGGTTGATTTTTTTCTTTTCTTTGCCAAACACAAAACTGTGCTTTTATTTGTTTTTTTTACATCCAACTAGTTTTTATTCATTTAATTTCTATTTTTTGAGTTTTTTTTTACTATTTAGTTTCTGTTTTATTTAATTTTTATCCATTAATATTTTATAGCCTATAATTCTACTTTTTATTTTTATTTTTTAGAACTTGTTTTCTATAAAATTAATCTCTTATTCATGATAAGAATCATAAGTTTTAGAAATTAATACATATTAATTTTAATATTTTTTTGATTTTTTTTTATTTTTTTTTTCAATCTTGTCTTTTAAAATATAATTTATTAAAAAATAATTTTTATATTTTTTTTATGGAGTTATCCTAGTTTTATGATCAAAATAACATGGTTAAAAGACAAAGATTGACTTGTATATTTTTTCTTTACTTGTTTTAAATTATTGTTTTTTAGTTCTATCTTTAAATATTAGATTATTTGATAATTAAAATTTATTATTTTATTTAATTTGTATTAGATGGAGTTGTTCTAGTATTGTATTGTGATGGGGTGAAAAGTTTAACATGTTAATTTGAATATACTCACAAGATATGTATATATGTATATATATCTTTTTTTCATTGTTAATTTTTGCCTATTATTTACTGTTATTATTGATTTTTTAATATTATCAAAATTATACAAATTTGTTTAACTAAGTGAAGGGGTGTCATTTTTTATTTAGCAGGAAACGGTCGCGCAGCTTATGATTATTATTATGATTTACAGTAGAAAAGATTAGGATCCGCTAGCAACCAGACGCGTGCCAACAATCTAGTGGTAAGATGAGGATTTAATGAAGCCGGGAATGCTGGCTGCCTTAGCAGCACTTTGAATCACAAGTCTAGGGGGTATCACCGTGATAGAATGAATACTCGTTCTCTGGTCCACTGTGATTACCTCAGAGAATATTTCCTCTCTGTCTCTGCTTAATCTCTACTTACCATAATTTAATCCCAATAAATTCAAAAGGACCCCACAATCACAGACAATCCCATGTACAAGATGCCAAGGATTTTGTTTTCTAGCAGCATGCCTTCCTCTCTTCACAGTCCTACTACTACTACTAATAATAATAATAATAATATTTCCGTTACGATACGACGTCGGTTCACTCTCAGCTAGTATATCACGATTTTACCCTCGCTTCCACACAATTATGTTTTCTGGACTCTTAGATTTTCCCGTTAGTTTTTGTGCCTCGAAGTCCAACCAAACTACAAATAATTCTCTACTGTTGCTGTCTGTTCTTTCTTTTTCTCTCCGGTCTCCAACGACAGCAAAATTTAGAAAGAGGGAGAGAAAGAACAGGTAGAAAAAAAGGAAAAAGCTTTCCCTTTAACCAAACAAAAGAGAGCTATCAAAAGTGGGAATTTAGAATTTTTCCCTCTGGATTCCTTCACTTTGATCACTCTGCAACTTCCTCAGGTTTTCTTTTTTCTCAATCTCTGGTTCCCTCTTCAAATTAAACTCAACTGGGTCACTCTCCCCTTCTCGTTCTATTATCTACTACTATTCATTTGCTGTTTTTGCCTTTCATTTTGGGTTTGTTTTGAAAGGATAAAAGGTGGGTTTGGTTTGCCTTTTTCTGTTAGAGTTCTTGAGGTAGCTGTAGGTGGGGTGGGTCTTTGGTCTTTTCTGCTTTCTTTCACTTTCCTATTTCAAATTGTTTTCGAAGGTGACTGAAGATTTTTGTCGTGTAATTCAAGACTACAAGTTATTGGCTTCCCATAACTGTCAATTTGAGTCAACCCAAGAGGGATCTGTAAGATTCTGACTGCCTTAAAAGCTCCCTTTTTTCATGGTTTGTATTTACTTATTCAGTGACACCTTTTGCACACGATTGTTTGCCTGTTGTTTGTATTTATGAGAAGTGTTCTTTAGATAAGAGTTGTTTTCTTGTGGGGTTGGAAGATTTATCAGCTAAGTGTTGTGATGTGTGATCACAAGCAACAGTTTAGGCTTTGTATTTGTTTGCTCTGTACTGCCAAATTTTAGGTTCATTTCAGCTGGGGAGGAAGAGGGGAGAGAGAGGAAAGAATTGAAAGAGTGAGGACTAATCTGACTACTGTGGAGATCTGGGACTTGTTTAATCTCTTATGCCCCATGAGGGCTTCCTTTACCTCTGATTCCTGTAAAGAATCACAACTCGACTTCTTAAATCCTCAGTCATGGCTTCAAGTTGAAAGAGGGAAGCTTTCGAAATTCTCTTCACGGTCGTCTTCTTCTTCATCCATGTAAGTTTTTTACATCTGTTGTGGTTTCTATTAATGAAAAATGTTAAAAAAAATTTATATTGGATTTCAATAGATTGAGATTTTGTTTTCTTGTTGGGTTAATTAGAGAATCACTTATCAAGGTCCCAGAACCACCAGTGCAACCATTCTTTAAACCTGTTGATTATGTAGAAGTTTTAGCTCAGATTCATGAAGAACTTGAATCATGCCCTCCACAAGAGAGGTCGAATCTCTATTTAATTCAGTATCAACTGTTTAAAGGCCTTGGTGAAGCCAAATTGATGCGAAGAAGCCTCCGTTCTGCTTGGCTGAAGGGCAGCACTGTGCATGAGAAGCTTGTATTTGGAGCATGGTTAAAGTATGAAAGACAAGGGGAGGAGCTCATTTCAGACTTGCTTGCCACTTGTGGTAAATGCGCACAAGAGTCTGGCCCAGTAGATGTTTCCTCCGAGCTTGATGTTGATATAAGTTCAGGTTCCCATGAAACACTTTCGATGATGAATGGAAAACATATTTTAAGAAGTGTCGCTTTTAAAATTGGAGATGAGAAAATTGTTTGTGATAGGCAGAAAATTGCCAGCCTTTCTGCTCCGTTTCATGCCATGCTTAATGGATGTTTCTCTGAATCACTATGTGAACACATAGATTTATCTGAAAACAACATATCGCCTCTGGGTTTTAGGGAAATAAGCGAGTTCAGCATGACTGGTAGTTTGAATGAAGTGTCTTCAGATATTTTATTGGAAATATTGATTTTTGCAAATAAGTTTTGTTGTGAAAGGCTAAAAGATGCATGCGATAGGAAACTTGCATCCTTAGTGTCTTCCCGAGATGCTGCTGTCCAGCTCATGGAATGCGCTCTTGAAGAGAACTCCCCTGTCCTTGCGGCATCATGTTTGCAAGTTTTCTTACAGGAGCTCCCTGATTGCTTGAATGATGAGCGGGTGGTGGAAATATTTAGTCATTCTAGTAAACAACAGAAAATGACCATGGTTGGATCAGCCTCATTTTCATTATATTGTTTATTGAGTGAAGTTGCTATGAACCTTGATCCGCAGTCTGATAAAACAGCTTTTTTTCTGGATCAATTGGTAGAGTCAGCGGAAACTAACCAGCAGAAGCTGCTGGCCTTTCATCAATTGGGGTGTGTACGGCTCTTGAGGAAAGAGTATGGTGAAGCTGAACGTCTCTTTGAGGCAGCTTTAAATGCTGGTCATATATATTCTGTATCAGGCTTGGCTAGGCTGGGTAACATCAGAGGTCATAGGCTTTGGGCTTATGACAAGCTCAGTTCTGTGATTTCATCTGTTACTCCGCTTGGATGGATGTATCAGGAGAGGTCCTTGTATTGTGAAGGTGATAAGAGATGGGAAGACCTTGAAAAAGCAACTGAGCTGGATCCAACCCTAACGTACCCCTACATGTATCGCGCTGCTTCTTTGATGAGGAAACAGGATGTTAAAGCTGCACTTGCAGAAATGAATAGAATTCTTGGTTTTAAATTGGCATTAGAATGTTTGGAACTCCGGTTTTGTTTCTATCTAGCTCTTGAGAATTACCAAGCAGCGATCTGTGATGTTCAGGCAATTCTTACGCTCTCCCCTGATTATAGGATGTTTGAGGGACGGGTGGCTGCATCCCAACTCCGTACTCTTGTGCGTGAGCACGTTGACAATTGGACAACAGCAGATTGTTGGCTGCAATTGTATGATAGGTGGTCTTCAGTTGATGATATAGGCTCCCTCTCTGTCATATACCAGATGCTTGAATCTGATGCTGCCAAAGGTGTTCTATATTTCAGACAGTCTTTGCTCCTCCTCAGGTATCCTCTGAAATCTTAAATGTTTACAGGCATTGCTGCATTAAAATAATGTCCAGACTTTGTTGCCGAGTTAGCTAGAATGCACTTCCCTACCTTATGGCATGTGCAACCTAGGAATGAACGCTCTTAGTAAACAATATCCAAAGATTGTTATAGCAGGATGGCTTATGATTCCTTTACATTTTATCCCCCACATTATGCTGTCTATAATCAGAATTAGTTTATAGTTTCTTTTCTTTATTTAGCATTCTTTTCAGCCAAACATGTTTCTTTAATTTTCCTGACATGAGTTTCTTTTCCCAGTGGGTGTGACTTATGATTCCTTATAGCACAATGTTCATGTGAAATAATTTCTATATTGGAGGTGGTAAGATTATGGTTATACTAGGATTGCTAATAATCTTCCATCTGAACTCGTCAGGTTGAACTGTCCTGAGGCAGCCATGCGTAGTTTACAATTAGCCCGCCAACATACATCAACTGAACATGAACGTCTAGTTTATGAAGGTTGGATCATGTATGATACGGGCCATTGCAATGAAGGGCTTCAAAAGGCAGAGGAGTCTATCAACATCAAGAAGTCTTTTGAAGCCTTCTTCCTTAAAGCCTATGCTCTTGCTGACTCTAGCCTGGATCCATCTTGCTCTTCAACTGTTATGTCCCTGCTTGAAGAAGCTCTTAAGTGCCCTTCAGATAGATTGCGCAAAGGCCAAGTATGATTTTCCTGTCCCCTACTTTTTCTTTGAAATGGGAATTACTGGCATTTGCCAATCAGATGTGTATCGGTCATTGACAACGATAATCAATTACCTTATTGTGGTTTTTTTCTCTCTAGGTTTTCTTGTGTTAATACCTAGGGCATCATTGACTCATAAATAAAAACAAATAAGAAACAGAATATGAAATCTTGCACCTGTGTCAAAAGCATTGCAGCAGATCATTGATGGTGATCGAGCTAATTGTGCTATGATTGGACATTATTGATTGATTGGTGGCAGTGCAAAATGTGCTATGATTCACTGCAATTGAATGGTTGATGATAGAGCAGCACAGCAGTAAATACGAGGCATGCAGTGGTAACTGTACTGGTAGGAGAAGTTACTGGTGCTTAAAGTTATTTGAGACAGTGAGGTTCAGAAAGTCCAAAAAGTAAACTCGCTAACTAGAAATGATTCAGGCATTCTGCCTTTGTAAACTGCTGTTAAGAAATTGTCTTCTAAAGTTCTGCTTGAAAATGCCAAGCTCTGGAAGACCACATTTGAAGCTGATTAGAATTCTTGGAGTGATTAATAAAAAAAACAAGAAGCACTTGCTCATTTTTTTGGTGCATTACATGTGTTGAAGAGCAGATTCATGTCTCTGTTTTGGATAAACTCTATCCCAAAGTCAAGTCATCATAATACGAACCCTGCAAATTGTTCAGTTTGGGATTATCCTCATGGAATCATCATAATATGAACCCTGCAAATTGTTCATTTTGGGATTATCCTCATGGAAAAGGCACTCAATAACTGATGAAGTGCTGTTGTGATGTTCTTGGAGTTTTTTATTGGGATGGTTTATCTTCATTGTTTTCAAGATGTTCGACAGTGGAGAAGCCACTGAACATGAGCATAGAGCACCCTTATGTTTTTGCTTAAAGGATGTTAGCCTTACTGGCAGAGTTGAAATTAAAATGGCTCCGTGGTATGAGATAGATAATGTAGGATATGTATTTTTTTTCCCAAACCTTTGGTAAAAGCAGTCCCTCATATCAGGATGGTCTATAGTTTATTCACTTATTTACAAAATTATGTACAACACCCATTTCATTTTCCTGTTGTGCCAAATCTAAGTACATGGTTTATTGGGTAGAATGATGAATCACTTTCTTTTTCTAGCATTATGTTTAAGTACTAATACACGTAAAGCAGACCTCTGCTAATTTTTTTTCTTTTTGGAACTTGACTTGGCAGGCACTTAACAATCTTGGAAGTGTCTATGTCGACTGTGGGAAATTAGACTTGGCAGCTGATTGTTACATTAATGCTCTTAAGATCAGGCATACCAGAGCACACCAAGGACTTGCTCGAGTTCATTTTCTCAGAAATGATAAGGTTGCTGCATACGAGGAAATGACAAAACTGATTAAGAAGGCCCAGAACAATGCATCTGCCTATGAGAAGAGGTCGGAGTATTGTGATCGAGAACTGACGAAAGCAGATCTTGAAATGGTTACACAATTAGATCCCCTTCGAGTGTATCCTTACAGATATCGAGCTGCAGGTCTGATTCACTCTCCCCTTCCCACTCTGGTGTTTTTTGGGTCTGAATTGAGTGAATGCCAATGATCAAAGTGAGACACTGATGAGAAGCTAATTCTTTATTTAGTTTGGGATTCAGAACTGATCTCAATGAACATCAAAAGAAGGGTTTTTTTTTAAAAAAAAAAATGGGTTGGTGGCGGCTTTTTTTATTTTTTTTTTCATTTAGTTGAAGCTCAATGATACTCAAGCTGCTTTTTGCCGTCTGTTGGGCAGTTTTAATGGACAGTCACAAGGAGAAAGAAGCCATTGCTGAACTTTCAAGGGCGATTGTATTTAAAGCAGACCTTCACCTTCTACACTTGCGGGCGGCTTTCCATGAGCACACTGGTGATGTATTGGCTGCATTACGTGACTGTCGCGCTGCTCTCTCTGTGGACCCAAACCATCGAGAGATGCTGGAACTTCATAGCCGAGTAAACAGCCATGAGCCCTGAATTCACGAGGATCCAAAATCATCAAAGTGCGTATAAAAAATACTTAAAGTTTTATCATCCCAATGTATACCAGTGAGCATGTTAATGTCCATGTCACATCTATTCTTTCCTGGGCCCTCCTTTCTTTCTTTCTCCATTAATTTATGCTTAGTTTTTGGTAATTTAATTTAATCAATATCTGAAAATATCAATGTTCTTCCTCATTACATGTCTTAAGAACCAACAAGGGTAGCTTATGAACCACGAAGCAATCGGTTTGACGGCATCTTTATCCAACTTCAATCGTTGTGAAATTCTCGCACATAAATGAAGGATGCAAAAATGATGGCCAGGACGAAGATCCTCAACCCTAACGTTGCGCGTGACACTTAGACATGTAACTCGTAATCCATAGGGCGATTCAATTATTGGTGCTCGTTGATGAGGTTTTCCTCCCTTCTCATGGGAACATTAGAGATGTGAACAGCTTGCCTCTTCATAACAGTAGTGAATCTCTTGGGAAGCAGAAAAGCAGGCCTCAAGAGTGTAGAGTTTAGGCAGTTTGCATTGAACTGTCAGGGACGCTCGTGTCTTTGGGGTTTTTTTAGCAGCAGAACTTGAGTCCTTTAACCTGGATTTTCTGAAGAGGCTTAGAGGCGTCCTTGCTGATGGTTACAATCAACTATAGATAACTGACTCTCCTATGTAACCACCGTCACCTCCACGCTTAGAAACTGTTCTTCGGTTTGTGCATGGGTTGCCCTGCAAGTATCTCAGTACTCCCATTGTTTGTGAGCTGCAAGCTAGGGTTTGTTCCTGAATATTAATTTGATTTCTAATTTTAGAAAGCCTCACTTCTTTTCAATTGGAGGAAAGAAAAAATATATACCCTACCCAGTTCTTTAAATTTCAATGTTAAATAACCCCACATTTTCTTACGAGGGAACAAGGTAAATCTTTACCTAATTATTTTAATAAAAAAATTAATTTTTTTCCTGTTATAGTAATTTATCCCTTTGATATTCAAATCTATGTTTTTTTCTTTTTATTTTCTATTTTTGGTTCATTTTTTAGTTTTCAAATAATACTACCCAGTTAAATTAAGACAATATTTTCTATATTAATATAATGCATTTAAGAAAATAATTTTTCATAGGTATGAACTCCAAGATTCAAACCCGGAAAGAAACTGAAACCCTCTACACAGGTTGTAAGTATTAAAGACTTGTAAAAATTTCAGACCCAGTATATTTTACTTTCTCTAATTAAAAAACGAAAAGGAGACTCAAATTAGAGCACTTTAATATTGTGCTAGATAGATTTTGAGTTTTAAAAAATAATTAAAAAAAATATTTTTAATTATGATTTTAAGAATATGTGTTTAGTTAAAATTACAATGATTTGAATTTTTACATGTAAAATAATTTTTTATTAATGAAGAGTAGGTTATTTTAACTCCTATGATACTAAGATTTTGAATGCAATTATATGTGATATCCAATAAAAAAAAAATTGTTTACATGCCATTATGCAAAAATTAGAATTAACCATTGTTTTAAACTTGAAGAGATCAATTAACAGTTTTTTAGTTTAAGGAATTGCTTTTTTAATTGAAAATACATACAAATTATTTTTTTATAAAAAATTTAGTTCGGGAGAGAGGTTAATGCACCCTTATTATTATTATTATTATTATTATTATTATTAATTTTAAAAATTTTAAAGCTTTCAATGACTATATTAGCAACTACAATACTCTAATTTAATACCCAAAAAAAAAAAAGTCATGGTGTCAAGTTTTTACTACTTGCCACCTAAATGTTGCACCCTTATTGTTCTTAGCAGTGCTAATGTAGCAAATTTTTAATTTTCATAACTACTTACGCGGGGAAAGTATATCGTCTGAGCTTCGAGACGTCCCCTTGTTCATCTCAACACTTCTCACAATCAGACTCCTTTGTTATTCGCCAAGAACTGTTTCCTATAAAATCTAGGGAACGTCCGCAAACCTTTACAAGAAAATCTTAGGTTTCTGCAGAGCTTTTACCGAACTTGAGTAATGGGCAGATTCAAGATTGCATCTTTCTCAATACTATTTGCAATTCTTTCCATCAATAGCATTCAATCTTCTTATGGGTTATCAGAGTCGTGCAAGATAGATCACGATAATGGTGGTGCCCCTGCAGTTTACGAATCTCAAGAGTGCACACGTTGGGTTCTCACTAATGGGTCTCTTCAAAATCAGAATCTAATCAGCTGTCGGTTTGCCACATTCCAAGGATGCTCGGAATATCAAGGAGACCGTGTAGTAAATATGTAATCCGGAAATGAGAACCCTTGCTGAAGAACAACTCTCTTGATCCTGAGGAGGACAGTTAATGTTGTGGCTGTTTTTGATGGGCATGGTGGTAGAGAATCAAGTGAAATGGGGTCAAAGCTTTTGCTTGATTACTTGCTCTTTGTGTTCCTGCCGTGTAAGCTAATGGGAAAACACAAAGGAGAGTTAGTTTGAGTGATTGTAAAGCCATCAAGTTGGAGATTTTGAAAGCAGAGCATTGTTGAATGCCATTTTTGACGTTGTTCTTAAGCTTTACTCAGGAAAGAAATGTTTTTGATTTATTGGCTTTCTTTAATTACGATTTTGGTTCGAGACTAATTATTTACATGGTTTCTTTTTGTGTGCGCTTTCAGTTCCGGGAGGCTATTAAAAACGACCATGTCTCCTGCTCTACTGCAGCTGCGGTTCTTTAGAATGATGAGCAGAATTTAGTCACCAAAGAAAAAAAATACAAAAACTAGTCTCATTCCTGATTGGGGGATTCCACTAAGGATGGCAATTAACTGTGTTGAATTTCTCATATTTATACTTAATTTGCTTATTATTTATCTATTTATCAGATAAAAAATTTAAATAGTTATAAATTATAAAATTTCGAGTGTGTCATATATATATATATATATATGCATTAGCTAACTATTACTTATTATTCAATAAAATATAAAATAAAATAAAATAGTTAGTGCGTGTGAATATATATATTAAATGATTAAGTTATAAATATTATACATATTTGTGTTTTTTATATTAATATTGAGATGTGTATATAAATATTATATTAAAAAAATCTAAACATTACAAATATATCTATATAATATAAATATATATTTTAAATTATTTTCCAAGTTTTAGATTAGGTTTGATAATATTTATTTTTTATATTATTTACCGTATAAGATAAATATTTACCCATTGAAGTTGGATAATGTCAGTATCTAACAAGTTAAGATAAAATTATCTTCCCCAAATTCCACTAATCTATGTCAAACAGCAACACAGTGTTAGCAAATACCCAACAATACATCAACGATTTCCAAGGAAAAAAGCCTTTCGAAATTATATGTACTGTAGGAAGTTGGTAGCACTTCAACACTTACCCTGTTAGAGGAACTTCTTCTCTCAAGAATGATTAATTTGGAAATTAGTACTAATTGTTGAGATGAACTATTCACAATGATCATCCATGGACATTTTGGATAAAAAAATGGAAGAAGAAGAAGATGCTGAAACAGCTGGTTACCGAGAAAGTAATTCAATCTGAAGCAGGCATTAAGTAGCATCTGCTGCAAGGTTAAAGTTAGAGATTATTGTGCGTAGATGCAGCATTTCATAATATTTGAAATCTTTAGGCATAAATATTACAAAAGACTAGCAAACTTGTACTTTTAGAAATATTTAGGTATAAATGTTACGAAAACTTGAGATGTTATTAACAAATTCAAGTTTAAAAACTAAAAAATCCAATCTTTCTTGAGCTCAGTTAAAGAATAGCTTATCTTTTTAAAACTTAGCTAAGTGATAGGTTTATTTCTTTTTTTTTTAGGCTCGGCTATTAGAACAAACTCAATCTTCATCGAGCACAACCCAGAGAAAGACCCATCTCTCTTAAATTTAATTACATTTTAGATTCTGTTCTTCTTGCACCCATTAGATATATAAAAATGTTTTAAGGAATTTGTTATATTTTGATTGTTATTAATGTTGTAAAAGAAATAATGTATCAAAATCTTTTAATGACCCACTATATTTTCATTCATATTAAAATATATATATATTTTTTTTTCTCATTAATATATATGTTAGTAATATTTTTTTCTTTAATATTATTATAATAATATTATTTTTTAGCTATTTTTTTTATAAAAAAACTCATGAGCTATAAATAGATCACAGATCCATTAAATAAAAGGTCCAGAATCTTAATTTTTTACTACATATTTATTTGTAGAACATCTTTTTACAATTTTTTTTATTTTTTTAAGAAGTCATTAATGTAATTATTAGAGAGTTTTTAAATTTACTAAAAGAACCTAATAGAAGTATCAGGCACTTGTTACTAGTCATCTTGATTAAAAAAATAGATAAAATTATCATAACTAAAAAATTAATTAATTATTCAAAACACTAAAATCACCATCTTGATTAAAAAAATAGATAAAATTATCATAACTAAAAAATTAATTAATTATTCAAAACACTAAAATCATCTAACAGAAATATCAAGCACTTGTTACTGACTATCTTGATTAAAAAAAAATAGATAAAATTATCATAACCGAAAAATTAATTAATTATTTAAAACATGATTTTTAATTTTTAATTATTTAAATTTTTTAAGATATCATAAAAAAATGAATTTTAATCTAGCTATTAAGGTTTTAGTAAAATCATTGGTTGGTTCTTTCAGAAAATTTTAACTATATCATCCCTCCATTTCGAACCATAATTGTGAGTTGGTCCTTCATTTTTGGATGACGTGGAGTTGAAGCTTATTTCTTGATTTTTGTTCAAGGAATATCCTTTTACAGTCGACTTTCTTTTTAATTCAGATTAAAATCACACCAAATATTGGATTAGCAATCAAGATTCCTTAAGCCAAGCATTAACAATCTGCATGTGAAATAAACGAAGACAATTGAACGAGTAAAGTTCAAGCCATTTTAGGGATTCAAAACCCTAGTGGCGTTCGATCAAGTTTTCTCTGATCTTCTAGCAACCGACACGCGGATCATGCAAGCAGATTGCTCGATGTGTAGGAATACCAAGTACATTCATACTTGCTACCACCTTTACTGGGTTTACTGCAGAGTCAACTCTAGTCAGACTTTGAACGTCCAATTAATTCAGCACTGTTTAATTACATGATCAACTGTTTCATAATCTGTCACGTACCCTTGTTACTTAGCATCCTTCATCCCATAAAAAACCGCGCCAACATATTGGCTTAGGACCATACCATGCCAATTGGCAACCGCAGAAGGGCTATCCAGCCCTTGAAGATTTGTTTAATGCTCCCAAACCCTAATTCAAACCCTGAAATTTATTCATTCTGTGCTGGTACCTGACAGGTACAGAGACGGATCCACTATTTAATATAGCAGCTGGAGCCTTATCATTGTACGCTGATCCAGCTAGGTTGGTTAAAAGGGCCTGTTAAGATATTTTTGTCTCCTTGAATCACAACAAGTCTCTTTTACAGGCATCATCATATATAAAACAAAGGATGTAGAAAAGAGATCGAACTGCGAATATGCTGTTACGGAGACATGCATCCTTTCATGGTCTCGAATGAGTTAGGTCAACCAAGCATAAATGTTATTATTTTTTAGTGATTAAAATTTTATGTGGTTAATTTTTAAAAAATAAATTATTTTTTTATATTTAATAGTGTTATAAAAAATAAACTAAAAAATACTTTCTAGTGTGTGGTTATATTATGTAAAATAAACTGAAAAATAACTTATTAATATTTTATTTTTTAAGTTTATTGAAATAATAAAAAAATATTAAAAATTAAAAAGTTAAATAAGAATGAAATTGAAAAAATATAATTTCATAAATTATCTTAAATAAAATAAATATTAGTTAAAATAATAAATATTAAATCTAAAATAATAATTATTATTATTATTATTATCATTTCATAAAGTATTTCAAATAAAATAAGTAACAATTAAAAGAACGAGAATCAAATTTGATAGATAGAGAATCAAAGTTAATATAAAAATTAAATTTTAAGAAATTAAATTGAAAAATAAATATTCAATATATATATATATATCAATTAAAAGTTTGAGAATCAAATTTGATATAATCAATAAATAATGATGTTTTTAATTTTTCATAATTTCTGAAAAGTGTTTTTCACCCAAATTTTTTAAGAAAGCACTTTTCTCAAAGACTAATCTAAATTTTTCTGTGATTGAAAAGTATTTTTCGTTAACTAACTTTTCTAACAGTAAATAAATATAAAAAAGTTTGGAAAATGATTTTTTGTAAACACAAACACAGTAAAAAAAATACTTTTTTGAAAACTAAGTTAAATTTTTTTAACTGAAAAGTGTTTTTCGTTGATCAAAAAGTATTTTTTGTTAATCAATTTTTTTAATAGCAAATAAATATAAGAAAGTTTGAAAAGTAATTTTTCAAAAATCAAACATGGCCCAAACTCTTGCTTCTTTGCCTGAATGAACAAAATAAAAGAAAATATTTTTTTTATTTAGAAAAAAATATATAATAATAAAAAATAATAATTCTATGCATTCAAGAGAATTGTAGAAGATTCATGCACTACAATTTTCAATACTTCATAGTAATAATCGATAAACTTGGTATATTAAGTTTATATTTGGTATGAATTTTAAATTAAATCAAATAAAAATTGATTGTTATCAAATTTAATATATATATTTAGCCAGTTCAACAAAAAGATAGTGAGAAAAATTAAAAATTCAAAAAGATATAATTTTAACCTAAAATAATCTTGAAATAATTAATATTACCTTTAAATTAACATGTATTCATACATACATTACAAATCATCTATAAATAACACAAGCATGCTGAGTTTAATATATTTGTTTGGAATGCACGAGGATATTTTATGGATGAAATAAAACAAGATCATTTCTTTGCCCTGTGCATGGATTTAATAAATGATCCGACGACGATGTTGAAAGGAAACAATTAACGGTGATCGGCAAATGATCGATGCAAGTTGTAGAAAGGAAACAAACTGCCATTGGTTCGAGGTCACCTCCCTTCGTAGGTAATGTTTGATTTTGCATTTCATTTATGTTTTTTTTTAATAATTAAATTATTTTTTAATTATTTTCATGTGCTAATATTAAAAATAAATTTTAAATAATTATATTATTTTAATCTTTTGCTTTATGCCCCGGTCCGATTAAAAACTGTTTGCTCGAGAAGAGTGGGAACACCTTAGATTAAGCTTATGGTCCATCCAAGTATAATAAAATATCTCTCAGAATAATATACATGACAGGCAACGTGTCTTCTTTTTTGATCGCCACGTATGCCGCTGCTTGATTATAAAAGAAAAACACCAGCTTCCTGATTCGTCGGGGCAAAAGACCTGATGGGCAGGAAGTCTTTTTTTTGTTTTTTAATTGAGGAGACGAAAGGCTAGCGAACACGAAGATTATTCGGATGCTTAGTATGACGTGGCCCGTTACTTGAGAGACACGTATATCACTCTTGGATTTAAATAAGAAAGAATATCGCTCTACCCATGAAAAAATCGAAGGATGAAAAATATCTTCTCCAAAAGAAACGGGCACTGAATACTTTTTTTTGTATAAAATAAATCGTTACAGCTGTTCTATTTATTATAAACCATAGATCTACGAACTAAAAAGAAATAATTGATTCTCTTCTTTTTTTCTTCAGAATTGTATTATAAAATTATAATTGTTTTATTTTCAAAACAATATAAATATTATTTTAAAATATCCTATCCGAGTTAAGCTAGTGGCCGTTGACGCACCAATTTAATCTAGCAAGCTAAGAATTTAGTTAGTTTTTATTTAAAAATATATTAAAATAATTTTTTATTTATTTTTTACATTAATACTATAAAAAAACACTATATTTTTTAAAAACAAATACCCTTTTAAAAATCATCTACAAACAAAAGGGCTCTGCGTACATTTCATAAATTTTACTAAATTACATTTCTTTTGTCGTGTAGATCCATCAAATATATTTGTTAGTGCATGTTTTACCTCTCACATGCAAATTTCTCTGCTTTTTAAAAGTGCAAGAGTATTGACTCATTGACTTTTTTTTTATAGAGCTCACACCCTTGAGCTAATCCCAGCTTATCTCCTAGCATTCCATGGTTGGTACTCCCTGCGTAAAAGGCCATGATCATTTTACCTCCAATCAGGACCCTTGAATAATTCTTTTTGTGATTTTGATTCAACATGCCAGTAATTCTCTGTGACGTTAGCCAATTATTAGTAGCGTCTTCAGGCACCACTCTCCTCCAATCAAATGTCAGAAACTCACCACTCTCCTCCAATCAAATGTCATAGAACTATTGAAATCTTAGATACCCAAAAAAAAGTCAAAAACCACTGCATATTTTTTACTTCAACATGATGGGTCCCGTACCTCACCCCCACCGTGCCTTCAGTCCTCACCCATGGCAAGTTCCAGAAGTTTCCTAGAGGACCGCTTTCCCTCTTCCCCACCCCTTCCAAATGAAGAAAGCAGCTAGATTTTTTCTTATAAAAAAATAATATATCTGCACCCAATCCCTCTAGATCTTTCCGATTAAGATTGTGTTGTGATCCATGTTTTATTTTAATTATATATTTAAAATATTTGTTAGTTAAAACACTATACGGTTTTGCATTATTCCACCAAAAATATTTTTTTTTAAAAATACAGATTAATAAAAAATTATAATTTATAACCTTTTTAATATTATTTTTTAAAATACCAACAACAGCGGTTGTTTGAAAGCTGAAAATTTTTAAAATATTTTTTGTTTAAAAATATAGTAAGCTGATATTTTTTAAGATCTTCTTGACATGTATATTAAAATAATTAAAAGATATTATAAATTAATATATTTTTTCAAATAAAATATAATTCAAAAATGTAATCAAAAGCGAGGTTCTAGCCCAGCGGTGGGAGGAGCTTGTCCTCTTTCTCGGCACATGGGTTCGAACCTTATCATGCACGCCTGTCACCCCCGCGGTGCCTTACCTGTTCACTGGGCTTGCAGGATATTTAGTGGACCGTGTAGATTAGTCGTGGTGCGCGTAAGTTGGCCCGGACACCACANCACGTAAATAAAAAAAAAAAAACGTAATCAAAAGCGAAAACATCAGCGCTACCAAACAGTAACGAAGCCTCGTCTCCTCTATTTATTGCTTTAGATAACGCTCCATTTCTCATCGGTGTACAGGCGTCATAAGCCCACCAACTCGTAACGACATAAACGACCTTCCTTTCCCAAAACAAAGCTAATTTCATCACTCAAATATATCTCTAATGCTACTTTGCCCTGTTTCTTTCATCACAATTTCTCTTCCTTTCTCCCCATGACCTTGCTTTGAATTCTCTTTCTAGCTTAAAGGGAGTAGCCTCCTCTGTTTGTCTTGACCACGTCTCTCTTTTTTGGAGCAAACCCATTTTTTGTTTTACTTTGTTGAACTTTTTTCTTTGCCTTTTCCTTGCTAGCTTTCATTTTTCGACAAGATTTCTCTAAAATCCATCCATTCTGCACCAGGAGTTTCAATTTTGGCCGAGGCTAGTTTTATCAATAATCTTGAACCGACACTGGGGCAAGTAGTTTTTTTTTTTTTTTTTATCATCAAACTAAATTAAGAATTGAAGTAGTGAATCAAATTGCAATCATGAATCCATATCTAACAGTGAAGCAAGAGTACGCAGGATCAAGTTTATTGCCTCTGTCCAGCGGTGATGAGCCGCCAACAATGATGCTCCCACCACAGCCGATGGAAGGTTTACATGATACAGGACCACCGCCATTCCTGACCAAGACTTTTGACATGGTGGATGACCCAATGACCAATCACATAGTTTCTTGGAGCAAAGGAGGGTTTAGCTTTGTTGTTTGGGATCCTCATTCTTTCTCCTCAAATCTCCTTCCTAGATACTTCAAGCATAATAATTTCTCCAGCTTTGTCAGGCAGCTCAATACTTATGTAAGTGGTTTGATACCCAGCTAAAAAAAAAACCAGTCTATTTTCCGAGTCCATTTTATCGAAAATATGCAGATTTAACATTTATGTGGCATTTCTCTACATGGGTTCTTGATACTAAAAAAATTATTAATTTTATGCCCAGAGAACAGTGTTACTGAGAAGATTGCTCAGGAATATCACATGCTGTTCGTGTAACTTCACAGGATTTTTGCTTTTATTTATTTATTTTTGCGGAATGTTTATTAAAGCCATTTTCTAATTTAGGTGCAGCTGGTCTTCTTACTTATTTATTTATTTTCCTTTTCTTCAATATTCCTGTTGGGTGCGGGACCTGAAATTATTTCTACTTGTTACAAAAACCAAAAAAAAAAAACTCCGATTTCTGTTGCAGAGTTGGATTGCTCTACTCATGAAGTGCATGGATGTCTTAAAAGCGATCAGTATGCTTTGGATCAGTAATGGGACTGGCTGTCAAAGTGATATTCTGGAAGTAGATTTTTTTTAGTCTGTGTTGAGATGTAATTTTGCAATTTATATTCTTGGTAGGAATTGATGATGGTTGAAATTGGATTCTGACTGTGGGACTTTTCTTCTCCTACAGGGCTTTAGAAAGATTGATCCAGATAGATGGGAGTTTGCCAATGAAGGATTTCTGAGGGGTCAAAAGCAGCTTCTAAGGAATATAAAGAGAAGAAAGGCAGCTTCTCAGCCTCTTTCTCAACAGCAAGCTCCAGATGCCTGTGTTGACGTTAGCCGTTTTGGATTAGATGGAGAAATCGATCTCTTGAAACGTGACAGGCAGGTTTTGATGATGGAATTAGCGAAGCTTAGACAGCAGCAACAGAAAGCTAGATCTTATATACAAGCAATGGAGCAAAGGCTACAATGGACAGAACAAAAGCAGCAGCAGATGATGCAATTCTTAGCTCGAGCAATGCAAAATCCTGCTTTTCTAGTGCAGTTAGTCCAACTGAAAGGGAAAAGGAAAGAACTTGAGGAAGCAATGACTAAAAAGAGAAGAATTCCTGTTGATCAAAGACCTGGTCGAAGTGGTGGTGGTGAATCAAACCGTATTGATGAAAGTGCAGACCCCATCAAGGCAGAGGCTTTAGAGTATGGAGACTACGGATTTGAAGTGTCAGAGCTGGAGGCACTTGCATTGGAAATGCAAGGGTATGGCAGGGCAAGGAGAGAGCAAGAGGATGGAGTAGAGGTGCTAGAGCCACTAGAAAGCGGAGATAGAGAACTTGACGAGGGATTTTGGGAAGAACTGTTAAACGAGAGTGCTGCAGGAGGTGATGATGAGGATGTGAATACATTAGCTGAGCGCTTGGGTTATTTGCGTTCAAGTCCTAAGCACAGAAATTGAACAATTTTCCGCATTGCTAACCACCACCACCACTTAATTCCCCCAGTGATCATTTCATTGCGGTAGCATGTTTCCATGGTCATATTGTTAGTTGATAGTCTTTTTTGCTGCAATGGGTCCTTTCAAAAGTCATTAGGCTATAATCTTCACCTGCGTCTCTTTCTGGTGTTTCTAACCCTTGTATTTTGTCAATTCCTCCGTTTTGCACGTCTTGTCTTCTTGTTTTTCTCCATCTTGGTTAGGTTGCAGCAGTGCTTGGACAGAGTCTGGTAGTCCTTATCATGATTTGTCTCAAAGGTTACTAGATTTTTTTTTCACTCTCAACCGCTCTTTGACTTGTGCATTTAATTCATTAGTTAACAACAGCTTGTAATTTTCCTTGGCCTCGAATAAATGTAGACTGGTGAGATGCTGTTGAATGGACAAGGGGTGGCTGCAAGTTGCAAGAAGCCACAACTAGTTGCTTTTGGATTCAGACAACCGACTACGTAGTTAACTGCGTCGGCTTGATTTTTTCTTTTTCTTGATCTGTCTCTTCTTTAATGCAATGGAAAGGGAGATTTGGTCGGTGATGAAATTCTTGAAGTTGCTTCTGTACCATATGTGGATTTTTTTCGTGGCTCTGCAACTTGGCTCTTGATTTTTCATCGTCATTGCCCGCGGGGCTCCAAAGGTCCAAGATGCATCGCATTGATTTCGTGACCAATAACCAACAAATGCGCTAATGGTGACATTTTGTGGCGGATCGTGGTGCTGTCCTCGAAATGGTGATGAAGAGCAGTCGCTTTCGGAAAACCAAAACGATCGATCTTCATGGGCAGCTGCCCTCCTGTACGATGAGCTCTTAATGTATCTGACTTGTCGTTGCATGAACCATGTGAACTTTGCCTAAAAACACGAAATTGAATGAAGGAAAAGGACTGCTTAAAATATCCATGATCCTCTATTCCTCTTGACTGGACTTTCCAAGTAATGCAGTATGAATGAGTGTTTCAGTACTGAGGAAGAAGGAACTAAAAAGAACTTAAAAGGGGTTGGGAAGAAATCAATATATCTCGTGAAAAGCCTCGTGTGTGGTTTGAAAGTTTCGAGTCCATGGGGGTAGTCACGTCCGAATCGGAGAAGGAGAGGGGATTGAATCAACGCTGGAATTATTTATCAATAGCATTATTTTTTAAAATATTTTTATTAAAAAATATATTTTTTATTTTTTAAATTTTATTTTTGATATAAATATATTAAAATAATATAAAAAATAAAAAAATTAATTTAAAATAAAATAAAAAATAAAATCTTTTTTTTTTTTCAAAAGAACTTTAAAATGCTCAGACAATCAAATGTGTTTTGCGAGGTGCACCTCTTTTAATATTTTATTAATTAATTCATGTTTTGTTAATAATTTACAAGCGAGCAATCGCGACAAAAAAAAAATTTAACTTTACCAACCTGCAAATAATTGTTTTTTTTAAAAAAAAATTAGCGCAAATAAGAGCACCTTCCGAAAGCTATTATGAATGACCCGGCTACTGTTTGTGGGCTGGGCTAATAATAGGGTAGGTTCCAGGGAGTCGGAGTTTAGGTCTGTATTTGAAAGTGCTCCAGTCTAGTCCAGTCCAGTTAAAAATACTGATGCGCTACTCTACTCCGCCCATACACAGAGGCAGCAGAAATTTCAATTTTCTGCAGAACTGGCTGATACTACCAAGATTTCATAAATTGCAACAACGGTAAGAATTCTATTCTTTTACCTGACTAGCATGATTAATTAATCTTTGATTACCCATTGTTAATTACTTGATCATTGTTTGGGATTATTCTCCATTACTGGTTAGGTTTATCGTGGTTGTGTTGCTGTAATCTTTAGGAAATGGGAGATTTTTCGAAGCATTTATAGGCAGTTAAACGGATGTTTTCTTCAAAATCTATAATATTATTGTGAGAAATGTGAAAATGGGAGGTGCAAATTATCCACACTGGAAATGCTGAAACATTATCTTAATTGATGGATTGATTGTTTAGCTTATGACATGCTTCACTATCACATATTTGTTCAGATCGTGACAATATGATGTTTACTTCTAGAAAAGCAGACAAAGAGTGTCTTTGTCCATGTCCTGGTGGTATGTGAGGTGTACACCGAAGAAATTCCATCGAAAGCATGAATCCTTTGTTGGAGGACCTCCAAGAGGACGCTTTGCGGTGAAAGGGTAATATATTCTTTTTCCATTGCAATCATTGAGTGCTGTCTTGACGTGAGAAAATCCCTTTTTTATTCTTTGACAAGGGAGGAGCACACCTGTCTCAAAAAGTAATATAGAGATAAAATGGCTGTCAATTTTGATATCTAGTTGGTCATCCTGTGATAAAATAGCAAGCAGAAATTACTTATCATTTACATGAAAAAAGTTTGAAAAACTCTCATGACTGTGTGCTATCACCTTTTATATTTTTGTCTAGGTGTGCAACGTAAAGATAGGTCTTGAAGTTAATAAAATGATCCTCCTCTAATCAGTAAGATAGGTCTTGGTATTGGTTGATTGTGTTACATTTTTCGTGTTTGTTGAGTTTGCAAAAATTTTGTGTTGTGGGTGACATTATAATGAATACTAAGTATCAGATGCTTGAAAGAATACTTCGGTTCTCTTTTTTTATGATAAGGCATCAACATAAAGAAGTAGTTGTTAGGGAAGAAGTGACAAATTGAACCCCTCCATCTTCTGTTGTCTAAACCAGCGAAAGAATTAGCTTAAGAAGTAGAAACGATGAAATTGAATGACTTGTTAAAAATCTAAGTTTCATAACGTAGACTGTCAAGGTCACTATACAGTAAGAAACACTACTTTTTAACTATCATGTTTTCTTATAAACGCATGGTGGCACACTTGCACTGATATACACCAACAAACAACATTACACGAACTATGTTGATATAAAAATTAAAAAACTCACAGTAAAATTGATTCTTTTTAAGAAAACTAAAATCAAGTTTAAAATTAAGCTTAATATAATTATAATCTATACCAAAATACCAAGACTATAAGTAACTGAACTCCTACCCTACAACTAAAGAGAATTGCGAACAAGTATGAAGATGCCATGAAACTTGATTTATTCTTCATTAAGTCAGAGTAATTTAATGCAGTGTTGTCAAGAGGCACTTCGAGTGAGGCAAGGTGAGGTGAGGCCACAACTCCTTTATTAGCCTTAGACAATGAATTTCAATGAAGCACTATTTCGGCGAGTATCTTATAAGTTGGCGCCAAATGTTAAAACGAGCGCCTGATTGAATTACTTTCTTTTTTGTTGGATTTTTTCTTCTTCTTCTTTTTTTAAACTGATTTATGTTTTGACCTATTTATTTGTATTTTTAATTTACCAAAAGAAACAACTTGGGGATATTTTTTTAAATATCGAATATTAGGGTAAAAAAAATCATCAAAGTGGAAGACATATTAAAGAAAGATACTTGGAGAGAAAAATCAACCTTACTTTGCGTCAAATAGAGTTAAGAGAACAACAATACAAGTAAAGAACATGAAAGCATGGATGATGATGTTTTTGAAGATTAATGAATAATGATGATGATATTTAAGTTTATTTTTTAATCTACTGACTACTTACTACTTTACATTATTTTGTTTTCAGTCTTAAAAATATTTTATGTTTTCTTTTGATTTTCTAATGATTTAATCTTAACTGGGAAGATATATTTTAGATTTATATAATATAATATATCTATGCATATTTCCTTGGTTCATTTAGAAGAGCACCTAGGCGTGCACCTAGCTCCTTGGGCATTTTATAGGCTTGGTATCTCTTTAGGACCTTTTGCCTATGACAACACTGGTTCAATGAAGAACAATAAAATATTAGCAAAACCTCACACACAATATAATAATGGTTGAAATTAAAGTTTGTTTCCCTAAAAATAAACCTAAATATAAGTTAAATAACCATATCTATAATATGGTAAATATATAAAAACATCATAAAGAATGTTGAAAAAACAATAAAAAAATTCTAAATAAAATAATTTTAAATCAAATTGGAAACTAGTATAAATCCCACTCGATAGCTTTTAAATCTTATCATAAGGCCTTCACGATTTTGATCACAATGAAATTTAACCCTATATAAATCAACACCTTTAGAATTATTTAGAATAGTTTCACCTTAATCCAATGATTGAATAGGAAAACATATTTGCCAGCATAAAATGATGTATAAGAAAATGTAAACCCAAAATCGCCTTTATTGTTCTTGAGTGATAGAAAAACTTTGCCAACTACAAAATCCAAAAAAAAAGAAAAAGGATACATAAGTTGCTGACTTGGAAATCCATGCCAAAATAATTTCAACTGCTGTCACTTATATTGTTCTTGTAGAAAATGAATCATTGTTAAATAAGAAATCCACAAATCATAAGAAAATAAATTGCAAAACTCGTACAAGTTTTGGCTTGTATCACGATGATTTTTTGAATTTCGATTGATCTGAAACTTTTAAGCTAACATAAAATAAAACATCTGGAAACTTCTGGTAAAATTTCAATACAATCCAGTTAGAATAACACTTCATATTATGAAATATTAAGTCAGAAAACAAATCAGATTGTCCAACCCTTACATGGATTGTATCATTCCTCCTCTTTTCAAAAGGACTTGTCCTCGAATCACTAATAGAAACTATGGTAAAATCTAGAGCAACAGTTGCACCCATTTCATTAGCCTTTTGTTTAAGCATTTAGAGCTCTTTTTTTGTCAATTTTTGCCTCCAGTGACACTGTATAAATATAGCAGGTTCTCTCTTGTTTTGCATCCTTTCAACAAGCAAATTCTTTTTTTCGTTTCTATCTTATCGATGTTGATTTAAAGCTTCGTTATAATCAATTAGTTTTCTTATTTCTGCAAATAACTCTGTAATTTCCTTGCACTCATTTACTAAGTTCATAGAAGCTCTTTCACCATCAATCTTTGGAGTTTGGAACCTTAGTTTCTCATGTTTTCTAACATTAATAACCCTTTAAGATTATCCCTTTTGCAATTTAGCATCTCTTTTATTTTCTATTCAAACCACTCATCAAATCTCATATTCATCATTTGAATTTGTTTCAAGGTGTGTGACATAAAAGCTTGATTTTCTCTATTTGAGCGGGGATGTAGCACATTTGAAAGACATTATTAAGATCTAAAAATCATGTTAGTAGTAAGGAAATATATCCCCACATACTTCCTCCCTTGTTTACACTCAATAAATGTTATTACTCTCATGCTTCACATAAATTTTCAGCCTTTTATTATAATATACTCACCTTTCATCTTTTACTGCTCAATCTCAAAAATTTCAATTATTAAGGAACCAATTCAAAACAAATTAGAAAAATTAATCACTTAATAGAGCAATCCAAAATAATATAAAGACTTAAGAAGTAATAAAAACTGAAAATTATCAATACAAATCTACGAATACGAAATCGTGAATAACAAAATGAATTTGAGCAAAATATGAACAATACAGAGACATGATGAAAACAAATTATGAAAATAAAAGGATTAATGAAATAAGACTCGAATAACCCAACTAGGTATATATATATGGTAGCCGAAATGAAAAAAAAAATGATGCAAAAACTACATGTTATTATTTATTTATTTTGAAAATTTTAAATTTTAAGAAAACCCAACCAAGTAAATCTAAAATATCCCAAATCAAGATTTATCTCTAAAAAACCTTAAGAATCAAGATTTCTTCTTCTTTTTAATATTTAAAGCAAAAGTGACCGAATTCTATGTTTTTTGAATCAAGATTTGTGGCAAACTCTAATTTGTTTTTTTTTTTTATTTTCTTTGTTTATTTTTATAATACTTTATTTAATCAAGATCCTAAATAATATTTTTTTTTAACTGATGTCACGACTAGGTTTTAGGGAAGATAAAGAATTCAACAATAATGGAGCATGCAAAACTTGAAGATAAGAGGGATATAACCTGATTTAAAGTCTTGTTATGATACCAATTGATATGAACCCTGTGAATATAAAGATCTATAAATTCATAGTTAAATCAACTCTTTCTAAGAAAGCTAAGATCAAGTTGGAATCGAATTTGACACAATGATAACATGTACTGAGACACTAAAACTATAAATAATCAAATCCTCACCTAATGATTATAAAGAATCATGAATGAGAAGTATTAAAGACATCACGAAACTTGGTTAAGTCTTCGATAAATCAGAGTAGTTTAATAAATAACCAAAAAGTATGAGAAAAAACTCCTACACTAATAATTATAGAAATTGAAATTGAAGTCCGTCGCAAAAAAAATATAAATAACCTTTTTCACAATTGGTAAAAAAAATCCTAAGTAATATTGGAAAAATAATAAAATAATTTTAAATAAAATAAAAAAATATTCCTAAATTAACTAGGAAACGAATACAAATCCCTCACAATAGCTTTTGAACCTTATTGCAAGGCCTTCATGATATTCAATCACTATGAAATTTTAACCTTATATAAAATAAGGTTTTTAGAATTATCTGAATTTTTTTTAACTCGATCCAACAGTTAATAAAAAAATATATTTGTCAATGTAAAACTATATATTAAAAAATATAAGATTAAAATCACCTCTAATATCCTTGAATGATGAAGAAACTTTGTGATAAGAAAATATACAAAATTAAAGGATACACAAGTTGCTGACATGAAAACTCCTTAAAAAATAATTTTAATTGTTGTTATCTATATTGTTTTTGTAGAAAATAAATCCTTGTTAAATAAAAAGTTCACAAATAATAAGGAAACAAATAGCAAAATCTGTACAACAATTTTTGGTCTTTATCATGATATATATTTTTAATTCTGGTTGAATAGAAATTATAAATCAATATAAAATAAGATCTCCGGAAACTTTTAGTAAAATTTTAGCTCTGTCCAACTGTTGAATTGAGAATTATATTTGATAGAGTAAAATTACACATTATAAAATATTAAATCAAAAACTGAATCTGATTGTGTGAATTGTATCAAAACATCTGTTACATATTTAGCTTCCATGTCCAGAATAATAATGTATTTTGATGTATACTCAAAGAAATGATGTATATAAAAATTTAATACCCTGCTTATTATACAAAAATTTACGGGACAAGTGGACTTCAAAGTCATTAAAATTAGGAGCAAGATGACTCATGAAGTAACTATTTATTGTTAGGAACTAATCTTGCACAAAGATTTTCGTTGCTTGACATGGACACATCACCAACTAGGAGAGCCAATAAAACAGTCTAGGGAAATAACACCAGTTGGCATTCCCAGCACGTATTAGGCTGTCCAAATTGATGGCTACTAACCCTAGGTTGAATCATATCATTTTTGTCGCGACTGGCTAGCTTTCTTGTTAGTTGCTGGAGTCTTTCTATCATGCATGCGCGTGCATACACACGTTTGTGCTCGCATATGTAAATTTGCAATTTCCTCTTGGAAATGCTTTGTTGCAGCGTCTCATATGGACAAGTCTTTTACTCACCATCAACAAAGACCGTGTCAATTAATGAGTACCTCAGCAGTAGAGCCAGTGACACGATTAAGGACAAGATAAGAAGATCGCTTGAGATGTTTTAATGATACTTAAAGTTGACCAACGGATGCACTGGTGGAGAAGAGTCATCAAATTGAGAAATTTGAGGCAGTCGGAGGAGATAATTAAAATTATGGAGGGTGCAGTGATAGCAATCTTATCACATCAACTTGCAGAAAGTCCAGCCCTTGACAGAATCCATTGGAGGAGGCAGAGTTATGTAGTCAACTCCAACTAGTTTGGACTGAGATTTGATTTATTTAAATTTTCCGGAGTACATGCACAAAAACCTGCATACTATCTACATGCCCCTGGAATTTGATTCATGTTCCTTTTAGAATCTTAACTTTATTTAATTTGGTCACCTGTTTTTGTGAGTTGCATAGGCAAATAATGGTGCTTGCTCCATGGAAAAAGTTGCATAGGCAAATTGATCACCTGTATTAGATTAAATGAAACTTTTTTTATATTATTGTAACAACCGGTGTTGGTTAGGTTTTGTTACGCTATGAGAGAAAAAATAGTCTCAAATGCTGCCCTCACCGGTTTGATAATGAATCCAGAAATGTCCAAAGATGCGAAAGGTTGATCTAAACTTGAGAGCTTTTATATCTAAGCTTGAGCGTTATGATATGATGGAATGTGAAAACAAGTCGTTATGCATCCATGTTCACTTAACAGCAGGCAAGTCCAATCATAAAGCCTTTGGTTTAAGACTTACATTTCTTTATTTATCTGGTCTCCAGATTGCCTGACTCTGTTTTTTCTTGTTCTGTTGGACTAGCAGAAATTTTGAGGTTTTTACCAGTCTACTTTGGACCTCTTGTAAGCATATACCTGAATTGGAAGATGATACAACATTTCCTCCCCTTCAACTATGCCGAGAGGACTTGGTAAGTTATAGTCCGAAAATTAGTCATGTTGCTTAAATATTACAAGTTCTACTTGCCATATTGCTTGTCTCATAGGCGACAGATGTCTTTTTTATGGTAGGTGCTCCATGTGCTTCAATTTCAAGGGGGTGTGACATATGACCTTTATGTGAGTCGCTGCCATGATCAATAAACCTTAGATTCAAGAAATTTCTACGCTATTCAGACCAACTCTACTCTCAACAGTATAGCGTCTCTAAAAGTTTAAATGTGGCTCTAAATCAGTTTTGGGGAAAAAAAGAGAGAAGGATTTCCTAGTTCTGCCATATGCCTAAATGCAAACCACCACAAGTGATCGTCATCTGCAGGCGTCTCACTGATTAGACGTTTTCCAAGCACAACAGCCTATTTTCTAACATAATTGTTGGCTTCATAAATTAAAGGTGAAGCTTTAATGATTGTAATTTTATCGATATGACGGGGTTGTTGGTAGTGTTGCGCTTGTTGTTAGTGGGAGAAACCACTTGTGGTGGTTTTGAAACACTCAAATGGGATAAAACACACTCTTTTATTTCAAGAACAAAGCTTACAATTACATAAACAAAAGCTTACAACAACCTTTCTCTCTTTCTCTCTAGTGTTTCTCTCCATTTCTCCACACAGAATTGTATAAACTTAGCTATTTATTTATACACGAAATCAAAACAAGAAAATTCAACTTTCAAGTGTGAAGGCGGTTTGTGACCGACGGTGTGAAAGCGGCCGGCGGCTGGTGGCTGGCAGCTGGCGGCTAAGCGGTGACAGCTAGTGGCTGCTTTCCTTGACCTTCTGATGGATTGAGTTTACTTCAACACTTGTCATATAACTTGAGCTCAGAATCTTAGGGGTTGACATACGGTGGACAAAATGCAGCAGATGCTTTAAAAGGATAATTTGGTCCATTTCTCAGGATGAGACATCAACATATCCGAAAGAAGTTGTTAGCGGAGAACTTTGTTTAGCTGTACATTCTTCAATTCAATTAATTGGTCTAATGATCAAGGCTTGAGAAATTTGAAATGATTTCGGGCCCGGATAAGTTCAAATTTCAAAGTACAATCAATCAAACATGGGATGCATAAATAAAACTCCATATTCTGTCTGATTATTATGATTTACAGGACACACCTGGATATCCATACTAATTGAATCAATATCTTAATGAAATTTCACTATCCTAACCGAAATGTATTTTTGGGTACTTATTTTCATAATATATTTCTTAGGGTAGCCTATCAAAAATATATTTCATACTCTTAACAATTTCCTTAACGATTCTAGTTTTTGGCCGGAAAAAATTAGAACATTATTTCATAGAAATATAAGAATTTTGCTGCACTACGAATATGTGGAATGTCAAGTAACTTAAGTGATCTAGCATGAGATACCCAGCTAAGTGAATGTTTCGTATTTGGAGTTACTACTAAAAAGACGGGATTTGAAGAGGATATTGCTCAATATGGAGTCATGGACTCATATGTAATAGAAGAGTGGACTGAAGCACGTGCCAAGCAAAGTATCTGTATCGCAATTATTAGACACTGCACAGACCTAGGCCAATCATCTCACCTTCCTTTTCCACATCTGGCTGATTATATTGTGAGTTGTCTTCCTCCACTTGTATGTCACACGCATAAATCTTCGATGAAAGCTTTTGTCTGGCAAGTTGCAACCATCTTATGGATGCAAGTTGGAAAACTTGAGAGCAGTCATTCATCGAAAGACTTCAAAATTATCTTCCTAAAATGCTAGGAGGATTTGCCTTCAAATTCTACCCTCTTGGACCCTTTTCAATGAGACCGTGTCTGATTAATGATCTCATTTTTTATGCGTGGTCCATCTCCCAAATAGGGGCTTGGTTTGGTTTCTATTGGTGAGTTCAATGCATGGGGAGACTGCATAGCAATTAACAGTTTTGCTGCATTGAAAGCATTCATTGGATTTTGTGTCTGATTTAAATGGACAAGGGTTTTGAACTTTTAGATGACATTTTAGGAAGCAATGTTCATTTAGATTTCTCTGTTGTCTTGTGACAAATTAGATAGTTTCAAGTTTGTACTCACTGATTTAATGCAGAAGCATCCAAAAAAATGAAACAAAGAATCTAAAATTGCTATGCTTTTATCTTTGCTATAGCATTTGATGTTATTGCGTGATCACAATATGCTATCCCCCTAATCAACTTGCTGGCTGGCCAATAGTTGGCTTAAAAGCTTTAATTAAAGAACACAAGTCTCATCCTTTACTTGAGTCTCCGAGTTTGGCTGATTTTGTTTCTTATGGTTATGTTTTAAACGCAGAATTCTGAATACTTTTCCAGTCTGCTGGGAACTTCCAAAGCATATACCTGAAAGGAAGATGATTCAGCGTCCCCTTGCACCAACTTCGGCGAGAGAACTTGGTGAGTTGTAGGAAAAGCTGCTGCTTTTCCTTACAGATCGTGTTTCTTAGTAACACCACGGTTGTTCCATAATGTGCTTCAATCCCTAGGGTGTGGGGCCATAAATTTTTTTATCAGACCAGCCACCATAATCAATCAAAATTGTACATCCAATAAATGCATCCTATCATCTTACTGGTTTTTTTAGCTGCAACCCTATAGTCTTGTGTGCATTTTAGGTGTGCCTTAGAGGACTGAACAGGTCAAGAGGAGTTAACGAGAGTGTAACTCCCTCTTGTATCCCCTATCCAATGTGTTTTTGTATGTCTCATCTGCCATCACTTCTCACCCTCTTGCAAGCTTGTTCGGCATCCTTTTATGATTTATCGTTGTTTGTCTTCATCTGATTCCCATGAAAAATGCATAAAGAATGACATTTTGTGTGGTCTAGTAATAATCAATTAATTTTCAGGATCAGACACGGAAAATATTCTGGGGCAGAAACAGGAACTTTAATTCTTCAAGAATTCTGTCGGCAGGTAGGAAGTACCAATATCAACCCGAGTGTGGTCTCTTCTTGAAGAGGTAATATTTTATAGGCTATTGCCCTGTAGAACTTTGTAAATACTAACGTGGAATCTCTTTTTTCCTTCCCTGGATGGTTATGAAATATCCACTTGATCAAATTGTTCGGTAAATAGTGGTCGAAGCAGCTGCTTTTGTGCATGTTGATGATACTGCTCGCATAAAAAATTCAGAATGATGAAATTCTGAGTCTTGCTTTTATGCACTCCTGTTTAGTTGAAAATTAGATAACATGACAAGGAAGGGTTCTAACTTCTACTCTCTTGCACACCACAGCAATTTCCATGAAATTCCTTAGCACTGGAAGAGTTTAGAGAAAAAATACTGCCTGCAATTTTAGTCGTGAATTTGGACATCCTATGCTGACTATCAATTTAGTATTTTCAAGCCGACTTAAAATAGCAAAGAATACCAACCGAGTGAGGAGACAAGTAGCCGAAAAGGGCCAAAAATGCCAAATCATTAGGATACCATTCTCTGGTTTCGAGGTCCCACTTTTGCGCATCGCCTCATTTTTCTCATCCGTGACCTGCAAGAATTAATATAACTCAGTCAAACCAAATAGCGAGTGAGACATCAATTATGATTGAATTTTACTATTTGTTTTTTTTTAATTCGTATATAAGTATATGATCCACTTGTATTTTTTTAATTTATATATAAGTATATGATCGCTAGGACTCATATGCAAGTATGGATTCATATATAAAGTATATGATCGCTCGGATCTTGAGTTAATAGGTTTTCTCCTGTAATTTAACTTTTAAAAATAATCATCTAATTAGATTACATCTAGAAGCATATCCACCTATGAAAAAAAAAGAGTCATAGTAAATAATTCAGATTTTATGTGGTCTCTGCCTTCTTATTGCTGCATTGACCCAGAATTGAGGAGGAAATCTTTAGAATCACGGATCATAGACCCACTACTCTGTTCCAAGTAAAAAATCTTTGATGTCTACTCTCTGATCAGCTCAAGAACTTGGAAATTGTTTTCCTACTGAATAGTTATAAGAATAAAAGTCCAAAACATGGAAAATCGAATTAAAAATACTTCTAAGAGCCTATCCAAAGTTGAAAAATCATGATTTTTTCTGTTTGTGCTTGTAAATTTCCCTTCTTGAGTGCATAAAATGACACGGCATCGTGATCCTCTTCTCTCGTGGAGATGAGTTTCTAATTTTGATGACAGGACTTTGATTTTTCTTGTTAATGCTTAAGTCTCGTGCCTATGATGTGAACTTTAGTTTTAGTCAGAATGTTTAATTTTGAAGTCACTGTAAAGCTTCTTCCTTCTTCTTTTTTTACCAGCTAGAGGCGGAATATATTCTGAATTACATAATAGAGACAGTTCTCTTCTGATTTTGATTTCAAGATTTTCCCTTTCTTTCTTAGCTTGAACCTCTGAACCAAAATCTCAAAATTTTAAGGAATGGAAGACAACAAGAAGCGAACACCTTGTCATTCGCCGTGAGATCAATATATAACTATCATTTCAAAGTTAATTGTTGTCGGACAAAAGGACGATTCGTGAAATCGAATTTTTTATGTAAAATTATATATTTTTTAGATTTTTTAATATTCTAATATAAAAAATAAAAATTTTAAAATAAAATAAAAATTATTTTTTAAAAAATAAATATTAATAAACGATAACAGGCACCAGTACAATCCTACCAGACAGGGTTTTTTTTTTTTTTGGAAGGTAGAAAATTAAAAGGATTTTGCCGACTTGAGAGAGCTACAGGACCCGCTGATGATGATCTGACAGTGTCTTGGAAGCACGTGAGTCTGACACGTGTATCGAGGCCGAGATTGGGTCCATGCTAAAACTCTCGTGACTTAATACCTTTCTCGTGAGGTCATCATGTGTTCTTCGAGTGGGGTCTCCTCCGGCCACATTGTACTCTTTCTTGGTCCCTCCCTGTTGCTCTTAGCTTGGGCCGTCTACGGGTTTTAGTCCTCAGAATATCATAAAGCCCCATGAGTCTGAAAGTCCTGCACGCACAAACACACACCCCACACACACACGCACACATATGGTGGTGCCAGCTTTCGAAGACGAGTTAATAACCCTTGAATTTGCAACGGCAAGTTAATCACCGTTGAAAACTATGTTTACTTGGAAAATACTCAGCAATGGCCCAAAAATAAACACCTCTTTGTTTTCAAATTGTGAGATTTTTTTTTTCATTTTCGAATTTTCGGAATTAGGGGGNGGGAATGTAATGACTTGGGGGTTTCCTGATTCTGTCTGTCTGAAAATTGCGTATCGCCCTTAAATCTTTGACAAGAACAAACAATTGTGTATTCAGATTTATGTCCTCGTTTATGATGAATGTTTGACTGTGAATTAAAGGGTTTTTTTTTTAAATAATGGAATTAAGTAATTAAGAGATACGAGGTTGAAGGGTTGAGTCACATGCATGATAGACCATCTGGAGACGTAATGGTTTGCAGGCAGGGCTCAAGGGAGGAGAGTTTCTTTCGATCAAATGAGGTTTTAGAGTAGGGTTGTTGACTAGTTGTTGGGACATGCATCTTGCTTAATTTGCAGCTTCAAGTCTCCTCGAATTTAATAATGACATCAATATTTTGCATGGTGCCTAGGCTATTTGACCCATATAGGTGGCTAAAATGGTGCCCTTCTTGACCGCGGCCCACACCTTGAATTGGCAAGCTCTATATATAAGCCGAAGCTGCTTTTTGTTATGTTTAGCAATATCGTCTCTTTTCTTCTTTTCTTGATGTAAAAAAAAAAACAAAATGGTTTTCAAAAAACTGTGATGGCGATTGCTGGTTTTGTTTTTCTTTCCCACAAAAATTTGAAAACAGATACGGAAAATAGAAACCATACAAAAGGAAAGCAAATGACGCTTTAATTAATGGATTGACATGGTTTAGGGTTTGGTGGAGCTTGGTTGTGAATATTTGTGCTTCAGTTTTGATGATGTAAAGAGTCAAATTTAGGGCAAAAACACGATAAAGCTGGCATTCTGGTGCTAAGCTTTGCCTTTAGTTTCAATACACAATTAATGGGTGCGTGATGTAGTTGGTACTCTTGACAACAAGGCGACAAGCAGGAGGGAAGTGACAATAAGATCTTGAGGGAGGGCATTGCCAATACATCCAACTATTGATGCGCTAATGCAATTATGCCTTTCATTGTACCCTTGGGAGAAAGGAAAGGTACAATGAAAGGTAAACCTGCATGAGAGAATCTGGCAATAGAAGAACCCGTGAAGAAAAGGAATGGCCCACAAAAGGGCTATTCTTCTTTCCCACTGATCAATATGCGCCTCTCTGCATGCACAAAGGATAAGAAACTCAAATTCTTATGAGATATTTTACAAGTAACATGAAAGACTACAACTAGATGAGCATCATAACTTGATGTGAATTATTAATTATAATATTCTTGAAAAGGTCATCATTTCCTACCTCATTTATATATATCTACTGATCGTGGAAAATCTGGGTTCAACTCAAACTCTAGATGTCTAATTAAATCTTAATCAATATATAAAGCTAATTGGCTTTTGTGTCTTGCTGTAGGTGACAGCTAATCTAGTGTAGTACTTCTACCACTACATGTTGAAATATTTATAGCTAGACGAGTATCAAAAAGATAGAATTGAGATTTGTGTTGAGAAATGGTAGGAGAAATGTCACACCAATAGATAGCTGACCACCTTACTCCTATCGAAGACACGGTTTCACTAAATTCTGGGATTCCTTCCAGCATCAGTTGCCACAACGTGGAGCAAGAAAATTCTAAAACAACTGGGATTATATATATTCAATTATTCCAGAATTAAAAAAGCAAGAATTTTCTGCATTCGAAGACAAATTAGCTTTAGTGCCTCCGATTCGCTACTATATAAATAATAAGAGGCGTATATTCTTCAATTGACCTGGAGTTTGGTAAGTATAGAGACTCGACCTAATTCCACTTTTAATTGTCCACAAATGACTGGCTATATTAGTAACAATTTGCAATATATTATATATCTGTTATGGATGACTTGTGACCGCCTCACTCGTTCAGTCTCTGGGAGTATTTCTTGCAAATGTCCAAGATGGTGTCTGTCAATGTAAAGTCTGGCTAGCTATTTTGATCTTATAGTTTAGCTAGCCATTTTCTTATAGCTTTCTTGGTAATTTAGCCATGTATTGTGTCTAGACTGCATCATCCTGTAGCTTTTTTGGCTTAAAGGTGAATCAATGAAGAATAAATCTCATCTTATCCCAAAAGATAAAAGCAAATTGAATCTCACCCTAAAGCCAAATTGATTCAACATAAAAAAAAAAAAAGAATTGTAGATCAAAAGAAAACACATAGGATTCCAAAGGATTTGCTTAACGGCTCAACGCTACGCTGTGCAATATTATATGTGAAGTATAATTTTTTCGGAAAGTTCAAATTATAGATGGGTCCTATGTATCTCACACGACTAAAGGGTTATCTGGATATATTTTGCATGGTTGCCGCGCCCATGAACTTCCATGTTTAGGCCACGCATGACCTCTAAAGGGAGGGGAATATCCCTCTAATCGCACAAAGACGTTTATGGCCACTCCTTTTGTGAAAGTTCAGGAGAAACTGTATTGTGAAGGGGATAGAAGGGTCAATCTATGCTATATTTCTTCATGGCTTTAGATTTGGGTTTGGAATAAGAAAAAGTTCAAAGGGGAAGACATAAAGAAGAAGAAGAGAGAGACCTTCCAAATTAATCTCCATGAGCACTTTCACTGTATACTAGGATGTGAGGGAATAATAGTACCAAAGAAAGAGGGACATAAAGGGAAGAAAACCCTCAACAAAATAATGAAAAACAAGAAATCATTTAATCAAAATTCCACAACTCGATCGATAGCGATAGCAATATGATAATATATATATATATATATATATATAATGTTTTCTCTGTATATTTGCAAGGCTTTAAAGATTGATTAATTTCTCTAAAAACTAATCAAATGTTGATCTCCTCCGAATTGTATATATTAAAACTCAGACCGTTTTCCTTTTTACCTATCTAAACTAAACGGCTATTACTTAATTTAACCTTCTAGGAAAAAACTAGTGTAGTAAAAAAATTAGGCCAAAACCCTAGAAAGATCACGTATTGTATTTATTGTGGTCGGGTTTAATTAACCTAAGTCAACAAATAAAAAATTTGATTTTAATTAAAAGATAAATATGGATATTAGGGTTCGAATTTTTTACCAATAACCATTCAATCGTACACACAAATTTGATCTAACGATTACACACACACACTTGAAAGTTTCCTTTAATAATGTAAGATTGGATTACATCTTATTTATAATATAATGGAGTAAGACTATTTTCATAAATCAAATTAACAAAATAATTACATATTACGTAAACTAAATTGTTGAGTAAGACGACCCAAAAATGTTTTTATATATCTTAAACTAGTCATCTCTAAGAATTACAACGGCATGAAAAGGGATAAAAGATCAGAGTATCTGAAAGAAAACGAAACTTGAAAAAATGGAGTAATAACATTCCATAGCAATAGTTCGATTGGAAATATAGTAAATCAAACCCTCAAATTTACTTAATGCATGGTTTAGACAAGGTGTACTATAAGCTTGGCGAGTCAGCCAATAACCCAGTGATGGTAGCTGTGGGGTAAGAGAAAAGGTTAAGAAGATAAGTCCTATCCATCAATAGCTCTAGCTCCTTGCATGCCTTTACCATCCTCAAAGCTTTTTAAGCTTCTCATTCTTCTAAGCCATCCATCCTTTTAATATATATCATACCATTTAAACCAAGGCCCTTTTAGGGTTTGGGTGTTTTATAACAGGAACAAAGGAAAAGACAGAAAGTGACAACGTCATCCTTCAAAAGAAAAATTATTGAAGAAATACTTATAAGCAAAGAGAGAGTAAAAATAAAGAAAGAACAACGTTTGATTATGAATCAAGTGGGTCTGGATTTTCTTCCTTGGCCTTTGCTTATCTCTCTCCTCTGCGTACAGTTGCCTTTTCTCTCTCTCTCTCTCTCTATCTTTTTCTTCGTATATATTTTTTTGTATTTTTTCTAATTTGCCAACCCCATCCTTGGTCTGCCATTGTAATCATCACCTCCTGTATACTGATTATTTCTATTTCTATTATTTTTCCCTTCTCTCCTTTATATAGGCATAAATAGACAGAAAGGAGAGAGTTATTGGGCAGTGAAAGGTTTTTAAGGAAAAACCAACTTATTGTCCGGTCTTTCTATGTTTGATTGCATGGTGAGCCCTCTCTTATCTAGCTTATTAGTTGATGATTTTTGAGAGGGAGAGAGAGAGGTTGTTAAACAAAGATTGGAAAGACATACATCTGAATTGTGTTGCAGATTTGCTCAGAGAAGCAATCCATGGCTAGATAGCGACTTGGAGAATAACCCATCATGATCATCATCTCTTCACGAGATTTTGGTTTTGCTACCCAATGAATGATGCCTTTCTGTGTCTATAGTTCACTGCCACCTGTTTATCAATAAAGCTTTGTTTAGTTTAGTTGTGTCCAAAGCTAGGGATTCTCTATTTCTGCTCTTGTTCTTACATCCTGTTGTTTCTTCAAGAGTGAAAAGTGGCCACTTGAACAGAAGCTACTTCAAATAAAAGTAGCTAGCAAGAAATATATCAAACAAAACAAAGGGGGGGTATCATTTCTTGGTTTTTCTTTGTTGGAGTTTTCTTCCTCACAGACATGTTCCCTGCAGCCATGTCCAATTCAACTTCTTTGTCTGAAGAAGCTAGTGTATCTTCTGGCACAAGAATTCAAGATTTTGGTAGCTTAAATCAACTTGCTTCAACCATCTCTCCTCTGCAGCAGCAGCAGCAACAAAGGACCATCAAGAAGAAGAGAAACTTACCAGGAAACCCAGGTAGGTTTTCTCTATACTCTCTTCAATACCGTGTTAAACTATTTTAGACAAGCTAATACCATATATGTTTCATTATATATGGTCTTGCAGACCCAGACGCTGAAGTGATAGCATTATCTCCAAAGACCTTATTGACCACCAATAGATTTGTGTGTGAGATCTGCAACAAGGGGTTTCAGAGGGATCAGAATCTTCAGCTTCATAGGAGGGGTCATAACCTTCCTTGGAAGCTGAAGCAAAGAAACAGCAAAGAAATTAAAAAGAAAGCTTATGTTTGCCCCGAGCCTACGTGTGTTCACCATCATCCTTCAAGGGCTTTGGGTGACCTTACAGGTATCAAGAAACATTATTGCAGGAAACATGGGGAGAAGAAGTGGAAGTGTGAAAAATGCTCAAAGATCTATGCTGTTCAATCAGATTGGAAGGCTCATTCTAAAACCTGTGGAACAAGAGAGTACAGATGTGACTGTGGAACCCTTTTCTCCAGGTCAATTTTTGCTCTCCTTTTTTCCCTAACCTTTTTATCTTGAGGGGTTTCAAATTGAATATAGTTTTTTGGTCTTTCTACATTTCTGTTCATCTCAGAGTCCCAATGTTCCCTTCTTTATTAATTTTTGATGTTTTACAGTTATGCACTGTTTTTTACTATATTGGGATTCATAGAAAAAAAATTTATCTTTTGTTTGAAGTGGGAAGTCTCATCTCATGTCTTCAGGATGATCTTTGTATTTTGTTTCAGTCTGTTCTGTTTCAGTGATTTGTTTTTATGCTAGAGTGGCAAGTTCTGCATGGAATATATCAGGAGCTTATATGCACTGGCAGGTATCCTAGAAGTGGACACCATTAATACAAGTGCCTGTTACTGCTAACATAGCAGTGCCTCTGAAATCTGGACCTGCCAATTTCAAATTTTGAAAACAACAAACAAGACACTAATAAGGAATTATGGGAGAACAATCAACTTAATCTTTTGTTTTATATATTGTTTTGTGTCTTAATTCAAGATGAGTTAGCTAAGTGATTTTTTTCCCGTCTCCTGCATTCAAATGGATGAATCATAATTGTATTGTTATATTCTTGGTTGGGGATTATGTGCTCTGAAGGAGCACCATTGTTTCCTGTTTTGATATACATCGCCATCCATAATATTAAACAACGTTTGATCAATGCTATATTGCATTTCCCTCGAAGCGTTTGACGTGCCTTTTCACCGTGATTACTTCTTTTGGTACTTTATGACGGGGGCGGGGGGGGACTGAAGTCTCAAAAACAATGATGAATATTTGTTCTTGTCGAAGAAAAAAGTGAAAGGAAGGAAAGCTCTTAATTTGCTTTTGGGGGGGATTTTCATGGTTGAGTAATTCTTTCCCTTGAAGAATGCCATGATTTACTTGTGCAGAAAATACTGCAACGGTACTGTGACCTTCCACCATGACCAAAACTGATAAATCTGCAAGAAAATCTGATACCCTAATGTGCTTTCATCTTCTTTCATCTGCATTGCAGATTTTGGGGTGTCAATTTCATATCTTTGTTACATGCAGCGCTCGACTTTCAAAAGCCTTTCATGTTATCGTTGTTCACCAATTTCTTGAAATTTTGATCCTTTTTACCATCCATGACTATTTCTGCATGCATAATCCATAAACACCAATCAATTCTGATGAATCTGTCTTTCTCTCTCTACACTTTAGTTTTGACCAAAAAAGATAGTTTTACTTTAGTGTTTGCTCTAGCTTTATAACAATATGTGTCGATCCCATCCGCATGCACGGCCTTGTGGTCTCTCACCTTTGAAATACAACAATTTAAGATTAAGTCAAGCGAAGAAAGAGACATTTATCCTTAAGACGGTCTTCTCCATTTACCTTTTCTTCTTGATCCCATTTCTCATTTTTTTGGTCGTGTGTTTTTTTATAAATCAAGATGATAATTAAGCATTGAATTAACTATTACCAAGCATATGCTTTCTCTCTTGCTGTTCAGGATTCTTTTCTTTTCTTTTTTTCTTAATAGTACTCTATCTTTTTTCTTATCTTTCTTCAAAATGTAGAAAATCATGATATGAACATATGAATGGTGTTAAGATTTGAACTCCTCATCATCACTGGTAAATCAAATTTTAATCATTATTTGTTAATCACCAAACTAAATTTATTATTTTGGTTTGGGATACTGTTCACTGATGATCTCTTTATGTGCATGCATTGTCGAAACTACAGGAAGGATAGCTTCATAACCCACAGGGCATTTTGTGACGCGTTAGCTGAAGAAAGTGCAAGACTCTCAGCTCACCAGCTAATTATCTCCCAAAATCCAAATGCCCACGCTCTCCTCCTTCAAAACCCGCTTCCAACCCACCACCCTCATTCTCTCTTTTCTACCCCAGCTCACCACCAAATCTCCTTCACTTCTCCTTGGGACCCACCTCACCATCAGAACCCTTGCAGTAATAACCCCCAAAACCCAGTTCACATCAAGCCGGAAACTACCGGCCATTTTCAAATCTCCGCTTCACTTCTCCAAGAACCACCACTAACAATGCCTAGCCACAAGGGTTTGTTAGCCCCAACCTTCCAAAGCCTGTCGAATGCTGCCACGTCACAAGCACCATCACACCACTTGTCAGCCACTGCACTCCTTCAAAAGGCTGCCAGTGTGGGTGCCACTCAGACCTCAGTGGGTCACAGTCACATGACCCAGCTGGACATGGGCGAGTTGGGATCAGCGGGTCAGGTTCATGTTGACTCGGTGAGTCACGTCTCTCAGGGTCCCAGTTACAACCTTAACAGCCTTGCCACGTGGCAGAAGAGTGATCGCCTGACAAGAGACTTTCTGGGTCTGACTGCGCCTGAGTGTGGGGATCATCATGGCCATGCTGCTAGCAATGCGAATGGGAGTGGTGGGAGTGTTAACGTTAGCATGAATGTGAGGGAAATTCTAACCTATACAGGGGGTGTAGGGTTCCACCAGCAGCAATACAATGAGAGAGACCACTCGCTGCTGAAGCCCCACGGTGGTTTTGGATTCGCTCAGCCTTCTGCCTCTGAAGCGTGGGGTGATTGCTAGGGAACCCCAAAAAGGAAAGGGTAAAATGGTGATTCCATTCATTCCCTTCAAAATGGCCGAAGTGCCCCATGTCTTCTTTGCCACAAGAATTTAATGTAGGTTTTTGAAGAAAATCAAGAACCTTTCTTATGCCATCATCAACCTCATCTTCCATGCAGCTTCATGCCAGATCTTTCTTTTTTTTGGGTTATCTCTCTTTACTTTAAGACTGCTATCAGCAATTTCTCATCCTGCCTTTCATTTTTAACTTTTTTCCACCTTCTTTGGAATGATAGATTTAGATATGGTAATCAAGAGGATTGGCCTTAATTACTAGGTGACGATGGTGGCTGCCTTGTAATTTTGTTGCGGAAAAGTTATGTCACATGCAGAATATAGTAATAATTTCTCCATGGAATTTGGTTTTATGAGCACTATTTCTAGACATCATTTCCTTGAGAACATATCCCATCTTTATCTAGCTAGACAGCTATACAAGAAGATCACATGAACTACATGTTTGTGTTTGCATTAGAATTGGGAAGGGTTTGGTTTTGAGCTAAGAACTTCTTCTTTTTCACTGTCCCTTTTTTGCTGTTTATGCAAGGTGGGCATAAAAGACAACCCTCGTCAGGGACCTCACTGGCCCTAATTTGCTACCGTTATTATCTTATTATGAACAAAAAGTAAATCTTTTTTTTTTGTTCAAATCTTTATGCCCCCTATCCCTTTCATGTTAACTTTAATCATCGATCCAAGTATCGATCAAGTGTCAATCCCACATGTTTCAAATTACAATTTACGTGCTTAAATTGGTTCCAGGTATGATGATCTTGATCATGGCGGCATAAGTGGATGTTCGTTATGTATATTAATAGAGAACCCTCATTTAGACTGCGAAGAAATGCTGAGACTGAGTGCAATGTCGTTCGTGCACATGATTAGTTTTCGAAACAGCAATATTACTCTGGCAATCACTTAGGTTTTCTCTACATGAACTTCAAATTGCATTGATGACAGCATGGTTACACGCTCCAGGTGACAGGAATACGACGCTGTCTACATGCAAAGGATTAGGATTAGGACAACGCCCTCCATCTTTAAGGAAATGGCCACCAAAAATAATGCGTGAAGATGGGAGGCGTTTGAGAATTAAAGGATGAGATATGCTGTGGGATATGATTATTATGGAGGGGTACAGTTATACTGTGAAGGGAAGATAAGCGAGTACCAAATGAGGTAAGCATGTATGTCAGTGGAGGGCCATGCCTTGTACACTTGATATTGATCACGAGTGTTTCCTTCCCTACAACTCAATCAACAGTGATAGCCCATTATCATGTTCTTAGGATGTCTCCTTTGTGTTTCTTGGCAATAATCCCTTTGATTTATTCTGGAAACAGAAAAAAGCCCTTCAATTCACTTTATGCTTAATTAATGGCATTTTCGTTACTTATCTATTACCTTAAAAAAAGGCAATTCGCTACTTCTCTCAAGATTTGGGCAACTCCCTCTTGTTGGAGATCTAATCCAATGGAATGATAAACAAAACAATAGTAGCATGTAAGGCTAGCTAATTAATTTCCTTAGCAAGATAATTTTCATTGAGGTTCGTGTTCTTCTTAGCAATGGACATGGAGTTTTCTTTTATATTGTGGACGGGAAAGAGGGTTTTGACTTTTGATGTGTTAACATAAGGTTATTTTTCATGCGAAAATCTGGTCGGAGATATTAATTGATATATGTATGTTTTTTAATATAATTTTTTTACAACATACTAAGGACAAGGTTGATAATATAATTGTGGTTGTTTTTTAAAGTATTTTTTATATTAAAATATATTAAAAATATTTTAAAAAAAATTATATTTTTAGATCAGCAAATTAAAATAATACAAAATAAATAAATAAACTAATTTTTAACAAAAAAATTAAAAATTTTAAAAACAAGATTTGTGCCATGTACGTTATCAAATGTTTTCTTAATTAAATATTTTTTATAAAAATTGAAGGTTATTTATTTTATTGTCTATGATAAAAATCAACATAATACATACCATATTGAATATCAAAACATCTCAAATTAAATGTATTGATTTTAGACCCAAATAAATATCCGCCATTAACTAACCGTTGCCTATAAATATTGAATTATGTTTCATATTTTAGCTCTTATTGTGTGTGAAAGATACGGTTTCAAAATAATCAAATCGATGACTATTCTGAACCTTTATCCTGTAAACGGTATACAAGACAAAATTTAACCAGGGGCAATTTCCCGGCTTTTCTTCGTGACTACCTGGCTTCGCCACTGTTCACACGCCGAGTGAGAAGTTTGCCTCTGTACTTCTTTAGCATGTCTGTCCAGCTTTTGTCCAAATGACACTGTTCATTTAAAAGAAAGAATTTCAAATTCGACAGCTTACCGAAAGGGACTTAAAGTCTTCTTCGATAGGACCGATTCAACAGAACCTAGGTACGTTTGTGTGACTAAATAGTGGAAAATCCGTCCGATCAGTCTTTTTTTTTCTGAATGAGATGTCCTCGAATGGATTAGGAAGTGATTGAGCTCGGAAAAGCTATCTATCATATTGTCAACACATTCACACAGACCGAATCTATAAGTGGGTGAGCCGACCTCATCAAGCAATAAATGGGCTCCGGAAAATTAAAATATAGCTCTGCCTGCCTCGGAAGAAGAGAGTCGATGGTTTTTTTCGAATGAGTCATTATTTACCCTTTAAGCACATAAACTATGCTAAGATGGGAAACCATGATGAAACGGTAGCATAAGCAGTTGGGGCATATGTTTAGAAATTTCTGGCAATTCCACCTTTTTGTTTACCCTCTCCAATCAAATCCCTGTTAAGGATTCAAGAGATATTAGCAATTTCCAAGAATTTCTTTTTCGTCCACCATCACTTTATGGTACTAAGGGGAAATTTTTTTGATGATATCAAAGAATTGTAGCCTTTTCTAAAGATGGTATAGATGGCTGTAAAACCTGTTATAGCGTGAGTAAAAAGGCTACTAAGTTGATGCTGTATGTGTATTTGTGCGAGTGTGGTGGTGGTCCGGGACATAGTGGCACTAAACCAAAAGGAAAAGGAGAGAGGAGAGGAGAAGAGAGTATTGTCAACGGTTATGAAAAAGATGCTCAATACAACTTTGAATTACAATTCTCTGAGTCTTCTTTTCCTTGATGACCTCCCTACATCCCTTTATCAAATTTTGTGCATGTCCCCATGCTATGGTTGGCAACTTAACCAATATTATCAAGATTCCAATGATTTTTCTCTACTTTGTTTCCATGACCCACCAGTCGATCTCGTTCTTTAACAAATTAAATTGCGATGTTTAGAGACCAGTCTCCATCTGAAAACAGTGAAATCTGCAAGTCAACATCTTTGCAGCCAACGATACACATCTAGAAATGACTAGAAGAATCACGTTCAAAATGGTTTACATGATTTTAGGGTTTGTTTATCCCCAAAGATAGTGCATGAAGAGTTCTTCGTTGATCCTGAAGATTTTCAGGTTACGAGTAGATATCCCCAGGTTCAATTTGCATATATACTCGCAGCATCTGAACCAGAGAAAAGTAACGGGCAAATTCTTGTTACCGCAACTTTGTATATTCACTAGGAGAAGAGGGAGGATACACCTAGGGATTAATAAAAAGGAGAGGTTGCGGGTGTTCTATGGTATATCCAAGCTTTTAGAAAGTATATGTGTAAGTTGCGGGGTTAAGATTCTATACATGCCATTTGCCTGCTAAAAAAGGCTGCTCTTTTTTATATCCCTCTGCCGCACAACCAGACGAGCCAAAAGTTTCTCTTCCATTATCTCCACCCTTTTCCTCTCTTAACACCCTTGCATATGTCATCTTCCATTAGGGAACCTCATCTTAACAAACCCTCCTTTTCCCTCTTTTCTTCCTCCCAGTCCTAGCAATTTCCAAAGCCTTCTTTTCTATGCTTTTTCCTCTTTAATCCTCCTGCTGCAAATCCCCATGCAGCATACTGTTTTCCACACAACGCCTCGTAAGTATCATCAGTAATGAATTAAGAAAAAGTAAATGACATATACACCACCGTGGTCTCTAATACAGTTTAAATTGCATCTTTGACAGCATTCCATGAAACCTCATTTTCTTTTACCTCATAGATTTTGGCTGACAAGATTTCAGCAATACGTTCATAATAAAGAAATGACAGAAGGTGAGAAACCAGACATGCGTTATCTGTTAACAACTATATGGTTACGTGACCTTTCCTTCTGGTTTGTGTCAACTGCAGAGATGCTTGTTGGCCGGGTGAATCATACATAATGTCAGATTATTTTCCACATGTACCTCTTTCTCCAGTGTTGCTCTGATTTAAAGACGAAAGCCGTTATTTAGGGATGATATTGCTATTGATGCCGACAGATATTAATAGCTTATGCGTTCTCGACAGACCATTTTGGATGAAGTTTCATAATTCAGACTAGAAACTTTTTAAGAGTTAGTTTCATTAAGAGTCAAATTACTTGGGATAGTGTGGCATATTGAAAGATGTGACATATACAGCACTATTCAAAGTTAGCAATCATTTATATTTCTACAGCATGGATGACTCACATGTAAAAGTACCGATTATGACAGAAAGCTGCTTCTATGGAAATGCTTTGCTGGACTCTTTTAATACTGCAGGTGGGACCAATTCTTTCATGAAGTTGCAACACTGCATGGCCTATCAAATTGGTGGTGGAACGTCAAAGTTTACTCCCGAGTATTTATCGAGAGAATTTTCAAATGCCTGCAACAAGAAAATTAAATGTCAAATTTATACTCATCAGTCCCCAGTGCATCAAAGCTGATCAACATAATGTTCATCTTTAACAACCAATTCTGTTTTAGCAGAGTAGGAAACTTTTAGAATGTACTCATTTATCTATAGGCATGCTTGGAAGACTTTACGACACTTGCGTATGAATCAAAGATAAAGATGATGATGCCACAAAACTAATACAAATAAAAGTTCGTCCAGATGAAGATGCGGATGAAGATAGGAAAATACAAAGAACCAAAAAGAAAACAAAGGCCATGAACAACTTTAAAAAGACGCTCATTTGGGGAAAATTCGATGTGGTCAAAGTTGAACCGGATCAGAAAACTATAATAAGAGTAGGAATCCAGAGTTGGATTCAGCCAGTACAGCTTTTAAAGTGCAAAAGGAATAAAAATCCAGACTTCAGAGTATATAAATTGTGAGTGTAATGATCATGCATGTCGATATTAACATGGCACAGCAACAGTCCTCCATGCAAACTTTTTCCGGGAAGAACTTGAGTGTTTTTGTTTCACCAATACCAATAAACGGGTAAGAAACATGGATTTCTGGGCTCATTCACCAAAATCTATCTAGTATCATATCTAAAAAGGATCCTGGCTAAGTGCAAAAAAAATCTGTTCGCATGTTAACCTTCTAACCTATGTGTCACGTGTGCTATGTGAACCCCATCACTAAGTACCAAACCAGGAAGAGCTTCATCTTCGCATGGAGCAATAAAATCATGCAGAAAGAGGCTTCGTAACATGAAGCCAGTGAAGAATCAAAATTGAATCTGTAACATGCTGGAATATAACAACTCGGAAAAGAAATTTCTGTGGCACATAGCTAGTGAAGATTTAGAGTCTGACCATTTAAACTTCAAAGACCATACTGGTTGAGATTGGGCCAATTACAGTAATGCCCAAGAGAGAATGCTCGAAACTCAGAAAATCACATGTCAAACAGAGGGGAGGCTGTGATTTTAATAGCATTTTGATATATTGATATAATTTTAAAATATAGCATGAGACTTTCTGCATACTATATTAAGTTTTTGGGTGGTTGTAACTTGCTGTATTTCACTGTTAAGTTGATTGACCACAAGTTAAGCCCGTAGGCCATTACTGAATTATAGGTCATGGAAGCGAAGTCCTAGGAGGGAGAATTTGGAAGCAATCCCACTTCCTACCTTTCAGCTTTTTCGATTGGATGCTCTAGCACTTTCAATCACTGTTATTTCCTCACCATTATAGTAATAAATAAATCATTGAGCCTAAAGCAAAATGTCACATGCAAAACATAATTATCTAAATACATACAAATTGAAATCATAAAAATATGTAATTTAAATGTAGTCATGCAAGACAGATTCAAGAAGAGAAAAAAAATCACCCAGTGAGCATATAATTCCTTCCCGTCAAGGACTGCATCCATTGCAGCAAGCAAATTGATCATCAAATGCACCATAAAAGCCTTGGTAGAATTTGTTCCTGAAATAACAAATGACAAATTGTAGAGCAAATACAAAGATTAAAGGCGAGTTCGTCTTTCCTTTTAAGAATAATTTTTTTTAAAAAAAAAAAGAGTCTTCATGAATTTGACAAAGACCAATCGCGTTCCGTTGTCTCTTGATCAATCTCATCAAACTTCCATGCAAGTACCTCCGTTCCCACTGGTGAAAGCAAGTGTAGTATTAGAGCATCCATGGTTCTTGGAAAATTGTGCTGGGAAGAGGGATATGACATGTATTATTGGAGCTTATTTTTGTGATAGCAGGGAATTTCCTACACTATTAATAAAAATCCCAGCCACCTATTGGAGCTTTACAAGGGAGAGCATACTTGCCGCCATTGAAAGAAGGATGCTCTGAAGAATTCTCGGATGAAGTGTTATCCTCTAAGAAAAATAAATTAGTTGTCAAAGTTTCATCGCATTCATCTTTCATGCTAACATTAGAATCATTTGTTGGGGCTGATTGTATGCATTGACTTTGGTCAGTGATGTTAACACGAACAGTCATGAACTAAAGAAACAAGTTCATGAAGAGCCTGGAGTGAACATGGTTCAAATTCATGCAATTTAACTTTCAGCTGTTGGTCCTGCCCTTGTAAGCCCTGTTTCTTGAATGACATGTTCGAGTCACAACAACCATGATCTGGTACAACATTATCAAGATCAGTATCCAGAAAGACACTGGAAACAAGCTAGGAATTCCTTTGGGTAAGAACTGAAAAGGGAAAGAAAACCAAATGGTGTAATTATTAAAACTGACCTCTTCCTCCATTACAGAGCAGCTCACATGTATGCCTCTTCAGTTTCTCTGAGCCAGGAGAAGCCTTGGGGAGTGCTTGGTTCTGTCCTGATTTCAAATATAATATACATGTTGAAATGCTTGACCACAAACTTGAAGCTCAAAACAAGAGACGGAAAGGAAAAGAAACAGTATAGTAGACTACTCAAACTTACTGGATGAAACTAACTTTTGAAATTTTCATTAATGTGTACTCTTTAGTAACTCTGCCTACGATATTTTGAGCGTCAATAGTCATAATACTTGAGATTTCAAAGCTTTTAGTCTACAAACAAATCTAAAAGCTTCAACAAAGTATCCAAATACAATTAAATTAGGTTTACGATTTTATCTGTAAATGACCCTCGAGCTTTGCAGAATCTCTAACTAATAATTTGTAGAAATATCTTCTCTTTCCACTGCAATGTTTTTACACTACAGAGGCGTGGCTGATGACAAACCCAGGCAGTCTCACAAAAAGAACTGCACATTGGCATAGAATTCATGTAAATATGATGCAAGCAAGCTAACAGAAAAAAACATTTTGCAGTGCCTGAAAACAAGAGAAAGGTCTGAATTTGGAATAAGCAATGATATTTGCAACATCTGGCATATCAAGGCGATGGACACACCATTTCTTTGTCTGTCAATCTTGAAATTATACATTGATTTGGTGAGCCAATATAACACATTAGAGAAAACAAAATCACCAAATTGTGATAGCTTAACTGCAGATGCCGAAACCAAACTTAAACAATTTCACAGTTAAAAAAACAGAGAGACAAAAAGGAGAAACAACAGAAACAGTGAAAAGCACCTTCTTAATATTCTCCGCATATAATAAGCATCCATGTGCCCTAACATATTAGACATTAAAATGGACTACCACCAAAAGTTGACAGGAATGGTCAAATCATCACTATCTACTTGGTGGAACCTGTGGAGACAACAGTCATCTCACCTGACTAAATACTAAAAGTGAAGTCGAGTCAAAGAAATAGGTCTAATGACTTAATGATGGTGTAATAAATGGTGCATAAACAAAGAAGAGTTTTTTTTTTTTTTTTTAAGGTTTCTTGATCAGAAAGTTGTTGGTTTCGTGTTAAGTTTTACTTCCTATGTTTCAGAAGTCTTCGGTTATTTCTGTAACCTTCAGTTATGAGTCATTTTCTTTATGTTGCCTTCAGGTCTCAATTCCTGCAAGTGTTTACAGAATTCAACACCAAACCAACAGCCACCAAAACTCATATTTTTATGTTTTCCTCCCCACACTCAACTGTAATTCCTAATTCCTCATTCTCCACCACAAGAATTCATCAATCGCTCTAGTCAGCTCTACCACCTTTTGTGATGACTAAGCAATAAACTTTATGGATACACCCCTGATACAACAGAAAACAAAAGTCATGAAAGAAAGTAAACAGCACATCTCAGATCTCTTGTAATTTGTTATGAAAATAGAAAGGTCAATACCAAACTTAAATAAAGGCTAGAACTATATCAGAAGCTTTTCAAGTTAGCATTATATTCTCATATTACAGGAAGTTTCCTAGTACAGGGAACTTTCTCATGAGCATCGTTACATTTTTAAACCTTACCAGCCTTCAGGAATGAAAAGTGCATCACCTGCATGAAGAAAAACCTTCTGAGCGGAGTCCATGGAGCATTTTTCTCTTAGATATAATGAGAAGTCAGTGTTTTCAAGAGCAACAGAACTGCCAGCCTGAAGAAAACAAAACAAAAAAGATAAACAATCACAAAAATATACAATTCCAAAGTTTGCAGTAGTTAAGCAAACCTTACTCGAATTACATTTTCCTGCACTTACCAAATGAAGAGAGAACAGAAATTAACTTCTTGTTCCTCACAAATAAATGGCATACATGTGGTTTGAGGCCTCACCGATCACAGGCTTTAGGTAAAAAATGGACTTGCAGAAGGGAGGCATAAAACAACTGCAACAAAGAAATACTTCAGCAAAAGGAAAATACAAAATAAGCAAGATCCAATGCATAGGGATAGTCTTAAAGCCAATAATATAACATAAAGAACAAAGCCAGCAAGCTCAGTAGGCAAAAAAGCAGTATATAGAATAGATTAGTCCTTTTGAGGACAGATAAAGCATTTTTAATTAATCAAAGAGAGTCTGAGATTCTAAAAAACAGAGAAACAGTACAACAAAATGGCAATTTTTCAACTAATAAATAAATTGCTAAAGGGAACTGTCTAAACAAAATAGTTCAGTAGTCAAGGGTTCAAACTAAAAGCTCGACATGGAGCTGCATGAGTAGGAAGAAAGCATTAGCATGCAAAAATAGAAAAGAGTTTTGTAGGTTTTTTACAAATAATAAAATTCTGCAAGGGCTATTAGCATTACCATGAATCTATAACTAGCAGCTAAAGAGAGAAAGTCTCCGTAGTGCAGAATATACAAAAACAAAGAAAGAAATAAAAGAAACAGCGAATCATAGTGAGTGCTTGATCTAGATTGAGCATTATTCATCCACAAATTGACAGAAGCTAGTTCTTTTGTCCCCAAAAATGTAGGCTGGCAAAATCAATCAACAGCAAACAACTAGTGAACCACGGAAAGATGCAAACTAAATAACAACTAAGTGGAGAAAGAAATGCACAAATTGTTTGAATGTCATCCCTAAGACCTTCAAGTTGAACACTCTCGATCCTCAGGATTCATTATCAGAACCTGATCACAGAAAATTAAAATTCAAACATAATTTAAATTTTCACCATCGTAACAATTCAATATCACACAGTATCAAACGCGATAAACAAGAAAAATAACAGTCGGCCGGCCTCTAGAAACAGCAAAATCCCAACCTGTGCTATATAAATTTGTCGAGAAGCATCACCAGAAAGCAAACCGGGCTCTACATCAGTAACAGCATCCTGATTGCAACAAAGAATCAGGACCATTGTCCGTGTTTCGCATACTTTGCTTGCAAAAGTCAATAAAGGTGGAAAACAGTAATTGAACCCACAAACAGCATACCAGTAAGAAGAAGCACTTCAAAGCTACATTCATAATAATAATAATAATCAATCAATTAATAAAAAAAGGGGCAAAAAAACAAAATTACCCTTTCATGGCTTCTAACATCACCGTAAAACACGGGTGCTGTTTTAGATAGCACAGCTTCCACAGTAGATGATCCTACCCGTTCCTAAATTTCAATGAATTAAGTAATCACATTCGTTTAATAGAAATAATTCTAAAACATTAAAGAGGCCTGCAAGTAATAGAGGCCACCATTAAACGGATTCCATTCGACGAAAGCTTTCCAGTTCTTAATGCATCCATTGAGCACCTTTGAAGCCAAAAAATAGTAGTGGTGAATAGATAAGCTCTAAACAAGACATGGAAAGCTCTCAAAAGGAGGAGATATAGAGAAGGAGTTGAATTGAGTTGCAGCGGAGACATTTTTGGATTCTATTTGAGACGCGAATTCTGTGGGAGAAGGGAGCCGTTCGAATCTTTGATTTGTAATTGCTAAGACTCCTCTTCCATCTTATTTCCAAATCGTTTGCAAATGAGTGAGAAGAGCGAGCTTGAAGTTCGAACTTCAAGGACAGTAAGTGTGAGTTGCCGAGTCAGAAATATTGAAAGGTTCCTGCACCGGCGAGGAAATCGTGCCAGTTGCACCGACAGGGAGAGGAGGTGGTAATTTGGTAGGAGTCCAAGGGTCGATTGTGTAATTTAGAAGATATCATGGCTTCGAGGGCTAATTATAAGTTTACCCATCGATCAGTCCTTGTGGTTTCAGAAACTATATGTTTGATCCCTGTATTTTCATATTCATTTACAACATTTTTCATTCATTTTATTTTACTTATTTATTTGTTTCAAGATAAAAATTTTAGAAAAAAATAGATAGTATGAAAATATTTATGATAAAATAAAACATTTTTTTGCTACAAAATACTGTTTAATTAAAAATGACCAGCACTAGTCAAAGGATCATTTAAATAATGTTTAAACGAAAGGGACTAATTTCTTTATCTTATAAACTATAAGGATTACATTATAATTAACTCTATTTTCAATTTTCACATTTGTTTATGGGCCAATACTGGCCTGAATTACAGGCAATTGGATCATGGGCTCTGATTTCTAGGCCCAGTGATTGTGAACTTAATATGATGGTGTCCCTTTTAAAAAAAAAAAATCAATAAATTAGAGTATATCTTTATCTCTTAAATTGCATTTAGTTAATGTTATGATACAGAATTATTATATATATACATAAGTACAAAAAAAAATTGATTAAAAATATTAAGATGAAATATAAAAATAAATATACAGTATATTTATAATGATTTTGAAATAAATTTACATTTTTTTTCAAAATAATAAGAGAATAATTCTTTTGTCGAAACAATTTCCGTCTCTTTCATCCATATCATTTTACTTGGACAGATGAGCAATCATTTATATTTGGGCTCTAATTATAATGCTTTAACTTCAGCTTTTTCTGGATATTATCATGGGGTTTTGAGCTTGAAGTTTTTTGCGCAGATGGGCACTCGAGATTTGAGGCCTAATGGAAGGAGGAACATGTCTCCACTGGGGTGATCTTGCAAGGTTCCTTTCAGCATATAGCAAGCAAGGTAAGAAAGTGCACTTAACTGCTGCTCCTCAGTGCCCGTATCCTGATGCTTGGAGGGAAATGCATTGAGGACAGGTCTTTCCGTTCTCATTAAACCACTGGTTGGTCGATCAGAATTTTCACCCTCTTTTCTCCAACTCGTCTTTCCCTGCTCTAAAAATGGAGATTCGTCGTCCGCTCAATCTTCGCTCCGGAAGCTAGGTAAATGATTTCATGTGCTCATCTTGTGATTGAATTTTAATGTTAAGTCGGGTTCTCATTTTTTGTCTTTTGTTTTTGTTTTGATAAGGAAGGGAAGGAGGAGGGGGGTTTGAAAAGGGTCTTGCTGGAAATTGAATGAGGAAAGGAAGAAGACCGCGGTTAGGTTTGGTCATCAGGTATTTGTTGTTTGTCATTTCCAATTTTTTAGCTTTTAGAGTATTACTTGTTAGTTAACAGTTATTGTTAATAAATATTCAACTAATAAGATTGTTAACTCCACTCTCATCCGCAGTAATTGATCTAGTCAGTTGTCATCTCAATAGTCTTTAGCAGGTTCAGAATATTTTATTCCTTATGAAACTCCTGGTCTGCCTCCCCGTAGATGTTTTTTTCAGTCCAGCACTTCTAGGAAGCCATAGTTGCTTAATCTCATTGCAACATTCTACATGTTTATTCTATTCTTTTCTATCCTGTAATGGTTTCCGGTGCTGGCAGTTCTGATCAGCAGTTTCTCCATGGTTTTCGTTCATCAGATGGCTTTCTAAATCAGGGAGATATGCAGAGTGATCGATTGCATAGGGCTGCTATCTTGGTCAGGAAGAGGAGGTGTGGTTCCCTGCGTTATTCAAGGATGTGCAATTCTATACTTCTGCTGCTTCAAATGATTATGGCGCGTTGGAGAGGATTTGTTTGGCCTGGGGCATCTTAAGGGCTGATCGTCTAGATTACAATCTGCAGGTGATTCCCAATTTATTTTTTTTTCCCTGGTTTGTGTCCATAACTTAGTTTTTCTGCTGTCCTCCAATAGTTCTCTCAACGCAATTATGAATATCTACAGCCAGTTGTTCTATATAGATGTTATAATTTTCAGGGTTAGATACTTAGATACATGGATCTTTCATGCTCAAGAAGTCATGTGATTGGTGAGGAGGATTAATGATCCTCAGATCCGTCTTCCCCAGTACCCAACGATCAAGAGTACGTAATCTAGTGGCAGAACAGGTTCTAGGAATTGGCATGGTTGTCATATCGATGAGCACAGGTCTTCTTAAGCAATGAGAATAAGTTTTCCTACTGGCTAGAAAAATCATAAAACAAAAAAAAAACAGGTCATTTCTTGGGAAATATTTCGTCTACAAATTTATCATTTTTTGCATGCTGATCATCACAAGGCTCTACGTATAACTATGGTGGATGGTGCTTGTGATTAGGATTCGCAGTTAATGAGGACCTTTTGAATGGGGCCACGGATGGGCCAGGATTGAATTTTGAAAAGTTAAGAATGTCTCTTAAAGTTTAGCTTTCTCGGGGTTGTTACGGTATTTATATATACGTGGGTAAAATTATAATTAAAATTAAAATTAAATAAAAAATAATTTAATATATTTGATTAATAATATTTTTTAAATTAAGGTTATAAAATAAATAAAAAATATATATTAATATTGAAAATTTTAAATTTAACTATTGTGAAATTAATTATTATTATTATTATATCATAAAATAAATAATATTTTTTATAAAATATTTTTTATTATTTCATTAAACCATCTACAATTTCTTTATATATAAAATTTATTTGAAAAGAATTACAGTTTTTATAATTTTTTAAACATATAATAAAATTACATAAAATATTATGAGGTATAAAACTAATATTATAATATGAATAAATTTAATTCACTTTATACTAGTTTTTCAAAAAAAATATTCTTCATATTACAATATTACAATATAAGTAAATTTAATTTATTTTAAACTAGTTTTTTAAAAAATTATTAAAAAAAACAAAAACGCTAAAAATACAACACAGGCAATAAACCAATCCTTCAACATCATAATGACTATAAAAAAATATAGCAAAGAACGATATTGAGGCAAAGTAAAAGAACTCAACAGAATTAAAAAACAAACCTAGCACTATAGATTATTTACAAATTAAACCAAAATGACCCTAGCAAAATTCAATGTTGTCTAGGGTATAATGAAANAATATTTTTTTATATTTTTAAATTATTTTAATATATTAATATTAAAAATAATTTTTAAAAATAAAAAATATTATTTTAATATATTTAAAAATATAAAATATTTTAAAAACTAATCTTAACACTTTACAGCCAAGTATTAATCTTATCAATAAACACTTTTGGGTATCTTTGCAGGTGGGATATGACATTTAGAGTTGACGTGATATGAAAGACAGTCTAGTCTTGTTTTCACTTCAAATTGAGCTGCGTAGAATCATGGTCTTGGTTTTGATTTCTAAAACTGTCATGTTACGAAGATAAATATTTATTTGCAAAGCTTCAAAACTATCAAAAGTTTGAGCTTCGATAGGAGGAAGGATTTCCCAGCACATAAAAAAGAAATATCAAGTCGTTCCTTTTATGTTGCTTGTTTATGCTTATCTTCGTAAAAAGCTTGATAGTTTTATTGCTAATCTTGCAGTTCACCAGGTCAGGCCATGCTCGATTGATTGGCCATCCAATCATGAGTATAGCTGTCCTTTTAAGCACGGTGGTAAGATAATGCATCATCTCTGTGGAGAATTGTTGGAGAACTAACCTGTTGGTAGGCCTGTTGTCCCACCAACGTGGCTGGATATGGAACCATCTGGCGGTTCCATCAGTGGAATAATGTGCCAAAAATTTTACAGTTCCCATGTTTGAGTTTGAAACTATGGGTGCAAAATTTCCCTTGGAGGTTGGACCGATCCTGCGTATATGATGTTCACACCCTCATCTTGGTCAGTTGATAGAATCTGATTTGGAGGTCGGATTTTGGGATCTAACTTCAGTTCTATCTCCGTTTATTGCCGTGAAGATGGAGCACCAGTTGTTGCAATTATGTTACTAGTCAATGGCTTGAATTGAAATCTGGACTCAACAAAGTTAACATCATGCACTTTTCACTCTGTTGCAGTTCCAATTATGGACCGGAATCACATTGCCAAGCTGAAATTCCGCTTAAAGGTACATGAGCGGTATATATGAATGTTTATTTGTTTTTGTTTTTTATTTCAAGGATGTTTTTAAAAGTATTTGAAATTTTTAAAAAAATTAAATTTTTTTATATTTTCATATTTTTTTAATGTGATATATTATTTTGATACATTTATGAATGAAAATCAATTGCTACTACACCTTATAGCACCGATGAAAAAATATATTAATTTTTCATTTGATTTTATTAAAAAACGGGGTGAAATAATTACATTTAAGTTCAACTGCTTTAAAAAAATAATTAAATAAATATCATGTTAATAATAAATCCAAATCATTTTCAGAGCTGTGCCTCTTCACTGTAACGCTTTTGCTGAGTTATGATGGGGCAGGATTTTGACCCAAGGCCGGGAAGTATAGCAGAATGGGCCAGGCCTGTTAGACCAGCAATCCTTCCGGGTGGTTACGCTCGTTCGTTCCTGACTACCCTTGGTATGCCACCCTGGTGCGCTTGGATGGTGCATGATCCTTTATTATCTAGTACCAATAAGACAATCTCCGCCACGATAATTCCCAGAGTAAAACAACGGACATGACCTCGTGTCAAGGTTAGCTTTAACCTTGCAGAGCCACCACTGGATGTTTGGATAAAGGTCTCTAGTTTACAAATACCAAGTATTGATCAGTCAAACTGGACACTGATGGGTACGATCTAAACCGACCAGGACGAGGAGGATTGAAGGGCTCTCGTTGAGTAATACCCATTGACCTGGGACCTACGTACGGACAGGGAGGAGGGTTGTTTACCTTGCAAGCAAGGGAATGTTGTTTTGTTCGGTGGGTGATCAATTACATAAAAGGCTTGCCACGATATCACATTTGAAGTGCAGGTCTCTGGTGCGACCCAGCACGTACTGGGAGCAATTCGTGGGAGGGTTGATGGCATGCATGTGGATGTGAGATCCCTGGATATTGAAATCGGACCCCTCCTGATGGTATTCTTTCTTTCTTTTTTCTCTCGGGAGGGTCGAGAGTTATTAGGTTATACGAATATAAGAAACATTAATTATCGAATTTCTATTAAAAAAATGTTAGACTACACTTGTATATGTTTTGAGCACTCGTGCATGCATGATCTTGTTTGATATCTAGTAATAAATATTCATAAATAAATACCAAACGAATCTCAATTTAAACACCACATCGTTCATCACATCATTAATTCAATGACAATTATTTACCGAATTTCTCGCTCACATGAAGTATAAGGTTTTTGGTTGATGAAAGCAATCAGGGGCAGGGGCCCGGTCCTGGTTTAAAAAATATATTATATGCCTTTCCTTAAAATAGTTTTAAACCCTAAAACTTGTAAATTTTATGTTTTGGCCCCTTTAAATAAAAATTAATTTAACCCCAGAACAAATGACTCGGCGGCCACTGAAAGCAACTATCATCTATCTTTGATTAAAATTAAAAAACCTTGTTTATTTTTATATTTTAAAATATAAAAAATATTTTTTATTGTTTTTTTATTTTAAATTAATTTTTAAATATTTTTACATTATTTAATAATGTGTTGATGTTAAAAATAATTTTTTTAAAATAAAAAATTATTTTAATTTATTTATATTAAAAAATATTTTTAAAAATAGCTGTTAGTAGATTCTTGAAAAACCCTAAAATGATGGAAATTATGACATTACAGGTATGGTTGAGAACCTAGTCTAATAAATAAGAGAGATAAGCTTGGCACGTCTGAATGGACAAAACAGCAGGAGAATTCAAACTGTGTTTTTTTTTTTTGTTTTTTCCATTTGTTATGGAAGGATTCAAAGAAGCCACCGTTAGAAGGCATTAATAATTAAGCAGGTGGTAGGAAATGATGACCGGCGAGAGAGATTGAATTCATATGAGAGGCAAGAAAAAAAAAAGGCCTGGACCTAGGGTTTTTTTTTTTTTTTAGTCCGCCACTCTCGCGCGCTTTCTCGTTCGAACAATCAGACAGTGGGTCCCACTTCCACGTGGTTTCCCGTTTGGGGTCCTATGGGCCTCGCTCGTTCATTATCTGTTTCCTCACTTTTCTTCTCGCTTCTTCCGGCGCCTTACAAAGACTTTAATCGGTCTGGTATAAAAACTGTGCACTCATCTACTGTTTCTCTTGTTGTATTTTACCTGGATTTGCTCCTCTCTTCTTTTTTTTCGAGTCTTTAAATTTTTATTTTATATTGTTGTATTTTTTTGACATAATTAAAAAAATGATCAAATTAAATTTATTAATTAAAAATAAAATTTATAACCAGAGGATTAAAGTGAAAAAACACCACAAATAAACAATGCATTCATAGTAATCACAAAAAAATTATTTTAATTCTTAAACTTTATAAATTATAATTGTTCGGTTCCTTAATAATTTTTCAATTTAATTTTAATTTTAAAAATTATTTATTTATTTATTATTTTATAGTTTTTTTAAAAAAAGAGAGAGAGGATGCTAGATTTCATGATTAAAAAATAATATTAACATTGATTTTCACCATTAAAATAATCTATTTTGATGTTAAAATATTTTATTTGATAAAAGAATTTCAAACTTTTGATTTATTTATTTTGAATTTGCATACATTTAATCCTATTAAGTAATAAAAAATTATAAATATTATTTTATCTTTAATATATATATATATATATTACCGTGAAAAGTATCTTTAATTTTTCTGGTATAGCTTCCGTCAGGCATGAGGTCATAGGAAAATCAGTACATGCGCGGTGAAAGCTGGTCCTTGATGGAGATAAACATTCCCTGAATGCGTTGACCATTGGCACTCTCGGCTAGATGGACTCGTCAGTTTGATCTGGCTTTTAAATTAACCGCCCATTGGATTATCAAATGTTGAAGAGCGGAGCATCTTTCACTTCACGGAGATGCCAAGTGGAATGATTTTGACACGGTCCGGAATTAAAAACATAAAATCTACACGTGAACTAGCATGTCAACGCCGCACACGTTCCACGTTAGGCGAGTCTCGCCCTAGCATCAGAACTTTACTCGGGCAGGGGCAAAATTAAAATCACGTTAACCCCATCTTTAAAAAAAATAAAAATAAAACAATGTACCAATTTTATTTTTTTGGAAAAGTCAAGTGATGAATAGGTTGGTTTTAACCGGGTTAATAAATTCAATAAATTAACCCGAGCTTTATTAATTTTATTAAATAAAATAATAAAAAATAAATTTATATTTTAAAATCTTGGTCAATCAATACTTGTTTTATCCAATAAATTAACCTTGGTCCCTGGATAACTTGCTGGACTGGTATAGTTTGTTACCATCAGATGAGATCATTTAGTGCCACTACTATAATCATAATGTTGTTTGTGGCCACTTTGCTTTAGGTCCGCCTCCGCCACCATCACATTTTTTCGACGATCACACGTAACCTAGCAGAAAAGTCTCAAAGTAATCACTATCCTGCTGCGTTTACCAGGTGTAATTCATGGACTGGGAAATTTGGCACCCAGCCACTCACCGGCAATGAGTCATATTGACCTTTTGATTTCTTTCGAGCAGCCATCGATTCAGTCCCCAACTATACATTCCTTTTAATCAAGTCTCCAAGCTACTTAGGATAGCGAGCATGCTGGTCATATTTCTTCAATCAAAACAAGTTAGGGACATTCAAGGCACGATCAAAGCGGTTTCATATTCCGATCAATGCTCCTGCACGTGCTGGATGAATGAAGAAATTGGGTGTTTCGCGTCTAGGATTTTGGAAAATTATGATCTGTTGGAAAGGGCATATGACTAGTAAATGACCAAATGTGTTTTGTTTTTCTATCTTCAGTTACTTTGATAGAAGAACCTGGTCTATGTTGCATGGGGACTCGATTGATAAGATTGGCAGTTGGATGACTCAATTGAAGAAAATAATAGCTGGGGGGTTAGTATCGGGTCTGCTGGATATGAGTGCAGTGGAGCTACGAATTTATGGCCTCCTTTCATCCTTGACGAGCGACGGCCCTAGTTGCTTCTAGGATACAAAACAAAAGACATTGCGCTTTATTCACCAAACATTTCTGGTCCGCTAGTAGCTGTTTACAATTATAATAAATAATAATGGTTGTAATTTAAAATATTTTTTATTTTTAAAAATAATTTTTAACATCAGCTTCTCAAAACAGTATGAAAATATTAAAAATACTTTTTAGTGAAAACTTAAAATTTTAAAAAATATAGTTTATACCACATTTCTAGAAAAATCTTAATTGGATGAAAAAAAATTATAATTGTATTATTTTGCTTATTTTAAACTTGGTGTTTTTTTATTTGTGGTGATAGTTATTTTTTAAATATATTAAAATAATAGTTTTTATTTTATAAAATATTTTTAATATTAGCATAAAATAATCTAAAAAACACAAAAAAAAGTTATCATAGTTCCAAACACTGCTATAGAAAAATTTACAAACATAATATATGTATGTTAAGATAATTTTTTATTTAAAAATATATTAAAATATTTTTTATTTATGATATCAGTATGTTATGATCATAAAATAAAAATATAAAAAATCAATTTAATAAATTTTAAGGTGAAACAGAGCGGGTCCCGGACACTCCCGTAATCTCAAGCCACGTGTTGTCTGAAATGCAAATATTGAAAAACAAATCGTGAAAGCAACCCAAAATTGACAACTCTTCTACGAGCCATTTGTTTCGAAGTGGACGCGATCCTTTTCTACTCCTGAAACAATGCAGATTTACACTCTTCCTGATTAGGACTTGGGATTATTTCCCTGACTTGCAATATTATAATCCCAATTAAGTGCATGGCACGTTAATTAATTTTATTTTTTCATTTGATGGCGAGGAGATATGTTTAATCACTCGATGCCTATAATTTTCTTTGACCCACCCTGTAGCTCGATCATACAGAGTTCGCCCACGAAAAGAAAATAATTCCCGTTGAAAAAAAAATATTAAAAAATACATTACAGTGACATGATCATGTAACAATATTAATTGTTATGAATTTTGATGGGTGATATACTGATCATTTACTAATAGGAGATTAAGTTTATTGACATGTAATATTTAACATGATTCGACAAATTACCTATATTCATGAAAAAAATAAAATATCATTAGAGATGGAAAAAAAACACAACACACTGAGGATGATCACATTCACTCAACTCCTATTTCTCGTTGCTACATAGAAAAGCAGCTATACAAGACAATAGGGTTATTGGTGGCAGCTCTTTCTTCCTTCTTTCTTCTTCTTTTCACTTTGTTCTTGCTTTCTTTTATATTTTACTCTTTCACATATGTTTCTATTTATAGGCACTCATGACATTTTCTCTTTGCTCTTTTGTCAATAATGGTGGCTGCCAACTCCAGCTCATATTCAACAATGGTAGCTACTAACCTTTAACATTCTTGAAAGGTTAATGCATTTGTCAATGGACGATGTCATTCATGAATAGTTCTGCATATTAATAACAACTAACCCAACATTAATAATATTTTTAAAAGACTTATATATATATATTTTTTTAAATCCCACATATAACTTATTTCTTTATAATTTTTTACTATAAAAAATACCATAAACCTTGTCAGTGTATAGCTAAATATTTTTATTTTTATTATTTTATTATTTGTTTTTGTTCTTATAATTAAAAAATATTAAAAATATCTGTATTTTTTTTTGTTGAAAAAAAGTATAGTAAGATAACTAGTTTTAATCACATTTAATAAAAATATATCATCTACCTAACAATTAAAATAATCACTGTATTACATATAGGTGACGTCAAGTAATCCCGTTTTTTTTTTTACACCCCTGCAAAAAAGAAAATTATCCATCCTGACTTCTCCTTTAGACCTCAAGGAGCAGTAATCAATAACAGTCACGACATTAGATGCCTTTGCATCAAGGAACCTGTAAAAGATTCGCCGGCCAAAAGAATATTAGTGCACAGTAAAGAGCCTCAAAAGCAGCTATTTAAAGTTTATTAAAACCTCCCTCATAATCCAATGTGGAGTCTACAGTGTAAACAGCCTGTTTGTTATGGCGGTTATTTTGAAAGATATTTTTTTTATTTAAAAATTTATTAAAATAATATTTTTTGTTCTTTACCCTTTATTTTTAATATTAATATATAGAAACGATAGAATTGAAACTGGAAAAAGTTAATTTAAAATAAAAATAAAATTTAAAGATTTTTTAAGACTGTTTTTTTTAAAAAACAAACTAATGATCGAATAAAGATCAAAAGCGAAGCGGAAATCACGTCTTGTCCGACAACCTCGATACGCCACGTGGAGTACCCGAGCGTCGTGGATCCCACGATGACGTGGTCTAGGAGAGGCAGCGTTTCTATGCGGACATAGGAGGTCTTTTTTAGAGCGAGAAAACAAATTAATAATAAAAAAATGATTATCGTAGGCAGAGGAAGAAACGGAAACGGGAAAGAAAGAGAGATATAGAGCGAGAAACAAGGCGCGGAGTGGCCGTCCAAAAACAGCAGTCGAGTGGAGAGAGATAAATTTTCTTGATTAACTCATAACAATAATAATCATAAAAAATAATCGTCATTCTATTATCCTATTTTATCTTCGTCCTGGTTTACTTTCTCATAATCACAACCGAAGTTGCGTCGCCCTTTTTAGGGCTAAAAAATTTCGCATTTCCCCTAGAAATTTTTTAAAATTAAGTAAAAACAGCAAGACACAAAACACGAACGGAGAAATTAAATCCCCCAGATCTTGCTGTCCATAAATCCCGACTCCGATCATTCCTCTCCCATTCTAGCTCAATCGATTCAATTTCTTCGTTTTATTTAGTTTCTTTCGTTAATTATTTTAATTCTGAGCCGGGGAAGGAGAGCCTTAGAGATCCTCGTTGATATTCATCAGTATTAGCATTGTAATAATCTGGAACAAGGCTTTGGATCTGGTGAAACTGAATTGAATCGTCGTCCGTCAGTCGTCGGATGAGAGGGAATCGTAGAAGAGAATTGAAAGTGAGAAAACGATGAAATGGGTAACATTGCTTAAGGATATAAAAGAGAAGGTCGGTTTAACTCACTCTCCCTCTTCTAGTTCACCAGCTGCTACTGCTCCTCCTCCGTCATCGCCTGCTTATTCATACAATGCTTCCTCTTCTTCCACTTTCCAAGACTTCTCTGCATCTCCTTCCAGGTTCTTTTCTCTTCCTTAAAAAAAAAATATTTTCTATTTATCGTACATGTTCATCGCTTATTTATTTGTTTAGTATATGATTGATTTGGTGCGTTTTTAGTTTCACATTTGAAATTAATCAGCGTTGACTGCTCTCGAATTTTGATCTGTAAGCGGATTTGATGAGCTCTGTTGACTATTGTTTTGTAAATACGACTTGGCGATTTGTTGTTTTTGATTAAGTAATGCATTCTTAAATTAGTAATATCCAGTAGCGATGTACAAATTTATGTATTGAATTGATTTTATTTTTCAGGGAAAATATGGATAGATTTTTATATTCTGAAGGTCTAAGATATAACATGACTGTGATGGACTATGCCTAATGTAGAATTGATGATGATCTCTCTCTCTCTTTTCAAAACTAGTATGAAGGAGCTTTATAATTCAAATAGGCGAATCGTGGATGGTATTAGTTTACAAAGTAAGCAATGATGACATTTTCTGGAATCGAGGCTTGGTTGTTGTTTTGTCTGTTGTTTTCCTGGTGACTTTTAGTTCATCATTAGTTACCAGAATACCTGATACTGCAAGGATTTGCATCAAGGTTTAGCATTTGGCGAGGTGTGTGTTGGGCACTGACTCAATGATAACTGGACTCTGAATGCTTTCAAAATGCAATGCTGTTATTGTTTGGATTAGTTCTGGGGAATCTTTCTCCATAAAATTTTCCCTCTCTCTATTAAGTGCCTACACTGATAATACCTTGAGCTTGTGCTTTCTTTTCTATCATACAAGGGATGCTGATGCTGCAATTTTTGTTACTATGTTCATAGCAGGAATTTATAGGATCTAGTTCTCTCTGTATAAAGTTCCACTTGAATTTATGAAAACCTTCATATTTGTAATCTCAAAAGATCTCATGCTTCATCGTAGTTTATCAACTTTAATTAGCAGTTTTAACCTTTTTGCATTATTTTACCAGACTTAGGTGAAGTTAAATCATAAGATTCACCAGCTTTCTAGTCGTCAATAATGCATATCTGTATCTTCCTATCTTGATATTCCACCCTAAATCTTGTTGTATTATTCTATTATCTATACCGCTGTAAATATATGGCTTTACATGTTGTAGGTTTCTGATCTATTACCACATTCAAGCTTACCATTTCACACCAGTGTAAACGTTTGTGTTCCTTTTTTTTTCCCCTGTTTTTTCCCCTATGAAATGCAGAGATAGACATGAGTTGGAATTGGACTTCAAGAGATTTTGGGAGGAGTTCCGCTCATCCAGCTCCGAAAAGGTTCGTGATTCGTGTCTTGTTTACTTGCCATCCTTTTGTTTGATATCTCATCACTGTTTTCCCGCAATTTATCATTGCTTGTAAAACAAATAGTGATTGCTGATAGCTCTTTCATTGCCCATGCAGGAGAAAGAAACAGCCTTGAATTTGACTGTAGATGTTTTTTGTAGATTAGTGAAGCAGCACGCCAATGTAGCTCAATTAGTCACCATGTATGGATGGTTTTCCACTTTTGATTTGCTGGACTGATTTTGGCTTTCTTTTGCCATTATTTAATTTGTATTACTTGTAAGATTTTCATTTGCAATAGAAGATTAAAAAGATCATGTTAGGCATGCTGTGTTTGTGGTTATTCCACGCATCTGATGCAGCTGTATTATTGAATTTTCAAGAATTAATTTACATCAAGGCAACAATTACAGGGCATTATAGTGTTTGAGTTTTACTTTAGATGTACTACTTCAAGTGACTTTAGAGGTGTTTCTATGTCTGTGGTTTGAAAAGAGTCATCGCTATAACTTCCTTTCCACTCTTATTTTCCTTTTCCTTCTCTTTGGAGAATTTCTTATTCTACATTGGTAGTTAACAGTTCTCTTTCTATTATGAATTTGGGTTCTTTATCAACAAAGAGTTGGCTAGCATTTTCATACTGATTGTTCAAACTGCACTTTCTCAATCTGTTTCCTCTGAAAAATTCAGTCTACTCTTGGCGACTATAACTCTTCCTGGGTTTCATAACTTTAGGCACAGGATCATTCATGAAACTCATTTCGTATCCACAGAAGTTTCTATTCGCTTCCACCTTTTATTTCATTGAATAATTGTTTTTGCAAATCTATGTGATTTTCTCAGTTGCATAAGATATCCTACTTTTCTTGCTTCATATGAATTCAGGAAAGCATGTCAACAGCAGGTCTGGCAGTTGTTTTTATTTATTGAACAAGATTTCTGCTTTCAATGCTTTGTGTGGTTCTTGGCATGATTGAATATATTTGCAATTTTTGATGAATCACAGGCTAGTTGAAACACATATATTCTCTTTTGTCGTGGGAAGGGCATTAGTAACCGATATTGATAAATTAAAAATCGGCAGCAAAACAAGATCTTTGGATGCAGAGAAAGTGTTGAGATTTTTCTCTGAAGTTACAAAGGTTCGCTTCTTTTAAAAGCTTTTATTAAAATGCTTTGCTTTCCTCTTTCATCCTGATAATTTGTTAATAGAAGCCATGTTGTCCCTGCCTTTTTTCTAGGATGACATCAGTCCCGGTTCAAATTTGTTAACTGCTGTTGAAGCCCTTGTATCCGGGGTATGTTTCTCTTATAATCACCAACTTGAGATAAAATAAAGAAGACAGAAAGCTTCGGGGTTGAAATTATATTTGTTCTCTTCTGTAGTCAGTGTTTGGCTAATCTGCAGTCCCTTGTCAATAGTCAATGGAAATTGATTTTGAGTGATTGAAGCTGTTTTGCTATTTAAGCTGCCTGGTAAATGAGGCTAGAAAGTAGTATTGTCGACGAGAGGGAATTCTAACACTTGTTGTCATGCTACTTTTACTAAAGCATTTTAAGGAATTTTTTCTTTCTTTTTTTTCAGCCTATTGATAAACAGTCTCTCCTTGATTCTGGAATCTTATGCTGCCTCATTCACATTCTTAATGCCCTTCTGAGCATTGAAGCCAATCAAAGGCAAAAGCTCACAAACTCTGAAAGACCACTTCTACCTGAAAAAGATCAAGATGGTGCTTTAGAGCAGGTTCGCCGGCTTGAGGTAGATTTTTTTTATGTGCCAGCTCTTCTGTTTGCTTTTACCAACCATATAATGTTTGACTTGGTTTGGGTTAAACATGTGTAATATCATCTCAGACACTAACACTTGTATTTGCCTTTATGTCATTTTGATCAGGTAAATAAAATTTACAGACTAGAATTAGGCGTTTGAAGTCTATTTTTTCCTCTTTTTTTCCATACAGGTGGAGGGAAGCATAATGCATATTATGAAAGCACTAGCAAGCCATCCTTCAGCTGCACAAAGCTTGATTGAAGATGATTCACTTCAGTCGCTGTTTCAGATGGTTGCAAAGGGGTCTTTAACAATATTTTCTCGGTATAAAGAAGGTCTTGTTCCCCTGCACAGCATACAACTTCATAGGCATGCAATGCAGGTAAATGTATAGCCTTTGGTCCATATATAGCCACTTAAAGAGATTCAGACAAGCTTCATGGCTCACTATTTGAAACTGCTTCTATCTGTTTTTTGATTGCTTCAGATACTTGGTCTTCTTTTGGTCAACGACAATGGAAGCACTGCAAGATATATACGCAAACACCATCTGGTATTGGCAATACGCAGATAAGAATTACATTAGAAAAGCATACAATACTGTAGTTAACTTGTAATCTACATTTTCATCTGTCCCATTTTCTATTTTGAAGACTATGGAATGATGGACCCTTCTGTTCTCTTCAGCAGCTTCTCTATAAAAGTTTACTGGGATTTAAGCTGTTGTTGCCAATTCTCAATACTAAAGTTAACTTTGTGTTCGTATCACCTAAATCTGTCTAAAATCTGCTGACACTAACTGGAACTTTTCTAGTTTGCTTTCATTTGGTTGAATTAAGTAATTGAAGTGGTTTTAGACAATCATTGATATAAGAACTCTATTATCATGTATATAGGTATAAATGAACTGCTAATGGAAACCACAAAATTGTAATACACAAGCAGTTCTAACTGTAAGATTATTGATGCATAATGAGAATCACAGGGAAAATGCGTGTGATTGGTTCGCCACAATTCTTTTTTTTCTTTTTGGATAAGAAGTGACAAATTGCAGGGGGTTGCCATTAAATCATTTTAGGAAGAAAACAAGAGATCATAGTTGTACATCCATTTCATGCTCTTAACTTTTGACCAAGTGATCTGTTCACGCTTTTCCTGTAATAATGCATCCTGGAACTGGCAGTGTGTTGTGCACCGTTAACCTTTTGCATGTGTTATATCCCTGTATATCCTTTGGTAGCTAATTATATACCCTTCTCTGTGAAGTCATCAGTTGGAATAAACTTTGAGACAGTACTGTAGGCTTTTGTCTGTTGACCTAATTTTGAACATCTTGACAATTTCGAAACATGCCTTTGTTGTCCTAAAACTAACCTTGTTTTGGAAGTGTGTGGTTACTCTAGTCATTACATAGAATTTAGCCATTCTTTTTGCTAGTGAAGCTTTTATTGAACAAAAAACCCTTTTGAGTGTCTTGTTTCTGGTTATAATAACTTCCATAGTTTGTTGTCTTGTTTTATTTTCTACAGATCCTGCTCATTGGGTGATATCTCTGTTTCATGTGCAGATAAAAGTTCTTTTAATGGCAGTTAAAGATTTCAATCCAGACTCTGGTGATTCTGCCTACACCATGGGCATTGTGGACTTGTTACTTGAATGCGTGGAATTGTCATACAGACAGGGTAATGTGGCCATACGTTTTACTTCTTGAATTGCATAAGATCAATGGGTCAAAATTCTGTGGTCATGACTTCTGAAACAAGATGTAAAATATATTAATTTATTGTTCCAGAATAATCTGGAATTCAGATTATTTTGAGCTCTAAAATTGTTGTATGTATGTTACCGCTTATTTTTTGTACAATTTTGAATTGTAGAAGCTGGTGGTGTCATGCTCAGGGAAGACATACATAATGCCCATGGCTATCAGTTCCTTGTGCAGTTTGCATTGGTTCTATCCTCTGTGCCAAAAAGTCAGGACTCTCAGTCTTTTTATTCCAAGACTTCTCGTGCCTTTGATGGTATAGCAGGTGCTTCTCATGTGATGAATGATGAACGGAGACAGGATTTCACAGAAAAAGAAGACCCTTCACCAGCTCAGTTATCACCTGCATTATCTAGGTTGCTTGATGTACTTGTTAATCTATCTCAAATTGGTCCTGATGAATCTACATCATGGCTTGGAGGAAAAAGTTCCAAACCTTCTCACACCCGCCATAGCAGAAGTCACATGTCATCTTTAGATCGTGTTGCTGATGAAAATTGGGAGAAAGACAACGGTAAAGTGAAAGACCTTGAAGCAGTCCAGATGTTGCAAGACATCTTCCTAAAGGCAGACAGTGCAATACTGCAGGCAGAAGTATTAAATAGAATGTTTAAGATATTCTCAAGTCATCTTGAAAACTATAAGTTGTGTCAGCAATTACGGACGGTTCCACTTTTGATCTTAAACATGGCTGGTTTCCCACCATCATTGCAAGAGATAATCTTGAAAATCCTAGAATATGCTGTGACTGTTGTGAATTGTGTTCCCGAGCAAGAGTTGCTTTCTCTTTGTTGCCTATTGCAGCAACCGATAGCATCAGAGCTGAAGCACACCATACTCTCTTTCTTTTTGAAACTTTTATCTTTTGATCAACAGTACAAAAAAGTCCTGCGAGAAGTTGGCTTACTGGAAGTTCTGTTGGATGATCTGAAGCAGCACAAGTTTATTTTGGGTCTAGAACAGCAAACTGTTAGTCCTAGTCACTCAGAAAGAAAATCTAGCTCAAGTAGTTTCAAGAAACACATGGACAGTAAAGATGCTATTCTTTCCTCACCGAAGCTAATGGAATCTGGTGGTTCAGGGAAATTCCCTATTTTTGAAATTGAGGGTACAATATCTGTTGCATGGGATTGTATGGTCTCTTTAGTGAAGAAAGCTGAAGCCAGTCAAGCATCATTTCGATCAGCTAATGGTGTGACCATTGTTCTACCTTTTCTTGTGTCTAATGTTCACCGTCCTGGGGTTCTCCGGATATTGTCATGTTTGATCACTGAAGATATTGCACAGGTATGTGAGCATGCCTTTTTAGGAAAATGTTAAATGTTTGAATTGTCATAATAGATTTGTATGCTCTCATGTATGTATAACTGAATTCTTTTTCTTATTAATCCCCAATAGTTTTTAGAAGCTCATGCCAAAAGAAACATTCAATTTTTATTTACCAGGCTCATCCTGAAGAACTAGGTGTGCTTGTTGAGGTTCTCAAAAGCGGAATGGTTACAAGCAGCATGGGACATCAGTATAGGCTTCAAAGTGATGCAAAATGTGACACAATGGGTGCCCTGTGGCGCATACTGGGCGTGAATACTTCAGCTCAGAGGGTCTTTGGTGAAGCCACTGGGTTTTCTCTTATGCTGACCACACTCCACAGTTTCCAAGGTGATGGAGAACAGACAGAAGAATCTTCTTTAGAGGTTTACATGAAGGTTTTCACATACCTCCTGCGCCTGATGACAGCTGCAGTGCTTGATAATGCCATTAACAGGACAAAATTGCATGCTATTATATCATCGCACACCTTTTATGATCTTCTATCTGAGTCTGGCTTGCTTTGTGTGGAATGTGAAAAGCAAGTCATACAGTTGTTATTAGAGCTTGCTTTTGAAATTGTGGTTCCACCATTCTCGTCTCCAGACAGTGCTTTGCCAACTGATAATATTGAATCTGGGTCAGCTGGTTTTCTTTTAACTAGTCCAACAGGTTTGTTTAATCCTGATAAGGAACGAGTGTACAATGCGGCCGCTGTTAGAGTTCTGATCCGCTTATTGTTGCTCTTCACTCCCAAAATGCAGTTAGAAGTACTGAACCTTATAGAAAGGCTTGCTCATGCTGGACCCTTTAACCAGGAAAACCTCACCTCTGTAGGTGCGCAATGAATTTTTTGTTCTTGCAATCCCTCCTGTTTTATTGACTGTCTTTATTATTCTATTGTCTGCATGTCTAACACCACCCCCACCCCCAATTTTGTCACTCGTGTAGACTGTGTGGAGCTTCTATTGGAGACAATCCATCCATTCCTTCCAGGCTCATCTCCTTTGCTTTTGTACACACTGAAGATTGTGGAAGTTCTTGGTGCATATAGGTATGTCTCTGGAGAACACAATGTGTGGTTATTTACTTGACAATGATTATCCTAGAAACTAAGGTTTATATTTTTTTCTGAGAGGTTATCTGCATCAGAACTCAGACTGCTTATTAGATACATTCTGCAAATGAGGCTTATGAAGTCAGGTCGTTTTCTTGTTGATATGATGGAGAGGTTGATTCTCATGGAAGATACGGCCTCAGAAAATGTATCTTTGGCACCATTTGTCGAGATGGACATGAGTAAGATTGGCCATGCTGCTGTTCAGGTGTCTCTGGGAGAAAGGTCCTGGCCTCCTTCTGCAGGTTATTCATTTGTTTGTTGGTTCCAGTTTAGAAATTTCTTGAAATCACAAGCAAAGGACACAGAGCCATCAAAAGCTGGTCCTTCCAAAAGATGTAGCAGTTCAAATAGGCAGCATGATGAACGACATATTCTCCGTATATTTTCTGTTGGTATGGCAAGCAATGATAGCACATATTATGCAGAACTTTATCTTCAAGAGGATGGTGTTCTAACCCTTGCTACTAGCAACTCTAGTGCCTTGTCTTTTTCTGGATTAGAATTTGAAGAAGGCAGATGGCATCACCTTGCTGTTGTTCATAGCAAACCAAATGCTCTTGCTGGACTATTTCAAACTAGTGTTGCAAATGTGTATCTCAATGGAAAGCTAAAACACACAGGGAAACTAGGATATTCACCATCCCCAGCTGGAAAACCCTTGCAGGTCATCATGGGGACACCACTAAATTGTGCGAAAGTCAGCAAGCTGACATGGAAACTTCGTTCTTGCTACCTTTTTGAGGAGGTGCTTACATCAGGGTGTATATGTTTCATTTACATTCTTGGTAGAGGATACAGAGGGCTCTTCCAAGACACAGACCTTCTACGTTTTGTCCCTAACCAGGCTTGTGGCGGTGGTAGTATGGCCATCTTGGATTCATTAGATGCTGACTTGCCATTGGCTACACCGAAGCTCGAAAGTACTAACAAGCAGGGGGATTCTAAAGCAGATGGTAGTGGGATTGTTTGGGATTCGGAGAGATTAGGAAACCTCTCATTGCAGCTTTCTGGAAAGAAACTTATATTTGCATTTGATGGAACATGTACTGAATCTGTTCGAGCTTCTGGAGTATTCTCCTTGCTCAATCTGGTTGATCCTATGTCGGCTGCTGCCTCTCCTATCGGGGGTGAGTGAGTAAAATCTGGATTTTATGTTTCAAGCAATTTATGTAGAGTAGGGGGCTGTTCCATATTAGCTCCTGCACTCCCTCCTTCCCCCCTTGGTCATTCCTTTTATTTTTGCTTCAGGTATCCCGCGACTTGGACGCCTTCACGGAGATGTCTATGTTTGTAGGCAATCTGTAATTGGTGATGCAATCCGTCCCATAGGTGGTATGGCTGTTGTCCTGGCCCTTGTCGAAGCTGCTGAAACCAGGGACATGCTTCACATGGCTTTGACGTTGCTTGCCTGTGCACTTCATCAGAATCCCCAGAATGTGAAAGATATGAAAAAATATAGGGGATACCATTTGCTTGCTCTGTTTCTGCGTCGTAGAATGTCATTATTTGACATGCAATCTCTTGAGATTTTTTTTCAAATTGCTGCTTGTGAGGCTTCATTTTCTGAACCAAAGATGGTGGAACGCAGGCAAGCTACTTTATCACCGGCCACCTCTATGCAGGAAACTAGCTTTGAGGAGCTCGGCTTGTCAAAATTTCGTGATGAGATTTCTTCACTTGGATCTCATGGGGACATGGATGATTTTTCTGTGCCAAAAGATTCATTTAGCCGTATTTCTGAGCTAGAGAATTCTGATATGCCAGTTGAAACTTCAAATTGTATTGTCTTGTCAAATGCAGATATGGTTGAGCATGTCTTGTTGGACTGGACATTGTGGGTGACTGCCCCAGTTTCAATTCAAATTGCACTTCTAGGATTTCTGGAGCATTTGGTGTCCATGCATTGGTACAGGAGTCACAACCTTACAGTTCTGCGTCGAATAAACCTTGTTCAGCATTTGCTAGTCACGTTGCAGCGCGGTGATGTTGAAGTTCCTGTATTGGAAAAATTAGTGGTGTTGCTCGGGGTCATTTTGGAAGATGGATTTCTGGCTTCTGAACTAGAGAATGTGGTAAGATTTGTGATTATGACTTTTGATCCACCTGAACTGAAACTAAGGCATCAAATAGTGCGAGAGTCAATGGGTAAGCATGTAATTGTAAGGAATATGCTCCTAGAGATGCTTATTGATCTACAAGTAACTATCAAATCAGACGAGTTACTTGAGCAGTGGCATAAGATTGTGTCATCAAAACTGGTAACTTATTTTCTTGATGAAGCTGTCCATCCTACAAGCATGAGGTGGATCATGACCCTTCTTGGTGTTTCACTTGCTTCTTCTCCCACATTTGCTCTTAAATTTCGCACAAGTGGTGGTTATCAGGGTCTAATGCGGGTGCTTCCTAGTTTTTATGATTCTCCTGATATATATTACATTTTGTTTTGTCTGGTATTTGGAAAGTCTGTGTACCCCAGACTACCAGAAGTGCGCATGCTAGATTTTCATGCCCTTATTCCAAGTGATGGAAGCTACGTGGAGTTGAAGTATGTGGAACTGTTGGAATCAGTGGTTGCAATGGCAAAATCTACATTTGATAGGTTAAGCAGGCAGTCAATGCTTGCTCATCAAACTGGCAATCTTTCCCAGGTTGGTGCTAGCCTTGTTGCAGAGCTTGTGGAAGGAAATTCAGACATGACAGGAGAGCTTCAAGGTGAAGCTTTGATGCATAAGACATATGCAGCACGCTTAATGGGAGGTGAGGCATCAGCTCCTGCTGCTGCAACTGCAGTCCTGAGATTTATGGTTGATCTTGCAAAGATGTGTCCTCCCTTTTCAGCTGTTTGCAGAAGGCCTGAATTTCTTGAAAGCTGCATCGACCTTTATTTTTCTTGCATTAGGTTTGTTTTCAGACACCCTGCAATTTGTATCCTCTTTTCTGGATGCCACATTGACATTTATGGAACTACTTATTTCCAATTTTAATTACTCTAGCAGTACTGTGATTGGACGAGCCTTGTTTTTCTTGCAGGGCTGCTTATGCAGTGATGATGGTGAAAGAGCTTTCTGATAAGGCAGAAGAAAAGGACTTGAATGATTGTGATGATAACAGCAGTTCTCAAAATACGTTCTCTAGCTTACCTCTCGAACAAGAACAATCTGCAAAGACCTCCATTAGCATTGGAAGCTTCCCTCAGGGGCATGCAAGTACAAGTTCTGAAGATATGCCCATGTCACTAAATGATTTGGCTAATGGTAAAACAGAGATTGGCATCTCTAATTCGCATGAGGAATTGAAAAAATCAGCCAAAGGTGTCCCACCTTTTCAGAACTTGGATGGGGATAATGTTGACCTGGTTTCTGCCACCTCTAGCTCAAATCAATTCAATATCCGGAATGTTGATGGCAAAATGCATTCCTTTCAACAGGCAGAATCCCAGAGTTCAGCTTTTCTTAATATACCAGATTCTCCTATTATATCTGAGAAGTCGAGTTCAAGAATTCCCCTCACACCATCTTCATCTCCGGCTGTTCCGTTGTCATCTTGGCTTGGCAATGCGTCCCCCAATGAACACAAAGCTTCTTTACAAGCCACTCCTTCCATGGAGTCTTCTGTGTCTGTTAGTGAATTCAATCCATCTGCAGGCTTGAAGTCAAGTTCCCAAGGGCCATCTTCTGCAAACTCATTTTTGGCAATTAGCTCAAAGATTCTCCTTGAAATGGATGATTCTGGTTATGGGGGTGGGCCGTGTTCTGCAGGAGCGACTGCCATGTTAGATTTCATGGCAGAAATTCTTTCTGATTTTATCACTGAGCAGATTAAAGCAGTACAGGTTATAGAGAGCATCTTGGAAACAGTACCTTTATATGTTGATGCTGAATCAGTTTTAGTTTTCCAGGGTTTGTGCCTTAGCAGACTGATGAACTTTGTGGAAAGGCGTCTTTTGCGTGATGACGAGGAAGATGAGAAAAAGCTAGACAAATTTCGATGGACCACGAACTTGGAATCATTAAGCTGGATGATAGTAGATCGTGTCTATATGGGTGCCTTTCCTCAACCTGCTGGTGTGTTGAAAACTCTGGAGTTCTTGTTGTCATTGTTACAGTTGGCAAACAAAGATGGTCGCATTGAAGAAGCAGCTCCTGCAGGAAAGAGTCTGTTATCTATTACAAGAGGAAGCAGGCAACTTGATACTTATATAAATTCGCTACTTAGGAACACAAATCGAATGATAATGTATTGCTTTTTGCCATCATTTTTGGCCACCATTGGAGAGGATGATCTTCTTTCAAGCCTAGGTTCAATTATTGAGCCCAAGAAAAAATTATCCTCCAATTCTTCACAAGAAGATTCAGGAATTGATATCTGCACAGTTTTACAGTTGCTAGTTGCTCACAAGCGTGTTATTCTCTGTCCCAGTAATGTTGATACTGATTTGAATTGCTGTCTTTGTGTAAATCTAGTATCTCTTCTCCGTGACAAAAGGCGAAATGTTCAGAACATGGCAGTAGACATTGTCAAGTATCTGCTGGTGCTTCGCTGGGCTGCACTAGAAGACTTTCTTGTCTCTAAACCAAATCAAGGGCAGCACATGGATGTACTGCATGGTGGTTTTGACAAATTATTGACTGGAAGTTTATCTAATTTCTTTGAGTGGCTTCAGGGTTCTGAGCTGATGGTCAACAAAGTATTGGAGCAGTGTGCAGCCATTATGTGGGTTCAGTTTATTGCTGGATCAGCAAAATTTCCAGGAGTGAGAATTAAAGGTATGGAGGGTCGTCGTAGGAGGGAAATGGGGAGAAGATCACGTGATTTTTTGAAGTCAGACCAAAAACATTGGGAACAAGTAAATGAACGAAGATATGCTTTGGAAATGCTTCGTGATGCAATGTCTACTGAGTTACGAGTTGTCCGCCAAGATAAGTATGGATGGGTCCTCCATGCTGAAAGTGAGTGGCAAACCCTTCTTCAACAACTTGTACACGAGCGTGGAATAATCCCACTGCAGAAATCCTCTGCAACTGTAGATCCTGAATGGCAGCTATGTCCCATTGAAGGTCCATACAGGATGCGCAAAAAGCTTGAGCGCTGCAAATTGAGGGTTGACACCATCCAAAATGTTCTTGATGGACAGTTTGAGTTGGGAGAAGCAGATCTGTCCAAAGGAAAATATGATGGTGGTGCTGATGCTTCTGATACTTACACTGAATCATTTTTTCATCTTTTAACTGATGGTGCCAAACAAAATGGCATGGCTGGTGAGATGTATGGTGAATTTTTTAAGGAATCAGATGATGTGAATTGGGAAGATTCTGCTAGAAATGGATGGCATGATGATGGATCTAGTAACATGAATGAAGCAAGTCTTCACTCAGCACTTGAGTTTGGTGTCAAGTCTAGTGCTGTTTCTGTCCCAATGTCAGAGAGCATACAAGAAAAATCTGACTTTGGAACTCCGTTGCAATCATTGTCAAATAAAGCAGATGAAATCATAATCATGGAAGATAAATCAGATAAAGGACTAAATGATAATGGTGAATATCTGATCCGACCATATTTGGAACCTCATGAAAAGATACGGTTCAAATATAACTGTGAGCGAGTTGTGGGTTTGGACAAGCATGATGGTATATTTTTGATAGGGGAACTTTCGTTATACATAATCGAGAACTTTTACATTGACAATTCGGAGTGTATTTGTGAAAAAGAATGTGAGGATGAACTCTCTGTTATTGATCAGGCCTTGGGTGTAAAGAAGGATGTTACAGGCAGTGCTGATTTCCAGTCCAAGTCAACTTCATCCTGGAGCACAACAGCAAAGGCATGTATTGGTGGAAGGGCATGGGCCTACAATGGTGGTGCATGGGGCAAGGAGAAAGTGTGTACTAGTGGTAATTTACCCCATCCCTGGCATATGTGGAAGCTCAATAGTGTTCATGAGATTCTGAAACGTGATTACCAGCTCCGACCTGTTGCTGTTGAGATATTCAGCATGGATGGATGCAATGATCTACTTGTTTTCCACAAAAAGGAGAGAGAAGAAGTGTTCAAAAATCTGGTTGCCATGAATCTTCCAAGGAACAGCATGTATGAATTCTACTTCTCATTGCTTTTGAATTTTTCTTTCATGATTGTCTTGTGGCTGTGCATGCTTGCCATTAACTAGTAATTGCATCTGCCAATTATTTTTTGACCAAGTATAATTTTTTATGCTTCATGTGTTGTATGTGAATGTTATATTTTAGCTGTGTATCAATTATTTTATGCTGAATGTATGTTGTTATATTAGATTTTCAGGTGTTTAAGAGTTGGGAAAGTAATTCTTGTTTTTTTTTTTTTCCCATCATTCATGATCTTTTTTTTCTAGTTTTTAGGAATTTTAATATTTTATATGTAGTAGTTGTATGAGCTTAGTATAGACTTAGTTCCACTGCCTAGTTAGGTGGTTTTTCTGTTTTGCTTGCTTCAGGTTTTTCTACATTGTAATAGCTTGAATACTTAAATATAGCACCCTTGTTAGAAATCCAAGTCAAGGTATTGTTTATTTATCTAGCAAATTGACTTTTCAGTGATTGATACTGTGGATTTCTTCTTCATCATTTGATTGTTGTTGTTTCTAGTGCATGTCCATAGGTTTCATGTTGTGAGGTATCATCACAATGGAATGCAGGTTGAACGTTTTATCAAGGATCTATGTTTGCATGGCCCTTGCCAGCCAAAATAATAATAATAATAATGGATGGATGGATGGATTAAAAAAGACCAAACTCCTAAGTCAAGAGTTAGATGCAGCACTTTTTTTCAGGTTGCTTGACAACTCTGACTGAGTCTCTGTGTGATTAAAGATGAGCTGCATTGCACAAAAGGAAAAAAGGTCTTTATTAAATGAATACTGCTGCTTTAGAGTGGAGAAACTGCTTCATCAACTTCACTACCAATTCTTTGTGGCATTGGAAAATATCCCGAAGTGTTTCTGCATTCCATTTTCAAATGTTACTTGATATCCCTTCTACACTTGGGAAATACATCTAGATAGATCAACATATTTTCAAGATATGATTTCTGTGTGATGTTGTGGTTCACCACTCCTCTCCCTTCATTCCATCCACTGAGGCTGAAGTAAGCAGCTCTGAAAATAGATTTTAATCTGATGTCTACTGCTAATGTAGTTTATGCATGCAATTTGGCAATGACTGAAAGGAAGATTTTAAAAATCTTTCATCTTCTGAAAAGAAGAAATTTTATTTAAGTTTATATTGCTTGTTTTGCAAATCAAGTTTTTATGGTTCATTATGTTTTTTAGCATCAATTATGAATGAGTTTTGTTTTGTTTTGGACTTTATTATATTTCCTATTTGAAAGTTGAATCTCTGAGGAATCACGTTGATTTTTGAGGTTATTGTTTTCCTATCTATAGCTACTCTTCTCTATTTATCTCCCCTTTTCCCCTTCTCTCTTCCCTAATGCCTCTTTCCATCCGTCCTACATTGAAATTTCATGGATATGCTAATAGAGGTATCTTAGAATGATAATAAGATGACACAATTATATTTATGTTGCTCACTTACTGATGCTATGGACCTTACTGGATGCTTCTTTCTCATAATATTTGAACTGAATATTGCTTAATCCACAATTTTCTCTCTTGATTCAGGTTGGACACTACAATTTCTGGATCAGTAAAACAAGAAAGTAATGAGGGCAGCCGCTTATTTAAGATAATGGCTAAATCCTTCTCTAAAAGGTGGAAAAATGGAGAAATTAGTAATTTCCAATATCTCATGCATCTCAACACGTTGGCTGGTAGAGGATACAGTGATCTGACCCAATATCCAGTGTTTCCATGGGTTCTCTCTGATTATGAGAGTGAAAATTTGGATTTGTCCAATCCTAAATCATTTCGTAAGCTTGAGAAACCAATGGGTTGTCAGACACGGGAGGGAGAAGAGGAATTTAGGAAAAGGTTAGTCCTCATGTGTATAGCACTGATTATTTTCACTGCTTTCCATTTATTCTGTCATTTCCCTTTTTGGTTTTCTGTTCAGATACGAGACCTGGGATGATCCAGAGGTTCCAAAATTTCATTATGGCTCTCACTATTCTAGTGCTGGAATTGTTCTCTTCTACCTTCTACGCCTTCCACCATTCAGTGTAGAGAATCAGAAGCTGCAGGGTGGTCAATTCGATCATGCTGATCGTCTTTTCAACAGTATTCGAGATACTTGGTTAAGTGCAGCGGGGAAAGGAAACACGTCTGATGTCAAGGAATTGATTCCAGAATTCTTCTACATCCCAGAATTTCTGGAGAACAGGTTCAATCTTGATTTGGGAGAGAAACAATCAGGAGAGAAGGTTTGTTCCTGAAAGTGCAAATTTATTTAGTTTTGCCTAATCTATTTTGTTTGATTATTTGCTGGGAAAGAACTTGTGATCCAAAAAAAAAAAATTATATTCCTTTTCCAGCCATTAAAAATTGCAAGCATGCATGATTTTTTTTTAATTCTCAGGTTGGTGATGTCCTCTTACCCCCCTGGGCGAAAGGCAGTGCCAGAGAGTTCATTAGGAAGCATAGAGAAGCGCTGGAATCTGATTTTGTTTCAGAAAATCTTCATCATTGGATAGATCTCATTTTTGGATATAAACAGAGAGGGAAGGTACGTTCAACATTCTTTATGTCAGGAAACCGTGTTGTCTTTTTGCAGGTCAATCACATCCAGATCCATGAAAACTGTAAAAAATATAGATTTTTTTCTACCGTCTACTTCCATATGAGCTTTTCATTCTGTTTTACCTTTCTGAAAGGTAACCCCTGAAAGTCCAGTAGCAAATCAGTGGTGGTGACAGATCAGCAGAATAAACCTCAGTCCAATGTTTACATGACATTTAAATTGATTACTGTTATTATATGTCTATTTACTGTTGATGGCTTTCACTGTTTTGTTTGAGAAACTACGAAGATCATGCTTCTTGCAGCGCAATAGTTCTGTGTTTGCATGCCCCCCCCCCCCCCCACAAAAAAAAAAAAAAAACCCAAAAAAATAATATATATCACTCCACCGCTACAACTACTTTGGAAGTGCAACTTTTACACCAGGATGTGCCATCCATTTTGATGATTTAACTCATCATTGGCCCATATTTTTTTTCAACTCTTTTCTTTGGGTGATTGGATCATTCTCCGCCTCGTCCTGTTTTTGATCTAATATTTTCCTTATTTTCCTTGCATAATTGACAGGCAGCTGAAGAAGCTGTGAATGTTTTCTATCATTACACTTATGAGGGGAGTGTAGACATAGACTCAGTTACAGATCCTGCAATGAAAGCCTCCATTCTAGCACAAATCAATCACTTTGGGCAGACACCCAAGCAGCTATTCCTCAAACCCCATGTGAAAAGACGTTCTGATAGAAGGATTCCACATCCGCTCAAGTATTCCTCCCATCTTGTTCCATATGAAATACGCAAGAGCTCATCTGCCATTACCCAGATTGTGACTGTTCACGAGAAAATACTCGTGGCAGGCACAAACAGTTTGCTCAAACCTACAACATATAACAAATATGTTGCATGGGGTTTCCCAGATCGTAGCTTGAGATTTATGAGCTATGATCAAGATAGACTGCTCTCAACACATGAGAACCTTCATGGGGGCAGCAGCCAGATTCAGTGTGCTGGTGCTAGTCATGATGGTCAGATTTTGGTTACAGGAGCCGGTGATGGGTTACTCTGCGTTTGGAGAATCAGCAAGGATGGTCCACGCGTTCTGCAAAATCTGCATTTGGAGAATGCACTATGTGGACACACGGCCAAAATCACATGCCTTCATGTTAGCCAGCCTTACATGCTGATTTTAAGTGGCTCTGATGACTGCACGGTTATTGTATGGGACCTCAGCTCCTTGGTTTTTGTTAGGCAGCTACCAGAGTTTCCTGTGCCAATTTCAGCAATTTATGTGAATGACTTGACCGGTGAGATCATGACAGCGGCTGGAATTCTGCTTGCTGTCTGGAGCATCAATGGGGATTGCCTTGCTGTGATCAACACCTCCCAACTTCCTTCTGATTCTATTCTCTCAGTGACGAGTTGTACATTTTCCGATTGGCTGGACACAAACTGGTATGTGACAGGTCACCAGAGTGGGGCAGTTAAGGTGTGGCATATGGTTCACTGCTCCAACCAAGAGAGTGTCTTGAGTAAATTTACCAGCAGTTCAACCGGTGGGCTAAATCTAGGTGATAAGGTACCAGAGTACAGGTTACTTCTCCATAAAGTACTGAAGTTTCATAAACATCCGGTTACTTCCCTTCACCTCACAAGCGACCTGAAGCAGTTACTTAGTGGGGATTCTGGCGGGCATTTGCTTTCCTGGACACTACCAGATCAAAGCTTGATGGCTCCATCTAATCAGAGATGAGAGGGGGAAATACTGATTTAAGCGAGATTGTTTCAGCTCTTGGCAGCTATTTATTATTTATCGAAATCCTACGTGGGTTTTGTGTGCCATCCTCAGCAAAGGAGAAGGGGGATTGTGTGTTCATAATACATTGAAGAAGGCGGCGGCGGGAGGGCTGGCCTGGGATTGAAACAGGACACCAAAAGGAAAGATATAGATGTCTGATAAATGTTTAATTCCTGGCAAGCATGAAGACTGCCGTGCCAGGCTTCCGATTGAGAATGGAAACTAGACCAGGGATTCTGTGTGCCATCCTCGCTTCTTGTTATACCCTAGTTACGAGGCGAGAACTTTTTTAGTGTACATAAATGGAATTACCGACAGGGTGTCATGAAATTGTATAGAAGAAGAAAAACGTGCCAGTCATGGAGAGTTGTGAAACCATCTGGCCAGGACTGGAACTCGATCCAATTTGATTGGGCTTTTGTATTCTTCGGCTTAATTTTTCTTGCATGTGGCCGGGCAACGGGGCACCCACTGCCCCTTTCTTGTTGAGATGCGTGCCATCCCCCCCCCCTCTATGCTAACTCGTATTTGGGTGATGTTTCTTGGCTATTGAAATGCAGTGCGCTAAGCTTGTTGATTTTAAACAAAATAGGTTTCTGTAAACTGAAACCTGGTTCTTGTCCTTGTAATTGTAGCATCCCGAGTGTGTTTTTTCTTTTTTAAATCAATGGATATAATTTATAAAGGAGCCAATCCCTGGTCTAGGCTGTAAGATATCTCCTGCATTGTTCCAGTTGTAGACTGCCATCCAATGCAGCATGCATATTCTCAGATAGGATGGGTAGCAGGGAATGTGCTGTTGTGATGAGTTTTATCTCTGGTTTGTCAAGTCGATTTGATCGGGTTTTTTGCAGCTGTCATATTAGCGCAGGGCAGGAGCTCTTTTGCTGAAACGGTATGGGACAAGAAAATATCACAGGACGGCCCTAAATGAAAATTAGGAGGAAAAGGCAGAATTAAATAAGAAATGAAGGGTGGTCTCCCTTGTTCATGGGCTGAACGTAGAGTTGGGTTGGTTTTCATCCACCAAAAATACCACACCGAAATCACCCTAAATCATTATCGTATCATCTGACGACAACATTTGCACAGCTCCAAGGCCGAACAAAACTCATCTCGCTCCCAAATTTTTTAAGGTTATATTTGTTTTTTAAAAAATAATTTTTAAAATTTTTATGTATTTATTTATTATTAAAAAAATTGATAAAAAAATTATAACTTTAATTTTATAAAAATATTTTTTAAAAAAACTTAGATGAAAAGTATTTTTTAAAAATTATAAAAAATTTTAAAATATCATATTATTTGGTAATTATATCAAATTAGATCTTTAAAATTTTTATTATTATATATATTTTATTTTAAATATTTATTTTTTAATTTTATCTTTTAAAATTTAATTTTTATATTAACTTTCATTTTTATTTTTATAATTTTTATTTTTTTACTTATTATTTTTTATTAAATTTTTTATCCATCAAAGTTGATCTTCATTCTTTTAATTATTACTTATTTTATTTAAAATAATTTATAAAATATTTATTATTATTATTTTAATTTTTTTATTTTTTATTTTTTAGATTTAATCTCTATTATTTTGATTATTATTTATTTTATTTTAGATAATTTATATATTTTTTTAATTTCATTCTCATTCAACTTTTTAATTTATAAGATTTATTCCTCATTATTTTAATAAACTTGAAAAAAATAAAATATTATTAAGTTATTTTTCAGTATATTTCCAATGAAATAACAAAATACTATAAAATAATTTATTTTTAAAAAATTATTTTTTAGTAAATAAACGACACCCAAGAATCGATCAAAAGTTGCCCTCTCAAAGAGTCATGCAAATAAGGAAACCTCATAGAAGCTTTTGCTTCACTTAACTGCTCTTTCCTCTGACAATGGCAGCTACCTTCTGGTTACCCCAGAGGAGGTTTATGCACCAATCCTTGAGCTTTGTGCAACCAAGAAAGTTTTTATACAAGGCCAACAAATTCTTGCCCCTTTGATAAATTCCAATTTAGTACTTGATTCTGTTTTGAGCACTAAACTTGTTTTTATGTATTATAAGTGTGGGTCTATCTTGGACGCGGAGAAAGTGTTCGATCAAATGCACGACAGGATTATTTTTACATGGAATGCTATGATGGGTGCTTATGTTTCAAATGGAGAATCTTTAAGAGCGCTTGATTTGTACAGGCGAATGCGGGTTTTGGGTGTTCTCTTTCGATTTTATTTTTTTGAATGGTTTTGTATTTTAAAAGTAATTTTTTTTAAAAAAATAAATTTGTTTATTTAAATTAATATTTTTAGATTATTTTAATATGTTAATATTAAAAATAATTTTTAAAAAACTAAAAAATATTATTTTAATATATTTATAAACAAAAAAGTAAAAAACATTTTAAAAATTCTAACAAAGCGTGCGGTGTGGTTGGGATATCCATTGTCGGGCTGAAATTCATGGTCTGGTAATTAAATGTGAATATGATTCCATTATGTATGCTGCTAATTCTCTTGTTGTCATGTATGCCAACTGCCGTGACATAATCGGAGCGAGGACAATGCTCGTTAGAATGAATGAAAGAAACGATGTTGTTTCATGGAATTCTATAATTTCTGCTTATTCTATGGATAGGCAGTGTATGGAGGCATTGAAATTGTTTAGCGATATGCAGAAGGCTGGTGTTGGTGTGAATACTTGTACTTTTGTTGGTGCTCTTCAAGCTTGTGAGAATTCTTCCTTCAAGAAACCGGGCATGGAGATTCATGCTGCTATTTAAAACCAAGTCCAGTTATTGATGCTTACGAGGCCAATGCCTTGGTGGCTATGTATGTGAGATTTAAATTGGTAAAATGAGTGATGCTGCTAGAATTTTTGATAAGTTGGACGAGAAGGATCACATCAGTTGGAATTCCACGTTCGCAGGTTACATTCAAAATGGTTCATATAATGAAGCGTTGCGATTCTTCTGTGGTTTGCAGGATGCTAATCTAAAATTAGATGAGGTTTCTCTAGTAAGCATCCTTGCTGCGTCTGGGAGATTGTGTTATTTATTGAATTGAAAGGAAATTCTTGCTTATGCTGTGAAGAAGGGGCTTGATTCTAATCTAAAGATTGGGAATACACATATAGATATGTATTCCAAGTACTGTTTTGTGGCTTATGCTGGCCTTGTTTTTGATAAGATGCTCAATAAAGATCTCATTTCCTGGACAACGGTTATAGCTGCCTTTGCTCAGAATAATTGTCATATTGAGGTTTTAAAATTGTTGGGGGAAGCTCAGGTGGAAGGGATGGAAGTAGATGCAATGATGATAGGAAGCACCTTGTTGGCTTTCAGTGGATTGAAGTGCTTGTCCCATGCAAAAGAAGTTCATGGTTATGCTTTGAAGCTAGGTTTATCTGGTCTTATGCTGCAGAATATGATAGTTGATGTGTATGGAAGTGTGGGAATATTAATTACGCGACTAGAATGTTAATGCTTGAGTCGAAAAACTGTGAAGATTTAGTGTCTTGGATGAGCATGATATCGTGCTATGTACATAATGGAAATGCAAATGAAGCTCTTGATGAAAGAAACAGGTGTCGAACCTGACTCGATATCTATAGTGAGCATCCTCTCTGCTGCTGCTGGCTTATCTGCCTTGACTAAAGGAAAAGAGATTCGGGGTTTCATGTTAGAAGGATCCATGGTGAACTCTCTTGTGGATATGTATACTGGCTGTGGAAGTCTAGAGAACGCAAACAAGGTATTTATCTGTACCAGTAAGTAAAAGTTTAGTTCTATGGACTACTATGATCAGTGCATATGGAAAGCATGGACGTGGCAAGGCAGCAGTTGAGTTCTTCAGTAAAATGAAGGACCAAAAACTTATTCCTGATCATATTTCCTTCTTGGCACTTCTTCATGCATGCAGTCATTCAGGATCAATCGATGAAGGCAAAAGATTGCTTGGAACTATGAAATGTAAGTATCATCTGGAGCCGTGGCCAGAACATTGTGCATGTCTGGTCGATCTTCTTGGCCGTGCAAATTGATTAGAAGAGGCGTGCCATTTTGTGAAAAACATGCAGATTGAACGGACTGCTGAAGTGTGGTGTGCAATCCTCGGAGCTTGTCAGGGTCACTCAAATAAAAAACTTGGACAAATTGCTTAGAGTTGGACCCTGATAGTCCAGGAACTTTCGTGCTGATATCCAATCTCTTTGCTTCCAGTGGAATTAGGAAAGATGCGGAAGGAATAAGAATGAGAATGAAGGGGAGTGGGTTGAAGAAAAACCCTGGATGCAGTTGGATTGAGGTTGGGAACAAGATTCATACATTCCTTGCCAGAGACAACTCTCACCCGCAATCTTATAATATTTATCAGAAGTAAGCTCAAATTACGGAGAAGTTAGGGATGGAAGGGGGGTATGTGCCACAGACCAAGTTTGTTTTGCACAAAGTAGGGGAAGAAGAGAATGTTCAGATACTTTATGGGCATAGTGAAAGGCTGGCGATTGCATATGGTTTGTTGAGCACTCGTGGGGGGACCCCTGTTAGAATTGAAAAGAACCTTCGAGTTTGTGGTGATTGCCATACTTTCTGCGATCTAGTTTCAAAATTCTTTGGTAGAGAACTAATTGTGAGGGATGCCAGCCGATTTCATCATTTTGAAGACGGGATCTGCTCATGCGGTGAATTTTGGTGACTATGTAAGTATGTACCTGAAAATTTGGCTCGCACAGGATTCTTTTGGATTCACATTAATTCACCAATGGTAAGCTATTGTTTCCTACCTTACCTATTACGCTGCTGTTAAGTTTACTACCTTGCCATGTTCCATCAAGGAGTTAAGATGGGATTTAGGTCCTGATAGGCAGGACATTTGAAGCAGCATTATTCAGAAAGACTCCTGTGGTCTATCCCTGAAGTTGCCTCTGTGCTGCGCTTCTTATGCAAGACTTGTATTGGGCAAAAATGAGGTAATCACAAATTATTATGCTGAGAAAAAGGTGCTGATGGGGTACATTTAAACACATGCAAAATTCTTCAGTCTCATGTAAGTTTCTCGCTATTTTGTCAAACATGCTGATCATCGATTCATATTAGATGGATTCAAGTGATAATATAAAAATTGTGATCATGCCTTCTGACATTCCAGGTTCAGGTTTCAAGGCACGTGCTTCAGGAGCGAATGCGTGCATATTCCAATAGGAGGAACTGAAGTACAGAATTTGTGAAGCTGTTTAGCACATGTCCATATCTTTCTGCTGACATCGTTAATCATCAATAAAGACTCTCATTGAATCCAGATGTTCCCATGTAAGGTTGACTAAAATCTAATATTTTATTTGGTGAGTGAGCTAGTCTTCCAATTCCGTTACAAAAAACATGGGGGGAGGGGTTGGGGTGCCGGCACAAGTTTCTTTTGGGAGGAATTTCTTTTTTCTGGATGTTTTCGTGAATTGAAATTTATAGATATCTGAGATTCCAATCAGAAAAGGCCCTTGGGGTTGATCGGGCTGTTTACGGCTGCTCTCAAATGCAATGAGCTTTTCTTCCAATCACATATCAGAATCCAGAGCTGCTGTTCAAGTCCCCAACTTTACAGTGTTCTAAGCAGCAGTCAGATTTAATTTTACTCCCTATGGCAAGATTTGAGGTGGAGGGTCACTCAGCTAGAGCTCATCTGGATTTAGTCCCTTGAAGCGACCCCCATCCCGGATCCCAAGTTTCAGCACACACGGTTGTTGTGCTTCGAGTATCATAAAATGATTCTAATGTTTTTTTTCCCTCTTCTTCGAGGTATTCCCAGGCTAGTGCCAACGGTTAATTCTTAATTAATTCTTCGAGGTTCTATCGGCCATCAAGACAGGAATCTCTCTCATGAAAATTTGTTGTATCCACGAGAACTCGAGACCATATACTTTGCTACCATAGTCTCTTCCACTCAGTCTAGTCTGTTAACATGTGGGCTTCAAGGGACCAAAAAAATCATTCTGATGTGCTTCAAGGCCCCTGTTTTCCACACTTTGTTGGATGGTCTCCCCCCTGGATGTTTGACCTCTTTGGTTTCTGCTTGGTCTTGAATCTCAGAATTGAAAACCCACTTCGCTGTGCTAGATTGCTTTTGATTTAAGCTCGTATCGGTCTATGTTATATGAGATATTACCATGCATTTTCTGTATCTAAATAAAAGAAAACGTAAACTATTTATGATGCAATTTCTTCTTCGTTGGGTTTAATTAACTTGTTAACGGCGGCTTACTTCGGTACTCTGTTACAAATAAGAAGAGCTCTTGTATAGATAACCTTGAGAAAAAATAAAATGGTGTAATTCTGAAGTTGGAGCTTGCCAAGACAGAGTTCGTCACTCCCTTGTCAAAATTAATGGTGTGTTTAAGAATGCAATGTAAATTAATTATTTTTTATTTTTATTCAAAAGAATTTTTTTATGTTTTTAAAATATACTAATATCAAGAATTATTT